>JAVLUX010000125.1:10395000-10969969 GCA_032164185.1 Moxostoma hubbsi | reverse complement strand
CATGGTAATATTATGGTATTTTTATGAACATTTACCATGGTAATATTAGGGTCTTTTTTGAGCATTTACCATGGCAATTGTATGGTATTTTTTGAACATTTACCATGGCAATTGTATGGTATTTTTTGAACATCTACCAATGCAATTTTATGCTATTTTGTGAACATTTACCATGGTAATATTATAGTATTTTTTGAACATTTACAATGGTAAAATTATGGTATGGTATTTTTTGAACATTTACCATGGAAATACTATGTTTTTTTTAATATTAACCATGGTAAAATTATGGTATTTTTTTGAACATTTACCATGGTAATACTATGTTTTTTTTTTTACATTTACCATGTTAATATAATGGTATTTTTTGAACATTTTCCATGGCAATATTATGGTATTGTTTGAACATTTACCATGGTAATATTATGGTATTACCATGGTAATGTAATGGTATTTTTTGAACATTTACCATGGTAATATTATGGTATTTTTTGAACATTTACCATGGTAATACTATGTTTTTTTTAACATTAACCATGGTAAAATTATGGTATTTTTTGAACATTTACCATGGTAATACTATGTTTTTTAACATTTACCATGTTAATAAAATGGTATTTTTTGAACATTTTCCATGGCAATATTATGGTATTTTTTTGAACAATTACCATGGTAATATTATGGTATTACCATGGTAATATAATGGTATTTTTTGAACATATACCATGGCAATTGTATGTTATTTTTTGAACACTTACCATGTAATATTATGCTATTTTTTTAGCATTTACCATGGTAATATTATGGTATTTTTTGAACATTTACCATGGTAATATTATGGTATTTTTTGAACATTTACCATGGTAATGCTATGTTTTTTTTAACATTTACCATGTTAATATAATGGTATTTTTTGAACATTTACCATGGTAATATTATGGTATTTTTTGAACATTTACCATGGTAATACTATGTTTTTTTTAACATTTACCATGTTAATATAATGGTATTTTTTGAACATTTTACATGGCAAAATTATGGTATTTTTTGAACATTTACCATGGTAATATTATGGTATTACCATGGTAATATAATGGTATTTTTTGAACATATACCATGGCAATTGTATGTTATTTTTTGAACACTTACCATGTAATATTATGCTATTTTTTTAGCATTTACCATGGTAATATTATGGTATTTTTTGAACATTTACCATGGTAATATTATGGTATTACCATGGTAACATAATGGTATTTTTTGAACATTTTCCATGGCAATATTATGGTATTGTTTGAACATTTACCATGGTAATATTATTGTATTACCATGGTAACATAATGGTATTTTTTGAACATTTACCATGGTAATATTATGGTATTTTTTGAACATTTACTATGGTAATATTATGGTTTTTTTTAACATTAACCATGGTAATATTATGGTATTTTTTGAACATTTACCATGGTAATATTAGGGTCTTTTTTGAGCATATACCATATCAATTGTATGCTATTTTTTGAACATTTACCATGGTAATATTATAGTATTTTTTGAACATTTACCATAGTATAATTATAGTATTACCATGGTAATACTATGGTATTTTTTGAACATTTACCATGGTAATACTGTTTTTTTTTTACATTTACAATGGTAATTTTACAGTATTTTTTTGAACATTTATCATGGTAATATTATAGTATTTTTGGACATTTACCATGGTAATATTATGATATTACCATGGTAATATTATGGTATTTTTTGAACATTTACCATGGTAATATTAGGGTCTTTTTTGAGCATTTACCATGACAATGTATGGTATTTTTTGAACATTTACCATTGTAATATTATAGTATTACCATGGTAATATTATGGTATTTTTTGAACATTTACCATGGTAATACTATGTTTTTTTTAACATTAACCATGGTAAAATTAATGTATTTTTTGAACATTTTCCATGGTAATACTAAGTTTTTTTAACATTTACCATGTTAATATAATGGTAGTTTTTGAACATATACCATGGCAATATTATGGTATTTTTTGAACATTTACCATGGTAATATTATGGTATTTTTTGAACATTTACCATGGCAATTGTATGTTATTTTTTGAACACTTACCATGTAATATTATTTTATTTTTTTTAGCATTAACCATGGTAATATTATGGTATTACCATGGTAATATTATGGTATTTTTTGAACATTTACCATGGTAACACTATATTTTTTTTACATTTACCATGGTAATTTTATGGTATTTTTTGAACATTTTCCATGGCAATATTATGGTATTTTTTTGAACATTTACCATGGTAATATTATGGTATTACCATGGTAATATAATGGTATTTTTTGAACATTTACCTTGGCAAATGTATGTTATTTTTTTGAACACTTACCATGTAATATTATGGTATTTTGTTAGCATTTACCATGGTAATATTATGGTATTACCATGGTAATATTATGGTATTTTTATGAACATTTACCATGGTAATATTAGGGTCTTTTTTGAGCATTTACCATGGCAATTGTATGGTATTTTTTGAACATTTACCATGGCAATTGTATGGTATTTTTTGAACATCTACCAATGCAATTTTATGCTATTTTGTGAACATTTACCATGGTAATATTATAGTATTTTTTGAACATTTACAATGGTAAAATTATGGTATGGTATTTTTTGAACATTTACCATGGAAATACTATGTTTTTTTTAATATTAACCATGGTAAAATTATGGTATTTTTTTGAACATTTACCATGGTAATACTATGTTTTTTTTTTTACATTTACCATGTTAATATAATGGTATTTTTTGAACATTTTCCATGGCAATATTATGGTATTGTTTGAACATTTACCATGGTAATATTATGTTATTACCATGGTAATGTAATGGTATTTTTTGAACATTTACCATGGTAATATTATGGTATTTTTTGAACATTTACCATGGTAATACTATGTTTTTTTTAACATTAACCATGGTAAAATTATGGTATTTTTTGAACATTTACCATGGTAATACTATGTTTTTTAACATTTACCATGTTAATAAAATGGTATTTTTTGAACATTTTCCATGGCAATATTATGGTATTTTTTTGAACAATTCCCATGGTAATATTATGGTATTACCATGGTAATATAATGGTATTTTTTGAACATATACCATGGCAATTGTATGTTATTTTTTGAACACTTACCATGTAATATTATGCTATTTTTTTAGCATTTACCATGGTAATATTATGGTATTTTTTGAACATTTACCATGGTAATATTATGGTATTACCATGGTAACATAATGGTATTTTTTGAACATTTTCCATGGCAATATTATGGTATTGTTTGAACATTTACCATGGTAATATTATGGTATTACCATGGTAACATAATGGTATTTTTTGAACATTTACCATGGTAATATTATGGTATTTTTTGAACATTTACTATGGTAATACTATGTTTTTTTTAACATTAACCATGGTAATATTATGGTATTTTTTGAACATTTACCATGGTAACACTATATTTTTTTACATTTACCATGGTAATTTTATGGTATTTTTTGAACATTTTCCATGGCAATATTATGGTATTTTTTTGAACATTTACCATGGTAATATTATGGTATTACCATGGTAATATAATGGAATTTTTTGAACATTTACCTTGGCAAATGTATGTTATTTTTTGAACACTTACCATGTAATATTATGGTATTTTGTTAGCATTTACCATGGTAATATTATGGTATTACCATGGTAATATTATGGTATTTTTATGAACATTTACCATGGTAATATTAGGGTCTTTTTTGAGCATTTACCATGGCAATTGTATGCTATTTTTTGAACATCTACCAATGCAATTTTATGCTATTTTTTGAACATTTACCATGGTAATATTATAGTATTTTTTGAAAATTTACAATGGTAAAATTATGGTGCGGTATTTTTTGAACATTTTCCATGGCAATATTATGGTATTTTTTTGAACATTTACCATGGTAATACTATGCTTTTTTTAACATTAACCATGGTAAAAGTATGGTATTTTTTGAACATTTTCCATGGTAATACTATGTTTTTTTAACATTTACCATGTTAATATAATGGTATTTTTTTAACATTTTCCATAGCAATATTATGGTATTTTTTGAATATTTACCGTGGTAATACTATGTTTTTTTACATTTACCATGGTAGTACTATGTTGTTTTTTACATTTACCATGGTAGTATTATGGTATTTATTGAACATTTACCATGGTAATACTATGTTTTCATTTACATTTACCATGGTAATATTATGGTTTTTTTTTACATTTACCATGGTAATATTATGGTATTTTTTGAACATTTACCATGGTAATACTATGTTTTTATTATTTACCATGGTAATATTATGGTATATTTTGAACATTTACCATGGTAATTCTGTTTTTTTTTTACATTTACCATGGTAATATTATGATATTTTTTGAACATTTACCATGGTAATACTATATTTTTTTTTACATTTACCATGGTAATATTATGGTATTTTTTGAACATTTACCATGGTAATATTATGGTATATTTGTACAAATTTACCATGGTAATATTATAATTTTTTTACATTTACCATGGTAATATGGTATTTTTTTAACATTTACCATGGTAATACTATGTTTTTATTTACATTTACCATGGTAAAATTATGGCATTTTTGAACATTTACCATGGTAATATTATGGTATTTTTTTGAACATTTACCATGGTAATACTAATTGTTATTTACATTTACCATGGTAAAATTATGTTTTTTTTTGAACATTTACCATGGTAATATTATGGTATTTTTTTAAAAATTTACAATGGTAATATTATGGTATTTTTTGAACATTTACCATGGTAATATTATGGTATTTTTTGAACATTTACCATGGCAATTGTATGTTATTTTTTGAACACTTACCATGTAATATTATGGTATTGTTTTTAGCATTTACCATGGTAATATTATGGTATTACCATGGTAATATTATGGTATTTTTTGAACATTTACCATGGTAACACTATGTTTTTTTTACATTTACCATGGTAATTTTATGGTATTTTTTGAACATTTTCCATGGCAATATTATGGTATTTTTTTGAACATTTACCATGGTAATATTATGGTATTACCATGGTAATATAATGGTATTTTTTGAACATTTACCATGGCAAATGTATGTTATTTTTTGAACACTTACCATGTAATATTATGGTATTTTGTTAGCATTTACCATGTTAATATTTTGGTATTACCATGGTAATATTATGGTATTTTTATGAACATTTAACATGGTAATATTAGGGTCTTTTTTGAGCATTTACCATGGCAATTGTATGGTATTTTTTGAACAATTACCATGGCAATTGTATGGTATTTTTTGAACATCTACCAATGCAATTTTATGCTATTTTGTGAACATTTACCATGGTAATATTATAGTATTTTTTGAACATTTACAATGGCAAAATTATGGTATGGTATTTTTTGAACATTTACCATGGAAATACTATGCTTTTTTTAATATTAACCATGGTAAAATTATGGTATTTTTTGAACATTTACCATGGTAATACTATGTTTTTTTTACATTTACCATGTTAATATAATGGTATTTTTTGAACATTTTCCATGGCAATATTATGGTATTGTTTGAACATTTACCATGGTAATATTATGGTATTACCATGGTAATGTAATGGTATTTTTTGAACATTTACCATGGTAATATTATGGTATTTTTTGAACATTTACCATGGTAATACTATGTTTTTTTTAACATTAACCATGGTAAAATTATGGTATTTTTTGAACATTTACCATGGTAATACTATGTTTTTTAACATTTACCATGTTAATAAAATGGTATTTTTTGAACATTTTCCATGGCAATATTATGGTATTTTTTTGAACATTTACCATGGTAATATTATGGTATTACCATGGTAATATAATGGTATTTTTGGAACATTTACAATGGCAATTGTATGTTATTTTTTGAACACTTACCATGTAATATTTTGTTTTTTTTTTAGCATTTACCATGGTAATATTATGGTATGTTTTGAACATTTACCATGGTAATACTTTTTTTTTACATTTACCATGGTAATTTTACGGTGTTTTTTTGAACATTTACAATGGTAATACTATGTTTTTTTTTACATTTACCATGTTAATATAATGGTATTGTTTGAACATTTACCATGGTAATATTATGGTATTACCATGGTAATGTAATGGTATTTTTTGAACATTTACCATGGTAATATTATGGTATTTTTTGAACATTTACCATGGTAATATTATGGTATTACCATGGTAATATAATGGTATTTTTTGAACATTTACCATGGCAAATGTATGTTATTTTTTGAACACTTACCATGTAATATTATGGTATTTTGTTAGCATTTACCATGGTAATATTATGGTATTACCATGGTAATATTATGGTATTTTTATGAACATTTAACATGGTAATATTAGGGTCTTTTTGGAGCATTTACCATGGCAATTGTATGGTATTTTTTGAACATTTACCATGGCAATTGTATGGTATTTTTTGAACATCTACCAATGCAATTTTATGCTATTTGGTGAACATTTACCATGGTAATATTATAGTATTTTTTTAATATTAACCATGGTAAAATTATGGTATTTTTTGAACATTTACCATGGTAATACTATGTTTTTTTTTACATTTACCATGTTAATATAATGGTATTTTTTGAACATTTTCCATGGCAATATTATGGTATTGTTTGAACATTTACCATGGTAATATTATGGTATTACCATGGTAATGTAATGGTATTTTTTGAACATTTACCATGGTAATATTATGGTATTTTTTGAACATTTACCATGGTAATACTATGTTTTTTTTAACATTAACCATGGTAAAATTATGGTATTTTTTGAACATTTACCATGGTAATACTATGTTTTTTAACATTTACCATGTTAATAAAATGGTATTTTTTGAACATTTTCCATGGCAATATTATGGTATTTTTTTGAACATTTACCATGGTAATATTATGGTATTACCATGGTAATATAATAGTATTTTTGGAACATTTACAATGGCAATTGTATGTTATTTTTTGAACACTTACCATGTAATATTATGGTATTTTTTTTAGCATTTACCATGGTAATATGGTATTTTATTAACATTTACCATGGTAATACTATGTTTTTATTTACATTTACCATGGTAAAATTATGGCATTTTTTGAACATTTACCATGGTAATATTATGGTATTTTTAAAAAAATTTACCATGGTAATATTATGGTATTTTTTGAACATTTACCATGGTAATATTATGGTATTTTTTTGAACATTTACCATGGTAATACTAATTGTTATTTACATTTACCATGGTAAAATTATGTTTTTTTTTGAACATTTACCATGGTAATATTATGGTATTTTTTTAAAAATTTACAATGGTAATATTATGGTATTTTTTGAACATTTACCATGGTAATATTATGGTATTTTTTGAACATTTACCATGGCAATTGTATGTTATTTTTTGAACACTTACCATATAATATTATGGTATTTTTTTTAGCATTTACCATGGTAATATTATGGTATTACCATGGTAATATTATGGTATTTTTTGAACATTTACCATGGTAACACTATGTTTTTTTTACATTTACCATGGTAATTTTATGGTATTTTTTGAACATTTACCATGGTAATACTATGTTTTTTTTTACATTTACCATGTTAATATAATGGTATTTTTTGAACATTTTCCATGGCAATATTATGGTATTGTTTGAACATTTACCATGGTAATATTATGGTATTACCATGGTAATGTAATGGTATTTTTTGAACATTTACCATGGTAATATTATGGTATTTTTTGAACATTTACCATGGTAATACTATGTTTTTTTTTAACATTAACCATGGTAAAATTATGGTATTTTTTGAACATTTACCATGGTAATACTATGTTTTTTAACATTTACCATGTTAATAAAATGGTATTTTTTGAACATTTTCCATGGCAATATTATGGTATTTTTTTGAACATTTACCATGGTAATATTATGGTATTACCATGGTAATATAATGGTATTTTTGGAACATTTACAATGGCAATTGTATGTTATTTTTTGAACACTTACCATGTAATATTTTGTTTTTTTTAGCATTTACCATGGTAATATTATGGTATGTTTTGAACATTTACCATGGTAATACTTTTTTTTTACATTTACCATGGTAATTTTACGGTGTTTTTTTGAACATTTACAATGGTAATATTATGGTATTACCATGGTAATATAATGGTATTTTTTGAACATTTACAATGGTAATATTATGGTATTTTTTGAACATTTACCATGGTAATACTATGTTTTTTTTTACATTTACCATGTTAATATAATGGTATTGTTTGAACATTTACCATGGTAATATTATGGTATTACCATGGTAATGTAATGGTATTTTTTGAACATTTACCATGGTAATATTATGGTATTTTTTGAACATTTACCATGGTAATATTATGGTATTACCATGGTAATATAATGGTATTTTTTGAACATTTACCATGGCAAATGTATGTTATTTTTTGAACACTTACCATGTAATATTATGGTATTTTGTTAGCATTTACCATGGTAATATTATGGTATTACCATGGTAATATTATGGTATTTTTATGAACATTTAACATGGTAATATTAGGGTCTTTTTGGAGCATTTACCATGGCAATTGTATGGTATTTTTTGAACATTTACCATGGCAATTGTATGGTATTTTTTGAACATCTACCAATGCAATTTTATGCTATTTTGTGAACATTTACCATGGTAATATTATAGTATTTTTTTAATATTAACCATGGTAAAATTATGGTATTTTTTGAACATTTACCATGGTAATACTATGTTTTTTTTTTACATTTACCATGTTAATATAATGGTATTTTTTGAACATTTTCCATGGCAATATTATGGTATTGTTTGAACATTTACCATGGTAATATTATGGTATTACCATGGTAATGTAATGGTATTTTTTGAACATTTACCATGGTAATATTATGGTATTTTTTGAACATTTACCATGGTAATACTATGTTTTTTTTAACATTAACCATGGTAAAATTATGGTATTTTTTGAACATTTACCATGGTAATACTATGTTTTTTAACATTTACCATGTTAATAAAATGGTATTTTTTGAACATTTTCCATGGCAATATTATGGTATTTTTTTGAACATTTACCATGGTAATATTATGGTATTACCATGGTAATATAATAGTATTTTTGGAACATTTACAATGGCAATTGTATGTTATTTTTTGAACACTTACCATGTAATATTATGGTATTTTTTTTAGCATTTACCATGGTAATATTATGGTATTTTTTGAACATTTACCATGGTAATACTTTTTTTTTTTACATTTACCATGGTAATTTTACGGTGTTTTTTTGAACATTTACAATGGTAATATTATGGTATTACCATGGTAACATAATGGTATTTTTTGAACATTTACAATGGTAATATTATGGTATTTTTTGAACATTTACCATGGTAATACTATGTTTTTTTTTACATTTACCATGTTAATATAATGGTATTGTTTGAACATTTACCATGGTAATATTATGGTATTACCATGGTAATGTAATGGTATTTTTTGAACATTTACCATGGTAATATTATGGTATTTTTTGAACATTTACCATGGTAATACTATGTTTTTTTTAACATTAACCATGGTAAAATTATGGTATTTTTTGAACATTTACCATGGTAATACTATGTTTTTTAACATTTACCATGTTAATAAAATGGTATTTTTTGAACATTTTCCATGGCAATATTATGGTATTTTTTTGAACATTTACCATAGTAATATTATGGTATTACCATGGTAATATAATGGTATTTTTGGAACATTTACAATGGCAATTATATGTTATTTTTTGAACACTTACCATGTAATATTATGGTATTTTTTTTAGCATTTACCATGGTAATATTATGGTATTTTTTGAACATTTACCATGGTAATACTTTTTTTTTACATTTACCATGGTAATTTTACGGTGTTTTTTTGAACATTTACAATGGTAATATTATAGTAATTTTTGGAAATTTACCATGGTAATATTATGGTATTACCATGGTAATATTATGGTATTTTTTGAACATTTACCATGATAATATTAGGGTCTTTTTTGAGCGTATACCATGGCAATTGTATGGTATTTTTTGAACATTTACCATGGCAATTGTATGGTATTTTTTGAACATCTACCAATGCAATTTTATGCTATTTTTTGAACATTTACCATGGTAATATTATAGTATTTTTTGAAAATTTAAAAATGGTAAAATTATGGTATGGTATTTTTTGAACATTTACCATGGTAATACTATGATTTTTTTTACATTTAACATGGTAATTTTACGGTATTTTTTGAACATTTTCCATGGCAATATTATGGTATTTTTTTGAACATTTACCATGGTAATACTATGCTTTTTTTAACATTAACCATGGTAAAAGTATGGTATTTTTTGAACATTTTCCATGGTAATACTATGTTTTTTTAATATTTACCATGTTAATATAATGGTATTTTTTTAACATTTTCCATAGCAATATTATGGTATTTTTTGAACATTTACCATGGTAATATTATGGTATTACCATGGTAATATAATGGTATTTTTGGAACATTTACAATGGCAATTGTATGTTATTTTTTGAACACTTACCATGTAATATTATGGTATTTTTTTAGCATTTACCATGGTAATATTATGGTATTTTTTGAACATTTACCAAGGTAATACTTTTTTTTTACATTTACCATGGTAATTTTACGGTGTTTTTTTGAACATTTACAATGGTAATATTATAGTAATTTTTGGATATTTACCATGGTAATATTATGGTATTACCATGGTAATATTATGGTATTTTTTGAACATTTACCATGGTAATATTAGGGTCTTTTTTGAGCATATACCATGGCAATTGTATGGTATTTTTTGAACATTTACCATGGCAATTGTATGGTATTTTTTGAACATCTACCAATGCAATTTTATGCTATTTTTTGAACATTTACCATGGTAATATTATAGTATTTTTTGAAAATTTAAAAATGGTAAAATTATGGTATGGTATTTTTTGAACATTTACCATGGTAATACTATGATTTTTTTTACATTTACCATGGTAATTTTACGGTATTTTTTGAACATTTTCCATGGCAATATTATGGTATTTTTTTGAACATTTACCATGGTAATACTATGCTTTTTTTAACATTAACCATGGTAAAAGTATGGTATTTTTTGAACATTTTCCATGGTAATACTATGTTTTTTTAACATTTACCATGTTAATATAATGGTATTTTTTGAACATTTTCCATGGCAATATTATGGTATTTTTTGAACATTTATCATGGTAATATTATGGTATTACCATGGTAATATAATGGTATTTTTGGAACATTTACAATGGCAATTGTATGTTATTTTTTGAACACTTACCATGTAATATTATGGTATTTTTTTTAGCATTTACCATGGTAATATTATGGTATGTTTTGAACATTTACCATGGTAATACTTTTTTTTTACATTTACCATGGTAATTTTACGGTGTTTTTTTGAACATTTACAATGGTAATATTATGGTATTACCATGGTAACATAATGGTATTTTTTGAACATTTACAATGGTAATATTATGGTATTTTTTGAACATTTACCATGGTAATACTATGTTTTTTTTTACATTTACCATGTTAATATAATGGTATTGTTTGAACATTTACCATGGTAATATTATGGTATTACCATGGTAATGTAATGGTATTTTTTGAACATTTACCATGGTAATATTATGGTATTTTTTGAACATTTACCATGGTAATATTATGGTATTACCATGGTAATATAATGGTATTTTTTGAACATTTACCATGGCAAATGTATGTTATTTTTTGAACACTTACCATGTAATATTATGGTATTTTGTTAGCATTTACCATGGTAATATTATGGTATTACCATGGTAATATTATGGTATTTTTATGAACATTTAACATGGTAATATTAGGGTCTTTTTGGAGCATTTACCATGGCAATTGTATGGTATTTTTTGAACATTTACCATGGCAATTGTATGGTATTTTTTGAACATCTACCAATGCAATTTTATGCTATTTTGTGAACATTTACCATGGTAATATTATAGTATTTTTTGAACATTTACAATGGTAAAATTATTGTATGGTATTTTTTGAACATTTACCATGGAAATACTATGTTTTTTTTAATATTAACCATGGTAAAATTATGGTATTTTTTGAACATTTACCATGGTAATACTATGTTTTTTTTTACATTTACCATGTTAATATAATGGTATTTTTTGAACATTTTCCATGGCAATATTATGGTATTACCATGGTAATGTAATGGTATTTTTTGAACATTTACAATGGTAATATTATGGTATTTTTTGAACATTTACCATGGTAATACTATGTTTTTTTTTACATTTACCATGTTAATATAATGGTATTGTTTGAACATTTACCATGGTAATATTATGGTATTACCATGGTAATGTAATGGTATTTTTTGAACATTTACCATGGTAATATTATGGTATTTTTTGAACATTTACCATGGTAATACTATGTTTTTTTTAACATTAACCATGGTAAAATTATGGTATTTTTTGAACATTTACCATGGTAATACTATGTTTTTTAACATTTACCATGTTAATAAAATGGTATTTTTTGAACATTTTCCATGGCAATATTATGGTATTTTTTTGAACATTTACCATGGTAATATTATGGTATTACCATGGTAATATAATGGTATTTTTGGAACATTTACAATGGCAATTGTATGTTATTTTTTGAACACTTACCATGTAATATTATGGTATTTTTTTTAGCATTTACCATGGTAATATTATGGTATTTTTTGAACATTTACCATGGTAATACTTTTTTTTTACATTTACCATGGTAATTTTACGGTGTTTTTTTGAACATTTACAATGGTAATATTATAGTAATTTTTGGACATTTACCATGGTAATATTATGGTATTACCATGGTAATATTATGGTATTTTTTGAACATTTACCATGGTAATATTAGGGTCTTTTTTGAGCATATACCATGGCAATTGTATGGTATTTTTTGAACTTTTACCATGGCAATTGTATGGTATTTTTTGAACATTTACCATGGTAATATTATAGTATTTTTTGAAAATTTAAAAATGGTAAAATTATGGTATGGTATTTTTTGAACATTTACCATGGTAATACTATGATTTTTTTTACATTTACCATGGTAATTTTACGGTATTTTTTGAACATTTTCCATGGCAATATTATGGTATTTTTTTGAACATTTACCATGGTAATACTATGCTTTTTTTAACATTAACCAAGGTAAAAGTATGGTATTTTTTGAACATTTTCCATGGTAATACTATGTTTTTTTAACATTTACCATGTTAATATAATGGTATTTTTTTTAACATTTTCCATAGCAATATTATGGTATTTTTTGAACATTTACCATGGTAATATTATGGTATTACCATGGTAATATAATGGTATTTTTGGAACATTTACAATGGCAATTGTATGTTATTTTTTGAACACTTACCATGTAATATTATGGTATTTTTTTAGCATTTACCATGGTAATATTATGGTATTTTTTGAACATTTACCATGGTAATACTTTTTTTTTACATTTACCATGGTAATTTTACGGTGTTTTTTTGAACATTTACAATGGTAATATTATAGTAATTTTTGGACATTTACCATGGTAATATTATGGTATTACCATGGTAATATTATGGTATTTTTTGAACATTTACCATGGTAATATTAGGGTCTTTTTTGATCATATACCATGGCAATTGTATGGTATTTTTTGAGCATTTACCATGGCAAGTGTATGGTATTTTTTGAACATATACCAATGCAATTTTATGCTATTTTTTGAATATTTACCATGGTAATATTATAGTATTTTTTGAAAATTTAAAAATGGTAAAATTATGGTATGGTATTTTTTGAACATTTACCATGGTAATTTACCATGGTAATTTTTTTTACATTTACCATGGTAATTTTACGGTATTTTTTGAACATTTTCCATGGCAATATTATGGTATTTTTTTGAACATTTACCATGGTAATACTATGCTTTTTTTAACATTAACCATGGTAAAAGTATGGTATTTTTTGAACATTTTCCATGGTAATACTATGTTTTTTTAACATTTACCATGTTAATATAATGGTATTTTTTGAACATTTTCCATGGCAATATTATGGTATTTTTTGAACATTTACCATGGTAATATTATAGTATTTTTTGAAAATTTAAAAATGGTAAAATTATGGTATGGTATTTTTTGAATATTTACCATGGCAATACTATGTTTTTTAACATTTACCATGTTAATATAATGGTATTTTTTGAACATTTTACATGGCAAAATTATGGTATTTTTTTAGCATTTACCATGGTAATATTATGGTATTTTTTGAACATTTA
The DNA here is from genome assembly GCA_032164185.1 of Moxostoma hubbsi. Lineage (NCBI taxonomy): Eukaryota > Metazoa > Chordata > Actinopteri > Cypriniformes > Catostomidae > Moxostoma > Moxostoma hubbsi. Next base: position 10,955,276 of record JAVLUX010000125.1, on the reverse strand, counting down.
CCATGGTAATATTATGGTATTACCATGGTAACATAATGGTATTTTTTGAACATTTTCCATGGCAATATTATGGTATTGTTTGAACATTTACCATGGTAATATTATGGTATTACCATGGTAACATAATGGTATTTTTTGAACATTTACCATGGTAATATTATGGTATTTTTTGAACATTTACTATGGTAATACTATGTTTTTTTTTAACATTAACCATGGTAATATTATGGTATTTTTTTGAACATTTACCATGGTAATATTAGGGTCTTTTTTGAGCATATACCATATCAATTGTATGCTATTTTTTGAACATTTTCCATGGTAATATTATAGTATTTTTTGAACATTTACCATAGTATAATTATAGTATTACCATGGTAATACTATGGTATTTTTTGAACATTTACCATGGTAATACTATGTTTTTTTTTACATTTACAATGGTAATTTTACAGTATTTTTTTGAACATTTACCATGGTAATATTATAGTATTTTTGGACATTTACCATGGTAATATTATGATATCACCATCGTAATATTATGGTATTTTTTGAACATTTACCATGGTAATATTAGGGTCTTTTTTGAGCATTTACCATGACAATGTATGGTATTTTTTGAACATTTACCATTGTAATATTATAGTATTACCATGGTAATATTATGGTATTTTTTGAACATTTACCATGGTAATACTATGTTTTTTTTTAACATTAACCATGGTAAAATTAATGTATTTTGAACATTTTCCATGGTAATACTATGTTTTTTTAACATTTACCATGTTAATATAATGGTATTTTTTGAACATATACCATGGCAATATTATGGTATTTTTTGAACATTTACCATGGTAATATTATGGTATTTTTTGAACATTTACCATGGCAATTGTATGTTATTTTTTGAACACTTACCATGTAATATTATGGTATTTTTTTTAGCATTTACCATGGTAATATTATGGTATTACCATGGTATTATTATGGTATTTTTTGAACATTTACCATGTTAATACTATGTTTTGTTTACATTTAGCATGGTAATATTATGGTATTTTTTGAACATTTACCATGGTAATACTATGTTTTTTTTACATTTACCATGGTAATATTATGATATTTTTTGAACATTTACCATGGTAATTTTATGGTATATTTTAAAAAAATTACCATGGTAATATTATGGTATTTTTTGAATATTTTCTATTAAATTTGCATGCTATTTTTTGAACATTTACCATGGTAATACTATGTTTTTATTTACATTTACCATGGTAATATTATGGTATTTTTTGAACATTTACCATGGTAATACTATGTTTTTTTTACATTTACCATGGTAATATTAGGGTATTTTTTGAACATTTACCGTGGTAATGCTATGTTTTTTTTTTACATTTACCATGGTATTATTATGGTATATTTTGAACATTTACCATGGTAATATTATGGTATTTTTTTAATAATTTACCATGGTAATATTATGGTATTTTTTGAACATTTACCATGGTAATACTATGGGTTTTTTTACATTTACCATGGTAAAATTATGGCATTTTTTGAACATTTACCATGGTAATATTATGGTATTTTTTTTGAACATTTACCATGGTAATACTATGGTTTTTTTTACATTTACCATGGTAAAATTATGGCATTTTTTGAACATTTACCATGGTAATATTATGGTATTTTTTGAACATTTACCATGGTAATACTATGTTTTTATTATTTACCATGGTAATATTATGGTATATTTTGAACATTTACCATGGTAATTCTGTTTTTTTTTACATTTACCATGTTAATATTATGGTATTTTTTGAACATTTACCATGGTAATATTATAGTATTTTTTGAACATTTACCATGGTAATATTATGGTATATTTATACAAATTTACAATGGTAATATTATGTTTTTTTTTACATTTACCATGGTAATATTATGGTATTTTTTGAACATTTACCATGGTAATACTATGTTTTTATTATTTACCATGGTAATTTTATGGTATATTTTGAACATTTACCATGGTAATTCTGTTTTTTTTTTAATTTACCATGGTAATATTATGGTATTTTTTGAACATTTACCATGGTAATATTATGGTATTTTTTGAAAATTTACCATGGTAATATTATGGTATTTATTGAACATTTACCATGGTAATACTGTTTTTATTTACATTTACCATGGTATTATTATGGTATTTTTTGAACATTTACCATGTTAATACTATGTTTTGTTTACATTTAGCATGGTAATATTATGGTATTTTTTGAACATTTACCATGGTAATACTTTTTTTTTACATTTACCATGGTAATTTTACGGTGTTTTTTTGAACATTTACAATGGTAATATTATAGTAATTTTTGGACATTTACCATGGTAATATTATGGTATTACCATGGTAATATTATGGTATTTTTTGAACATTTACCATGGTAATATTAGGGTCTTTTTTGAGCATATACCATGGCAATTGTATGGTATTTTTTGAACATTTACCATGGCAATTGTATGGTATTTTTTGAACATCTACCAATGCAATTTTATGCTATTTTTTGAACATTTACCATGGTAATATTATAGTATTTTTTGAAAATTTAAAAATGGTAAAATTATGGTATGGTATTTTTTGAACATTTACCATGGTAATACTATGATTTTTTTTACATTTACCATGGTAATTTTACGGTATTTTTTGAACATTTTCCATGGCAATATTATGGTATTTTTTTGAACATTTACCATGGTAATACTATGCTTTTTTTAACATTAACCAAGGTAAATGTATGGTATTTTTTGAACATTTTCCATGGTAATACTATGTTTTTTTAACATTTACCATGTTAATATAATGGTATTTTTTTAACATTTTCCATAGCAATATTATGGTATTTTTTGAACATTTACCATGGTAATATTATGGTATTACCATGGTAATATAATGGTATTTTTGGAACATTTACAATGGCAATTGTATGTTATTTTTTGAACACTTACCATGTAATATTATGGTATTTTTTTTAGCATTTACCATGGTAATATTATGGTATTTTTTGAACATTTACCATGGTAATACTTTTTTTTTACATTTACCATGGTAATTTTACGGTGTTTTTTTGAACATTTACAATGGTAATATTATAGTAATTTTTGGACATTTACCATGGTAATATTATGGTATTACCATGGTAATATTATGGTATTTTTTGAACATTTACCATGGTAATATTAAGGTCTTTTTTGATCATATACCATGGCAATTGTATGGTATTTTTTGAACATATACCAATGCAATTTTATGCTATTTTTTGAACATTTACCATGGTAATATTATAGTATTTTTTGAAAATTTAAAAATGGTAAAATTATGGTATGGTATTTTTTGAACATTTACCATGGTAATACTATGATTTTTTTTACATTTACCATGGTAATTTTACGGTATTTTTTGAACATTTTCCATGGCAATATTATGGTATTTTTTTGAACATTTACCATGGTAATACTATGCTTTTTTTAACATTAACCATGGTAAAAGTATGGTATTTTTTGAACATTTTCCATGGTAATACTATGTTTTTTTAACATTTACCATGTTAATATAATAGTATTTTTTGAACATTTTCCATGGCAATATTATGGTATTTTTTGAACATTTACCATGGTAATATTATAGTATTTTTTGAAAATTTAAAAATGGTAAAATTATGGTATGGTATTTTTTGAACATTTACCATGGCAATACTATGTTTTTTAACATTTACCATGTTAATATAATGGTATTTTTTGAACATTTTACATGGCAAAATTATGCTATTTTTTTAGCATTTACCATGGTAATATTATGGTATTTTTTGAACATTTACCATGGTAATATTATGGTATTACCATGGTAACATAATGGTATTTTTTGAACATTTTCCATGGCAATATTATGGTATTGTTTGAACATTTACCATGGTAATATTATGGTATTACCATGGTAACATAATGGTATTTTTTGAACATTTACCATGGTAATATTATGGTATTTTTTGAACATTTACTATGGTAATACTATGTTTTTTTTAACATTAACCATGGTAATATTATGGTATTTTTTTGAACATTTACCATGGTAATATTAGGGTCTTTTTTGAGCATATACCATATCAATTGTATGCTATTTTTTGAACATTTACCATGGTAATATTATAGTATTTTTTGAACATTTACCATAGTATAATTATAGTATTACCATGGTAATACTATGGTATTTTTTGAACATTTACCATGGTAATACTATGTTTTTTTTTACATTTACAATGGTAATTTTACAGTATTTTTTTGAACATTTACCATGGTAATATTATAGTATTTTTGGACATTTACCATGGTAATATTATGATATTACCATCGTAATATTATGGTATTTTTTGAACATTTACCATGGTAATATTAGGGTCTTTTTTGAGCATTTACCATGACAATGTATGGTATTTTTTGAACATTTACCATTGTAATATTATAGTATTACCATGGTAATATTATGGTATTTTTTGAACATTTACCATGGTAATACTATGTTTTTTTTAACATTAACCATGGTAAAATTAATGTATTTTTTGAACATTTTCCATGGTAATACTATGTTTTTTTAACATTTACCATGTTAATATAATGGTATTTTTTGAACATATACCATGGCAATATTATGGTATTTTTTGAACATTTACCATGTTAATATAATGGTATTGTTTGAACATTTACCATGGTAATATTATGGTATTACCATGGTAATGTAATGGTATTTTTTGAACATTTACCATGGTAATATTATGGTATTTTTTGAACATTTACCATGGTAATATTATGGTATTACCATGGTAATATAATGGTATTTTTTGAACATTTACCATGGCAAATGTATGTTATTTTTTGAACACTTACCATGTAATATTATGGTATTTTGTTAGCATTTACCATGGTAATATTATGGTATTACCATGGTAATATTATGGTATTTTTATGAACATTTAACATGGTAATATTAGGGTCTTTTTGGAGCATTTACCATGGCAATTGTATGGTATTTTTTGAACATTTACCATGGCAATTGTATGGTATTTTTTGAACATCTACCAATGCAATTTTATGCTATTTTGTGAACATTTACCATGGTAATATTATAGTATTTTTTGAACATTTACAATGGTAAAATTATTGTATGGTATTTTTTGAACATTTACCATGGAAATACTATGTTTTTTTTTACATTTACCATGTTAATATAATGGTATTGTTTGAACATTTACCATGGTAATATTATGGTATTACCATGGTAATGTAATGGTATTTTTTGAACATTTACCATGGTAATATTATGGTATTTTTTGAACATTTACCATGGTAATACTATGTTTTTTTTAACATTAACCATGGTAAAATTATGGTATTTTTTGAACATTTACCATGGTAATACTATGTTTTTTAACATTTACCATGTTAATAAAATGGTATTTTTTGAACATTTTCCATGGCAATATTATGGTATTTTTTTGAACATTTACCATGGTAATATTATGGTATTACCATGGTAATATAATGGTATTTTTGGAACATTTACAATGGCAATTGTATGTTATTTTTTGAACACTTACCATGTAATATTATGGTATTTTTTTTAGCATTTACCATGGTAATATTATGGTATTTTTTGAACATTTACCATGGTAATACTTTTTTTTTACATTTACCATGGTAATTTTACGGTGTTTTTTTGAACATTTACAATGGTAATATTATAGTAATTTTTGGACATTTACCATGGTAATATTATGGTATTACCATGGTAATATTATGGTATTTTTTGAACATTTACCATGGTAATATTAGGGTCTTTTTTGAGCATATACCATGGCAATTGTATGGTATTTTTTGAACATTTACCATGGCAATTGTATGGTATTTTTTGAACATCTACCAATGCAATTTTATGCTATTTTTTGAACATTTACCATGGTAATATTATAGTATTTTTTGAAAATTTAAAAATGGTAAAATTATGGTATGGTATTTTTTGAACATTTACCATGATAATACTATGATTTTTTTTACATTTACCATGGTAATTTTACGGTATTTTTTGAACATTTTCCATGGCAATATTATGGTATTTTTTTGAACATTTACCATGGTAATACTATGCTTTTTTTAACATTAACCAAGGTAAATGTATGGTATTTTTTGAACATTTTCCATGGTAATACTATGTTTTTTTAACATTTACCATGTTAATATAATGGTATTTTTTTAACATTTTCCATAGCAATATTATGGTATTTTTTGAACATTTACCATGGTAATATTATGGTATTACCATGGTAATATAATGGTATTTTTGGAACATTTACAATGGCAATTGTATGTTATTTTTTGAACACTTACCATGTAATATTATGGTATTTTTTTTAGCATTTACCATGGTAATATTATGGTATTTTTTGAACATTTACCATGGTAATACTTTTTTTTTACATTTACCATGGTAATTTTACGGTGTTTTTTTGAACATTTACAATGGTAATATTATAGTAATTTTTGGACATTTACCATGGTAATATTATGGTATTACCATGGTAATATTATGGTATTTTTTGAACATTTACCATGGTAATATTAAGGTCTTTTTTGATCATATACCATGGCAATTGTATGGTATTTTTTGAACATATACCAATGCAATTTTATGCTATTTTTTGAACATTTACCATGGTAATATTATAGTATTTTTTGAAAATTTAAAAATGGTAAAATTATGGTATGGTATTTTTTGAACATTTACCATGGTAATACTATGATTTTTTTTACATTTACCATGGTAATTTTACGGTATTTTTTGAACATTTTCCATGGCAATATTATGGTATTTTTTTGAACATTTACCATGGTAATACTATGCTTTTTTTAACATTAACCATGGTAAAAGTATGGTATTTTTTGAACATTTTCCATGGTAATACTATGTTTTTTTAACATTTACCATGTTAATATAATGGTATTTTTTGAACATTTTCCATGGCAATATTATGGTATTTTTTGAACATTTACCATGGTAATATTATAGTATTTTTTGAAAATTTAAAAATGGTAAAATTATGGTATGGTATTTTTTGAACATTTACCATGGCAATACTATGTTTTTTAACATTTACCATGTTAATATAATGGTATTTTTTGAACATTTTACATGGCAAAATTATGGTATTTTTTGAACATTTACCATGGTAATATTATGGTATTACCATGGTAATATAATGGTATTTTTTGAACATATACCATGGCAATTGTATGTTATTTTTTGAACACTTACCATGTAATATTATGCTATTTTTTTAGCATTTACCATGGTAATATTATGGTATTTTTTGAACATTTACCATGGTAATATTATGGTATTACCATGGTAACATAATGGTATTTTTTGAACATTTTCCATGGCAATATTATGGTATTGTTTGAACATTTACCATGGTAATATTATGGTATTACCATGGTAACATAATGGTATTTTTTGAACATTTACCATGGTAATATTATGGTATTTTTTGAACATTTACTATGGTAATACTATGTTTTTTTTAACATTAACCATGGTAATATTATGGTATTTTTTTGAACATTTACCATGGTAATATTAGGGTCTTTTTTGAGCATATACCATATCAATTGTATGCTATTTTTTGAACATTTACCATGGTAATATTATAGTATTTTTTGAACATTTACCATAGTATAATTATAGTATTACCATGGTAATACTATGGTATTTTTTGAACATTTACCATGGTAATACTATGTTTTTTTTTTACATTTACAATGGTAATTTTACAGTATTTTTTTGAACATTTACCATGGTAATATTATAGTATTTTTGGACATTTACCATGGTAATATTATGATATTACCATCGTAATATTATGGTATTTTTTGAACATTTACCATGGTAATATTAGGGTCTTTTTTGAGCATTTACCATGACAATGTATGGTATTTTTTGAACATTTACCATTGTAATATTATAGTATTACCATGGTAATATTATGGTATTTTTTGAACATTTACCATGGTAATACTATGTTTTTTTTAACATTAACCATGGTAAAATTAATGTATTTTTTGAACATTTTCCATGGTAATACTATGTTTTTTTAACATTTACCATGTTAATATAATGGTATTTTTTGAACATATACCATGGCAATATTATGGTATTTTTTGAACATTTACCATGGTAATATTATGGTATTTTTTGAACATTTACCATGGCAATTGTATGTTATTTTTTGAACACTTACCATGTAATATTATGGTATTTTTTTTAGCATTTACCATGGTAATATTATGGTATTACCATGGTATTATTATGGTATTTTTTGAACATTTACCATGTTAATACTATGTTTTGTTTACATTTAGCATGGTAATATTATGGTATTTTTTGAACATTTACCATGGTAATACTATGTTTTTTTTACATTTACCATGGTAATATTATGATATTTTTTGAACATTTTCTATTAAATTTGCATGCTATTTTTTGAACATTTACCATGGTAATACTATGTTTTTATTTACATTTACCATGGTAATATTATGGTATTTTTTGAACATTTACCATGGTAATACTATGTTTTTTTACATTTACCATGGTAATATTAGGGTATTTTTTGAACATTTACCGTGGTAATGCTATGTTTTTTTTTTACATTTACCATGGTATTATTATGGTATATTTTGAACATTTACCATGGTAATATTATGGTATTTTTTTAATAATTTACCATGGTAATATTATGGTATTTTTTGAACATTTACCATGGTAATACTATGGGTTTTTTTTACATTTACCATGGTAAAATTATGGCATTTTTTGAACATTTACCATGGTAATACTATGGGTTTTTTTACATTTACCATGGTAAAATTATGGCATTTTTTGAACATTTACCATGGTAATATTATGGTATTTTTTGAACATTTACCATGGTAATACTATGTTTTTATTATTTACCATGGTAATATTATGGTATATTTTGAACATTTACCATGGTAATTCTGTTTTTTTTTTTACATTTACCATGTTAATATTATGGTATTTTTTGAACATTTACCATGGTAATATTATAGTATTTTTTGAACATTTACCATGGTAATATTATGGTATATTTATACAAATTTACAATGGTAATATTATGTTTTTTTTTACATTTACCATGGTAATATTATGGTATTTTTTGAACATTTACCATGGTAATACTATGTTTTTATTATTTACCATGGTAATTTTATGGTATATTTTGAACATTTACCATGGTAATTCTGTTTTTTTTTTAATTTACCATGGTAATATTATGGTATTTTTTGAACATTTACCATGGTAATATTATGGTATTTTTTGAAAATTTACCATGGTAATATTATGGTATTTATTGAACATTTACCATGGTAATACTGTTTTTATTTACATTTACCATGGTATTATTATGGTATTTTTTGAACATTTACCATGTTAATACTATGTTTTGTTTACATTTAGCATGGTAATATTATGGTATTTTTTGAACATTTACCATGGTAATACTATGTTTTTTTTACATTTACCATGGTAATATTATGGTATTTTTTGAACATTTACCATGGTAATTTTATGGTATATTTTAAAAAAATTACCATGCTAATATTATGGTATTTTTGGAACATTTACTATGAAATTTGCATACTACTTTTGGAACATTTACCATGGTAATACTATGTTTTTATTTACATTTACCATGGTAATATTATGGTATATTTTAAACATTTACCATGGTAATTCTGTTTTTTTTTTACATTTACCATGGTAATATTATGGTATTTTTTGAACATTTACCATGGTAATAATATGTTTTTTTACATTTACCATGGTAATACTATGTTTTTTTTGTATTTACCATGGTAATATTATGGTATATTTTGAACATTTACCATGGTAATTCTGTTTTTTTTTTTACATTTACCATGGTAATATTATGGTATTTCTTGAACATTTACCATGGTAATGCTATGTTTTTTTACATTTACCATGGTAATATTATGGTATTTTTTGAACATTTACCATGGTTATATTATGGTATTTTTTTAAAAATTTATCATGGTAATGTTATGGTATTTTTTGAACATTTACCATGGTAATACTATGAATTTTTTTACATTTACCATGGTAATATTATGGTTATATTATGGTATTTTTTAAAAAATTTATCATGGTAATGTTATGGTATTTTTTGAACATTTACCATGGTAATACTATGGTTTTTTTTTACATTTACCATGGTAATATTATGGTATTTTTTGAACATTTACCATGGTAATATTATGGTATATTTGTACAAATTTACCATGGTAATATTATGTTTTTTTTACATTTACCATGGTAATATTATGGTATTTTTTGAACATTTACCATGGTAATACAATGTTTTTATTATTTACCATGGTAATATTACGGTATATTTTGAACATTTACCATGGTAATTCTGTTTTTTTTTTACATTTACCATGGTAATATTATGGTATTTTTTGAACATTTACCATGGCAATTGTATGTTATTTTTTGAACACTTACCATGTAATATTATGGTATTTTTTTAGCATTTACCATGGTAATATTATGGTATTTTTTGAACATTTACCATGGTAATACTTTTTTTTAACATTTACCATGGTAATTTTACAGTGTTTTTTTGAACATTTACAATGGTAATATTATAGTAATTTTTGGATATTTACCATGGTAATATTATGGTATTACCATGGTAATATTATGGTATTTTTTGAACATTTACCATGGTAATATTAGGGTCTTTTTTGAGCATTTACCATGGTAATACTGTTTTTATTTACATTTACCATGGTAATATTATGGTATTTTTTGAACATTTACCATGGTAATACTATGGGTTTTTTTACATTTACCATGGTAAAATTATGGCATTTTTTGAACATTTACCATGGTAATATTATGGTATTTTTTTTGAACATTTACCATGGTAATACTATGGGTTTTTTTACATTTACCATGGTAAAATTATGGCATTTTTTGAACATTTACCATGGTAATATTATGGTATTTTTTGAACATTTACCATGGTAATACTATGTTTTTATTATTTACCATGGTAATATTATGGTATATTTTGAACATTTACCATGGTAATTCTGTTTTTTTTTTACATTTACCATGGTAATATTATGGTATTTTTTGAACATTTACCATGGTAATACTATGGGTTTTTTTTACATTTACCATGGTAAAATTATGGCATTTTTTGAACATTTACCATGGTAATATTATGGTATTTTTTTTAAAAATTTACCATGGTAATATTATGGTATTTTTTTGAACATTTACCATGGTAATATTATTGTATATTTGTACAAATTTACCATGGTAATATTATGGTATTTTTTGAACATTTACCATGGTAATATTATGGTATTTTTTAAACATTTACCATGGTAATATTATTGTATATTTGTACAAATTTACCATGGTAATATTATGTTTTTTTTACATTTACCATGGTAATATTATGGTATTTTTTGAACATTTACCATGGTAATACTATGTTTTTATTATTTACCATGGTAATATTATGGTATATTTTGAACATTTACCATGGTAATTCTGTTTTTTTTTACATTTACCATGTTAATATTATGGTATTTTTTGAACATTTACCATGGTAATATTATAGTATTTTTTGAACATTTACCATGGTAATATTATGGTATATTTATACAAATTTACAATGGTAATATTATGTTTTTTTTTACATTTACCATGGTAATATTATGGTATTTTTTGAACATTTACCATGGTAATACTATGTTTTTATTATTTACCATGGTAATTTTATGGTATATTTTGAACATTTACCATGGTAATTCTGTTTTTTTTTTAATTTACCATGGTAATATTATGGTATTTTTTGAACATTTACCATGGTAATATTATGGTATTTTTTGAAAATTTACCATGGTAATATTATGGTATTTATTGAACATTTACCATGGTAATACTGTTTTTATTTACATTTACCATGGTATTATTATGGTATTTTTTGAACATTTACCATGTTAATACTATGTTTTGTTTACATTTAGCATGGTAATATTATGGTATTTTTTGAACATTTACCATGGTAATACTATGTTTTTTTTACATTTACCATGGTAATATTATGGTATTTTTTGAACATTTACCATGGTAATTTTATGGTATATTTTAAAAAAATTACCATGCTAATATTATGGTATTTTTGGAACATTTACTATGAAATTTGCATACTACTTTTGGAACATTTACCATGGTAATACTATGTTTTTATTTACATTTACCATGGTAATATTATGGTATATTTTAAACATTTACAATCGTAATTCTGTTTTTTTTTTTACATTTACCATGGTAATATTATGGTATTTTTTGAAAATTTACCATGGTAATAATATGTTTTTTTACATTTACCATGGTAATACTATGTTTTTTTTTGTATTTACCATGGTAATATTATGGTATATTTTGAACATTTACCATGGTAATTCTGTTTTTTTTTTTACATTTACCATGGTAATATTATGGTATTTCTTGAACATTTACCATGGTAATGCTATGTTTTTTTACATTTACCATGGTAATATTATGGTATTTTTTGAACATTTACCATGTTAATACTATGTTTTTTATACATTTAGCATGGTAATATTATGGTATTTTTTGAACATTTACCATGGTTATATTATGGTATTTTTTTTAAAATTTATCATGGTAATGTTATGGTATTTTTTGAACATTTACCATGGTAATACTATGGTTTTTTTTACATTTACCATGGTAATATTATGGTTATATTATGGTATTTTTTAAAAAATTTATCATGGTAATGTTATGGTATTTTTTGAACATTTACCATGGTAATACTATGGTTTTTTTTTACATTTACCATGGTAATATTATGGTATTTTTTGAACATTTACCATGGTAATATTATGGTATATTTGTACAAATTTACCATGGTAATATTATGTTTTTTTTACATTTACCATGGTAATATTATGGTATTTTTTGAACATTTACCATGGTAATACAATGTTTTTATTATTTACCATGGTAATATTACGGTATATTTTGAACATTTACCATGGTAATTCTGTTTTTTTTTTACATTTACCATGGTAATATTATGGTATTTTTTGAACATTTACCATGGCAATTGTATGTTATTTTTTGAACACTTACCATGTAATATTATGGTATTTTTTTAGCATTTACCATGGTAATATTATGGTATTTTTTGAACATTTACCATGGTAATACTTTTTTTTAACATTTACCATGGTAATTTTACAGTGTTTTTTTGAACATTTACAATGGTAATATTATAGTAATTTTTGGATATTAACCATGGTAATATTATGGTATTACCATAGTAATATTATGGTATTTTTTGAACATTTACCATGATAATATTAGGGTCTTTTTTGAGCATATACCATGTCAATTGTATGGTATTTTTTGAACATTTACCATGGCAATTTTATGGTATTTTTTAAACATCTCCCAATGCAATATTACGCTATTTTTTGAACATTTACCATGGTAATATTATAGTATTTTTTGAACATTTACAATGGTAAAATTATGGTATGGTATTTTTTGAACATTTACCATGGTAATACTATGTTTTTTAATATTAACCATGGTAAAATTATGGTATTTTTTGAACATTTATATTATAGTATTTTTTGGACATTTACCATGGTAATATTATGGTATTACCATGGTAATATTATGGTATTTTTTGAACATTAACCATGGTAATATTAGGGTCTTTTTTGAGCATTTACCATGGCAATTGTATGGTATTTTTTGAACATTTACCATGGCAATTGTATGGTATTTTTTGAACATCTACCATGGTAATATTATGGTATTTTTTGAACATTTACCATGGTAATATTATGGTATTTTTTGAACATTTAACATGGTAATACTATGATTTTTTTTTTACATATACCATGGTAATATTATGGTATTTATTGAACATTTACCATGGTAATACTATGTTTTTTTACATTTACCATGGTAATATTATGGTATTTTCTTAAACATTTACCATGGTAATACTATGGGGTTTTTTTTACATTTACCATGGTAATATTATGGTATTTTTTGAACATTTACCATGTTAATATTATGGTTTTTTTTAACATTTAACATGGTAATACTATGTTTTTTTTACATTTACCATGGTAATATTATGGTATTTTTTGAACATTTACCATGGTAATATTAGGATCTTTTTTGAGCATTTACCATGGCAATTGTATGGTATTTTATGAACATTTACCATGGCAACTGTATGCTATTTTTTGAACATTTACCATGGTAATATTATAGTATTTTTTGAGCATTTACCATGGCAATTGTATGGTATTTTATGAACATTTACCATGGTAGTACTATGTTTTTTTTACATTTACCATGTTAATATAATGGTATTTTTTTAACATTTTCCATGGCAATATTATGGTATTGTTTGAACATTTACCATGGTAATATTATGGTATTACCATGGTAACATAATGGTATTTTTTGAACATTTACCATGGTAATATTATGGTATATTTTGAACATTTACCATGGTAAAACTATGTTTATTTTACATTTACCATGGTAATATTATGGTAGTTATTGAACATTTACCATGGTAATACTATGTTTTTATTTACATTTACCATGGTAATATTATGGTATTTTTTGAACATTTACCATGGTAACTCTATATTTTTTTTTTACATTTAGCATGGTAATATTATGTTTTTTTTTTTAACATTTACCATGGTAATATTATGGTATTTTTTGAACATTTACCATGGTAATACTATTTTTTTTTTACATTTACCATGGTAATATTATGGTATTTTTTTGAACATTGACCATGGTAATACTATGTTTTTTTTACATTTACCATGGTATTATTATGGTATTTTTTTAACATTTACCATGGTAATACTATGTTTTTTTTAACATTTACCATGGTAATACTATGGTATTTTTTGAACATTTACCATGGTAATACTATATTTTTTTACATTTATCATGGTGATATTATGGTATTTTTTGAACATTTACTGTGGTAATGCTATTTTTTTTCATTTACCATGGTAATATTATGGTATTTTCTGAACATTTAACATGGTAATACTATGTTTTTTTTTACATTAACCATGGTAATATTTTGGTATTTATTGAACATTTACCATGGTAATACTATGTTTTTATTTACATTTACCATGGTAATATTATGGTAATTTTTGAACATTTACCATGGTAATATTATGGTATTTTTTTGAACATTTACCATGGTAATACTATGTTTTTTTTTAGATTTACCATGGTAATATTATGGTATTTTTTTGAACATTGACCATGGTAATACTATGTTTTTTTTTACATTTACCATGGTATTATTATGGTATTTTTTTTAACATTTACCATGGTAATACTTTGTTTTTTTTAACATTTACCATGGTAATACTATGGTATTTTTTGAACATTTACCATGGTAATACTATATTTTTTTACATTTATCATGGTGATATGGTATTTTTTGAACATTTACTGTGGTAATGCTATTTTTTTTTATTTACCATGGTAATATTATGGTATTTTCTGAACATTTAACATGGTAATACTATGTTTTTTTTTACATTAACCATGGTAATATTTTGATATTTATTGAACATTTACCATGGTAATACTATGTTTTTATTTACATTTACCATGGTAATATTATGGTAGTTTTTGAACATTTACCATGGTAATATTATGGTATTTTTTTGAACATTTTCCATGGTAATACTATGGTTTTTTTACATTTACCATGGTAATATTATGGTATTTTTTTGAACATTGACCATGGTAATACTATGTTTTTTTTACATTTACCATGGTATTATTATGGTATTTTTTTAACATTTACCATGGTAATACTATGTTTTTTTTTACATTTACCATGGTAATATTATGGTATTTATTGAACATTTACCATGGTAATATTATGGTATTTTTTTTACATTTACCATGGTATTATTATGGTAGTTTTTGAACATTTACCATGGTAATACTATATTTTTTTACATTTACCATGGTAATATTATGGTATTTTCTGAACATTTACCATGGTAATACTATGTTTTTATTTACATTTACCATGGTAATATTATGGTAGTTTTTGAACATTTACCATGGTAATATTATGGTATTTTTTTTAACATTTACCATGGTAATACTATGTTTTTTTTAACATTTACCATGGTAATACTATGTTTTTTTTTACATTTACAATGGTAATATTATGGTATTTATTGAACATTTACCATGGTAATACTTTGTTTTTATTTACATTTACCATGGTAATATTATGGTATTTATTGAACATTTACCATGGTAATACTATGTTTTTATTTACATTTACCATGGTAATATTATGGTATTTTTTGAACATTTACCATGGTAATTCTATGTTTTTTTTACATTTAGCATGGTAATATTATGGTATTTTTTTTAACATTTACCATGGTAATATTATGGTATTTTTTGAACATTTACCATGGTAATACTATTTTTTTACATTTACCATGGCATTATTATGGTATTTTTTTAACATTTACCATGGTAATACTATTTTTTTTATATTTACCATGGTAATATTATGGTATTTATTGAACATTTACCATGGTAATATTATGGTATTACCATGGTAACATAATGGTATTTTTTGAACATTTACCATGGTAATATTATGGTATTTTTTGAACATTTACTATGGTAATACTATGTTTTTTTTACATTTACCATGGTAATATTATGGTATTTTTTGAACATTTACCATGGTAATATTAGGATCTTTTTTGAGCATTTACCATGGCAATTGTATGGTATTTTATGAACATTTACCATGGCAACTGTATGCTATTTTTTGAACATTTACCATGGTAATATTATAGTATTTTTTGAGCATTTACCATGGCAATTGTATGGTATTTTATGAACATTTACCATGGTAGTACTATGTTTTTTTTACATTTACCATGTTAATATAATGGTATTTTTTTAACATTTTCCATGGCAATATTATGGTATTGTTTGAACATTTACCATGGTAATATTATGGTATATTTTGAACATTTACCATGGTAAAACTATGTTTATTTTACATTTACCATGGTAATATTATGGTAGTTATTGAACATTTACCATGGTAATACTATGTTTTTATTTACATTTACCATGGTAATATTATGGTATTTTTTGAACATTTACCATGGTAACTCTATATTTTTTTTTACATTTAGCACGGTAATATTATGTTTTTTTTTTTAACATTTACCATGGTAATATTATGGTATTTTTTGAACATTTACCATGGTAATACTATTTTTTTTTTACATTTACCATGGTAATATTATGGTATTTTTTTGAACATTTACCATGGTAATACTATGTTTTTTTTAACATTTACCATGGTAATACTATGGTATTTTTTGAACATTTACCATGGTAATACTATATTTTTTTACATTTATCATGGTGATATTATGGTATTTTTTGAACATTTACTGTGGTAATGCTATTTTTTTTCATTTACCATGGTAATATTATGGTATTTTCTGAACATTTAACATGGTAATACTATGTTTTTTTTTACATTAACCATGGTAATATTTTGGTATTTATTGAACATTTACCATGGTAATACTATGTTTTTATTTACATTTACCATGGTAATATTATGGTAATTTTTGAACATTTACCATGGTAATATTATGGTATTTTTTTGAACATTTACCATGGTAATACTATGTTTTTTTTTACATTTACCATGGTAATATTATGGTATTTTTTTGAACATTGACCATGGTAATACTATGTTTTTTTTTACATTTACCATGGTATTATTATGGTATTTTTTGAACATTTACCATGGTAATACTATATTTTTTTACATTTATCATGGTGATATGGTATTTTTTGAACATTTACTGTGGTAATGCTATTTTTTTTTATTTACCATGGTAATATTATGGTATTTTCTGAACATTTAACATGGTAATACTATGTTTTTTTTTACATTAACCATGGTAATATTTTGATATTTATTGAACATTTACCATGGTAATACTATGTTTTTATTTACATTTACCATGGTAATATTATGGTAGTTTTTGAACATTTACCATGGTAATATTATGGTATTTTTTGAACATTTACCATGGTAATACTATGGTTTTTTTACATTTACCATGGTAATATTATGGTATTTTTTTGAACATTGACCATGGTAATACTATGTTTTTTTTACATTTACCATGGTATTATTATGGTATTTTTTTAACATTTACCATGGTAATACTATGTTTTTTTTTACATTTACCATGGTCATATTATGGTATTTATTGAACATTTACCATGGTAATATTATGGTATTTTTTTTACATTTACCATGGTATTATTATGGTATTTTTTGAACATTTACCATGGTAATACTATATTTTTTTACATTTACCATGGTAATATTATGGTATTTTCTGAACATTTACCATGGTAATACTATGTTTTTATTTACATTTACCATGGTAATATTATGGTAGTTTTTGAACATTTACCATGGTAATATTATGGTATTTTTTTTAACATTTACCATGGTAATACTATGTTTTTTTTAACATTTACCATGGTAATACTATGTTTTTTTTTACATTTACAATGGTAATATTATGGTATTTATTGAACATTTACCATGGTAATACTTTGTTTTTATTTACATTTACCATGGTAATATTATGGTATTTATTGAACATTTACCATGGTAATACTATGTTTTTATTTACATTTACCATGGTAATATTATGGTATTTTTTGAACATTTACCATGGTAATTCTATGTTTTTTTTACATTTAGCATGGTAATATTATGGTATTTTTTTTAACATTTACCATGGTAATATTATGGTATTTTTTGAACATTTACCATGGTAATACTATTTTTTTACATTTACCATGGCATTATTATGGTATTTTTTTAACATTTACCATGGTAATACTATTTTTTTTATATTTACCATGGTAATATTATGGTATTTTTTGAACATTTACCATGGTAATACTATTTTTTTACATTTACCATGGCATTATTATGGTATTTTTTGAACATTTACCATGGTAATACTATTTTTTTACATTTACCATGGCATTATTATGGTATTTTTTTAACATTTACCATGGTAATACTATTTTTTTTATATTTACCATGGTAAAATTATGGTATTTTTTGAACATTTACCATGGTAATATTATGGTATTTTTTGAAAATTTACCATGGTAATACTATGTTTTTTTTTACATTTACCATGGTAATATTATGGTATTTTTTGAACATTTACCATGGTAATATTATGGTAATTTTTGAACATTTACCATGGTAATACTATGTTTTTATTTACATTTACCATGGTAATATTATGGTATTTTTTGAACATTTACCATGGTAATACTATGTTTTTTTTTTACATTTACCATGGTAATATTATGGTATTTTTTGAACATTTACCATGGTAATATTATGGTATTTTTTGAACATTTACCATGGTAATACTATGTTTTTTTTTACATTTACCATGGTAATATTATGGTATTTTTTGAACATTTACCATGGTAATATTATGGTATTTTTTGAACATTTACCATGGTAATACTATGTTTTTTTTTTTACATTTACCATGGTAATATTATGGTATTTTTTTGAACATTTACCATGGTAATATTATGGTATTTTTTGAACATTTACCATGGTAATACTATGTTTTTTTTATTTACCATGGTAATATTATGGTATTTTTTGAACATATAACATGGTAATACTATGTTTTTTTTACATTTACCATGGTAATATTATGGTATTTATTGAACATTTACCATGGTAATACTATGTTTTTATTTACATTTACCATGGTAATATTATGGTATTTTTTGAACATTTACCATGGTAATACTATGTTTTTTTTTTACATTTACCATGGTAATATTATGGTATTTTTGAACATTTACCATGGTAATACTATGTTTTTTTTTACATTTACCATGGTAATATTATGATATTTTTTGAACATTTACCATGGTAATATTATGGTATTTTTTGAACATTTACCATGGTAATACTATGTTTTTTTTTTTACATTTACCATGGTAATATTATGGTATTTTTTTGAACATTTACCATGGTAATATTATGGTATTTTTTGAACATTTACCATGGTAATACTATGTTTTTTTTATTTACCATGGTAATATTATGGTATTTTTTGAGCATTTACCATGGCAAGTGTATGGTATTTTTTGAACATATACCAATGCAATTTTATGCTATTTTTTGAATATTTACCATGGTAATATTATAGTATTTTTTGAAAATTTAAAAATGGTAAAATTATGGTATGGTATTTTTTGAACATTTACCATGGTAATACTATGATTTTTTTTACATTTACCATGGTAATTTTACGGTATTTTTTGAACATTTTCCATGGCAATATTATGGTATTTTTTTGAACATTTACCATGGTAATACTATGCTTTTTTTAACATTAACCATGGTAAAAGTATGGTATTTTTTGAACATTTTCCATGGTAATACTATGTTTTTTTAACATTTACCATGTTAATATAATGGTATTTTTTGAACATTTTCCATGGCAATATTATGGTATTTTTTGAACATTTACCATGGTAATATTATAGTATTTTTTGAAAATTTAAAAATGGTAAAATTATGGTATGGTATTTTTTGAACATTTACCATGGCAATACTATGTTTTTTAACATTTACCATGTTAATATAATGGTATTTTTTGAACATTTTACATGGCAAAATTATGGTATTTTTTTAGCATTTACCATGGTAATATTATGGTATTTTTTGAACATTTACCATGGTAATATTATGGTATTACCATGGTAACATAATGGTATTTTTTGAACATTTTCCATGGCAATATTATGGTATTGTTTGAACATTTACCATGGTAATATTATGGTATTACCATGGTAACATAATGGTATTTTTTGAACATTTACCATGGTAATATTATGGTATTTTTTGAACATTTACTATGGTAATACTATGTTTTTTTTTAACATTAACCATGGTAATATTATGGTATTTTTTTGAACATTTACCATGGTAATATTAGGGTCTTTTTTGAGCATATACCATATCAATTGTATGCTATTTTTTGAACATTTTCCATGGTAATATTATAGTATTTTTTGAACATTTACCATAGTATAATTATAGTATTACCATGGTAATACTATGGTATTTTTTGAACATTTACCATGGTAATACTATGTTTTTTTTTACATTTACAATGGTAATTTTACAGTATTTTTTTGAACATTTACCATGGTAATATTATAGTATTTTTGGACATTTACCATGGTAATATTATGATATCACCATCGTAATATTATGGTATTTTTTGAACATTTACCATGGTAATATTAGGGTCTTTTTTGAGCATTTACCATGACAATGTATGGTATTTTTTGAACATTTACCATTGTAATATTATAGTATTACCATGGTAATATTATGGTATTTTTTGAACATTTACCATGGTAATACTATGTTTTTTTTTAACATTAACCATGGTAAAATTAATGTATTTTTTGAACATTTTCCATGGTAATACTATGTTTTTTTAACATTTACCATGTTAATATAATGGTATTTTTTGAACATATACCATGGCAATATTATGGTATTTTTTGAACATTTACCATGGTAATATTATGGTATTTTTTGAACATTTACCATGGCAATTGTATGTTATTTTTTGAACACTTACCATGTAATATTATGGTATTTTTTTAGCATTTACCATGGTAATATTATGGTATTACCATGGTATTATTATGGTATTTTTTGAACATTTACCATGTTAATACTATGTTTTGTTTACATTTAGCATGGTAATATTATGGTATTTTTTGAACATTTACCATGGTAATACTATGTTTTTTTTACATTTACCATGGTAATATTATGATATTTTTTGAACATTTACCATGGTAATTTTATGGTATATTTTAAAAAAATTACCATGGTAATATTATGGTATTTTTTGAATATTTTCTATTAAATTTGCATGCTATTTTTTGAACATTTACCATGGTAATACTATGTTTTTATTTACATTTACCATGGTAATATTATGGTATTTTTTGAACATTTACCATGGTAATACTATGTTTTTTTACATTTACCATGGTAATATTAGGGTATTTTTTGAACATTTACCGTGGTAATGCTATGTTTTTTTTTTACATTTACCATGGTATTATTATGGTATATTTTGAACATTTACCATGGTAATATTATGGTATTTTTTTAATAATTTACCATGGTAATATTATGGTATTTTTTGAACATTTACCATGGTAATACTATGGGTTTTTTTACATTTACCATGGTAAAATTATGGCATTTTTTGAACATTTACCATGGTAATATTATGGTATTTTTTTTGAACATTTACCATGGTAATACTATGGTTTTTTTTACATTTACCATGGTAAAATTATGGCATTTTTTGAACATTTACCATGGTAATATTATGGTATTTTTTGAACATTTACCATGGTAATACTATGTTTTTATTATTTACCATGGTAATATTATGGTATATTTTGAACATTTACCATGGTAATTCTGTTTTTTTTTACATTTACCATGTTAATATTATGGTATTTTTTGAACATTTACCATGGTAATATTATAGTATTTTTTGAACATTTACCATGGTAATATTATGGTATATTTATACAAATTTACAATGGTAATATTATGTTTTTTTTTACATTTACCATGGTAATATTATGGTATTTTTTGAACATTTACCATGGTAATACTATGTTTTTATTATTTACCATGGTAATATTATGGTATTTATTGAACATTTACCATGGTAATACTGTTTTTATTTACATTTACCATGGTATTATTATGGTATTTTTTGAACATTTACCATGTTAATACTATGTTTTGTTTACATTTAGCATGGTAATATTATGGTATTTTTTGAACATTTACCATGGTAATACTATGTTTTTTTTACATTTACCATGGTAATTTTACGGTGTTTTTTTGAACATTTACAATGGTAATATTATGGTATTACCATGGTAACATAATGGTATTTTTTGAACATTTACAATGGTAATATTATGGTATTTTTTGAACATTTACCATGGTAATACTATGTTTTTTTTTACATTTACCATGTTAATATAATGGTATTGTTTGAACATTTACCATGGTAATATTATGGTATTACCATGGTAATGTAATGGTATTTTTTGAACATTTACCATGGTAATATTATGGTATTTTTTGAACATTTACCATGGTAATATTATGGTATTACCATGGTAATATAATGGTATTTTTTGAACATTTACCATGGCAAATGTATGTTATTTTTTGAACACTTACCATGTAATATTATGGTATTTTGTTAGCATTTACCATGGTAATATTATGGTATTACCATGGTAATATTATGGTATTTTTATGAACATTTAACATGGTAATATTAGGGTCTTTTTGGAGCATTTACCATGGCAATTGTATGGTATTTTTTGAACATTTACCATGGCAATTGTATGGTATTTTTTGAACATCTACCAATGCAATTTTATGCTATTTTGTGAACATTTACCATGGTAATATTATAGTATTTTTTGAACATTTACAATGGTAAAATTATTGTATGGTATTTTTTGAACATTTACCATGGAAATACTATGTTTTTTTTAATATTAACCATGGTAAAATTATGGTATTTTTTGAACATTTACCATGGTAATACTATGTTTTTTTTTACATTTACCATGTTAATATAATGGTATTTTTTGAACATTTTCCATGGCAATATTATGGTATTACCATGGTAATGTAATGGTATTTTTTGAACATTTACAATGGTAATATTATGGTATTTTTTGAACATTTACCATGGTAATACTATGTTTTTTTTTTACATTTACCATGTTAATATAATGGTATTGTTTGAACATTTACCATGGTAATATTATGGTATTACCATGGTAATGTAATGGTATTTTTTGAACATTTACCATGGTAATATTATGGTATTTTTTGAACATTTACCATGGTAATACTATGTTTTTTTTAACATTAACCATGGTAAAATTATGGTATTTTTTGAACATTTACCATGGTAATACTATGTTTTTTAACATTTACCATGTTAATAAAATGGTATTTTTTGAACATTTTCCATGGCAATATTATGGTATTTTTTTGAACATTTACCATGGTAATATTATGGTATTACCATGGTAATATAATGGTATTTTTGGAACATTTACAATGGCAATTGTATGTTATTTTTTGAACACTTACCATGTAATATTATGGTATTTTTTTTAGCATTTACCATGGTAATATTATGGTATTTTTTTGAACATTTACCATGGTAATACTTTTTTTTTACATTTACCATGGTAATTTTACGGTGTTTTTTTGAACATTTACAATGGTAATATTATAGTAATTTTTGGACATTTACCATGGTAATATTATGGTATTACCATGGTAATATTATGGTATTTTTTGAACATTTACCATGGTAATATTAGGGTCTTTTTTGAGCATATACCATGGCAATTGTATGGTATTTTTTGAACATTTACCATGGCAATTGTATGGTATTTTTTGAACATCTACCAATGCAATTTTATGCTATTTTTTGAACATTTACCATGGTAATATTATAGTATTTTTTGAAAATTTAAAAATGGTAAAATTATGGTATGGTATTTTTTGAACATTTACCATGGTAATACTATGATTTTTTTTACATTTACCATGGTAATTTTACGGTATTTTTTGAACATTTTCCATGGCAATATTATGGTATTTTTTTGAACATTTACCATGGTAATACTATGCTTTTTTTAACATTAACCAAGGTAAATGTATGGTATTTTTTGAACATTTTCCATGGTAATACTATGTTTTTTTAACATTTACCATGTTAATATAATGGTATTTTTTTAACATTTTCCATAGCAATATTATGGTATTTTTTGAACATTTACCATGGTAATATTATGGTATTACCATGGTAATATAATGGTATTTTTGGAACATTTACAATGGCAATTGTATGTTATTTTTTGAACACTTACCATGTAATATTATGGTATTTTTTTTAGCATTTACCATGGTAATATTATGGTATTTTTTGAACATTTACCATGGTAATACTTTTTTTTTACATTTACCATGGTAATTTTACGGTGTTTTTTTGAACATTTACAATGGTAATATTATAGTAATTTTTGGACATTTACCATGGTAATATTATGGTATTACCATGGTAATATTATGGTATTTTTTGAACATTTACCATGGTAATATTAAGGTCTTTTTTGATCATATACCATGGCAATTGTATGGTATTTTTTGAACATATACCAATGCAATTTTATGCTATTTTTTGAACATTTACCATGGTAATATTATAGTATTTTTTGAAAATTTAAAAATGGTAAAATTATGGTATGGTATTTTTTGAACATTTACCATGGTAATACTATGATTTTTTTTACATTTACCATGGTAATTTTACGGTATTTTTTGAACATTTTCCATGGCAATATTATGGTATTTTTTTGAACATTTACCATGGTAATACTATGCTTTTTTTAACATTAACCATGGTAAAAGTATGGTATTTTTTGAACATTTTCCATGGTAATACTATGTTTTTTTAACATTTACCATGTTAATATAATGGTATTTTTTGAACATTTTCCATGGCAATATTATGGTATTTTTTGAACATTTACCATGGTAATATTATAGTATTTTTTGAAAATTTAAAAATGGTAAAATTATGGTATGGTATTTTTTGAACATTTACCATGGCAATACTATGTTTTTTAACATTTACCATGTTAATATAATGGTATTTTTTGAACATTTTACATGGCAAAATTATGGTATTTTTTGAACATTTACCATGGTAATATTATGGTATTACCATGGTAATATAATGGTATTTTTTGAACATATACCATGGCAATTGTATGTTATTTTTTGAACACTTACCATGTAATATTATGCTATTTTTTTAGCATTTACCATGGTAATATTATGGTATTTTTTGAACATTTACCATGGTAATATTATGGTATTACCATGGTAACATAATGGTATTTTTTGAACATTTTCCATGGCAATATTATGGTATTGTTTGAACATTTACCATGGTAATATTATGGTATTACCATGGTAACATAATGGTATTTTTTGAACATTTACCATGGTAATATTATGGTATTTTTTGAACATTTACTATGGTAATACTATGTTTTTTTTAACATTAACCATGGTAATATTATGGTATTTTTTTGAACATTTACCATGGTAATATTAGGGTCTTTTTTGAGCATATACCATATCAATTGTATGCTATTTTTTGAACATTTACCATGGTAATATTATAGTATTTTTTGAACATTTACCATAGTATAATTATAGTATTACCATGGTAATACTATGGTATTTTTTGAACATTTACCATGGTAATACTATGTTTTTTTTTACATTTACAATGGTAATTTTACAGTATTTTTTTGAACATTTACCATGGTAATATTATAGTATTTTTGGACATTTACCATGGTAATATTATGATATTACCATCGTAATATTATGGTATTTTTTGAACATTTACCATGGTAATATTAGGGTCTTTTTTGAGCATTTACCATGACAATGTATGGTATTTTTTGAACATTTACCATTGTAATATTATAGTATTACCATGGTAATATTATGGTATTTTTTGAACATTTACCATGGTAATACTATGTTTTTTTTAACATTAACCATGGTAAAATTAATGTATTTTTTGAACATTTTCCATGGTAATACTATGTTTTTTTAACATTTACCATGTTAATATAATGGTATTTTTTGAACATATACCATGGCAATATTATGGTATTTTTTGAACATTTACCATGGTAATATTATGGTATTTTTTGAACATTTACCATGGCAATTGTATGTTATTTTTTGAACACTTACCATGTAATATTATGGTATTTTTTTTAGCATTTACCATGGTAATATTATGGTATTACCATGGTATTATTATGGTATTTTTTGAACATTTACCATGTTAATACTATGTTTTGTTTACATTTAGCATGGTAATATTATGGTATTTTTTGAACATTTACCATGGTAATACTATGTTTTTTTTACATTTACCATGGTAATATTATGATATTTTTTGAACATTTTCTATTAAATTTGCATGCTATTTTTTGAACATTTACCATGGTAATACTATGTTTTTATTTACATTTACCATGGTAATATTATGGTATTTTTTGAACATTTACCATGGTAATACTATGTTTTTTTACATTTACCATGGTAATATTAGGGTATTTTTTGAACATTTACCGTGGTAATGCTATGTTTTTTTTTTACATTTACCATGGTATTATTATGGTATATTTTGAACATTTACCATGGTAATATTATGGTTTTTTTTTAATAATTTACCATGGTAATATTATGGTATTTTTTGAACATTTACCATGGTAATACTATGGGTTTTTTTTACATTTACCATGGTAAAATTATGGCATTTTTTGAACATTTACCATGGTAATACTATGGGTTTTTTTACATTTACCATGGTAAAATTATGGCATTTTTTGAACATTTACCATGGTAATATTATGGTATTTTTTGAACATTTACCATGGTAATACTATGTTTTTATTATTTACCATGGTAATATTATGGTATATTTTGAACATTTACCATGGTAATTCTGTTTTTTTTTTTACATTTACCATGTTAATATTATGGTATTTTTTGAACATTTACCATGGTAATATTATAGTATTTTTTGAACATTTACCATGGTAATATTATGGTATATTTATACAAATTTACAATGGTAATATTATGTTTTTTTTTACATTTACCATGGTAATATTATGGTATTTTTTGAACATTTACCATGGTAATACTATGTTTTTATTATTTACCATGGTAATTTTATGGTATATTTTGAACATTTACCATGGTAATTCTGTTTTTTTTTTAATTTACCATGGTAATATTATGGTATTTTTTGAACATTTACCATGGTAATATTATGGTATTTTTTGAAAATTTACCATGGTAATATTATGGTATTTATTGAACATTTACCATGGTAATACTGTTTTTATTTACATTTACCATGGTATTATTATGGTATTTTTTGAACATTTACCATGTTAATACTATGTTTTGTTTACATTTAGCATGGTAATATTATGGTATTTTTTGAACATTTACCATGGTAATACTATGTTTTTTTTACATTTACCATGGTAATATTATGGTATTTTTTGAACATTTACCATGGTAATTTTATGGTATATTTTAAAAAAATTACCATGCTAATATTATGGTATTTTTGGAACATTTACTATGAAATTTGCATACTACTTTTGGAACATTTACCATGGTAATACTATGTTTTTATTTACATTTACCATGGTAATATTATGGTATATTTTAAACATTTACCATGGTAATTCTGTTTTTTTTTTTACATTTACCATGGTAATATTATGGTATTTTTTGAACATTTACCATGGTAATAATATGTTTTTTTACATTTACCATGGTAATACTATGTTTTTTTTGTATTTACCATGGTAATATTATGGTATATTTTGAACATTTACCATGGTAATTCTGTTTTTTTTTTTACATTTACCATGGTAATATTATGGTATTTCTTGAACATTTACCATGGTAATGCTATGTTTTTTTACATTTACCATGGTAATATTATGGTATTTTTTGAACATTTACCATGGTTATATTATGGTATTTTTTTAAAAATTTATCATGGTAATGTTATGGTATTTTTTGAACATTTACCATGGTAATACTATGAATTTTTTTACATTTACCATGGTAATATTATGGTTATATTATGGTATTTTTTAAAAAATTTATCATGGTAATGTTATGGTATTTTTTGAACATTTACCATGGTAATACTATGGTTTTTTTTTACATTTACCATGGTAATATTATGGTATTTTTTGAACATTTACCATGGTAATATTATGGTATATTTGTACAAATTTACCATGGTAATATTATGTTTTTTTTACATTTACCATGGTAATATTATGGTATTTTTTGAACATTTACCATGGTAATACAATGTTTTTATTATTTACCATGGTAATATTACGGTATATTTTGAACATTTACCATGGTAATTCTGTTTTTTTTTTACATTTACCATGGTAATATTATGGTATTTTTTGAACATTTACCATGGCAATTGTATGTTATTTTTTGAACACTTACCATGTAATATTATGGTATTTTTTTAGCATTTACCATGGTAATATTATGGTATTTTTTGAACATTTACCATGGTAATACTTTTTTTTAACATTTACCATGGTAATTTTACAGTGTTTTTTTGAACATTTACAATGGTAATATTATAGTAATTTTTGGATATTTACCATGGTAATATTATGGTATTACCATGGTAATATTATGGTATTTTTTGAACATTTACCATGGTAATATTAGGGTCTTTTTTGAGCATTTACCATGGTAATACTGTTTTTATTTACATTTACCATGGTATTATTATGGTATTTTTTGAACATTTACCATGTTAATACTATGTTTTGTTTACATTTAGCATGGTAATATTATGGTATTTTTTGAACATTTACCATGGTAATACTATGTTTTTTTTACATTTACCATGGTAATATTATGATATTTTTTGAACATTTACCATGGTAATTTTATGGTATATTTTAAAAAAATTACCATGGTAATATTATGGTATTTTTTGAATATTTTCTATTAAATTTGCATGCTATTTTTTGAACATTTACCATGGTAATACTATGTTTTTATTTACATTTACCATGGTAATATTATGGTATTTTTTGAACATTTACCATGGTAATACTATGTTTTTTTACATTTACCATGGTAATATTAGGGTATTTTTTGAACATTTACCGTGGTAATGCTATGTTTTTTTTTTACATTTACCATGGTATTATTATGGTATATTTTGAACATTTACCATGGTAATATTATGGTATTTTTTTAATAATTTACCATGGTAATATTATGGTATTTTTTGAACATTTACCATGGTAATACTATGGGTTTTTTTACATTTACCATGGTAAAATTATGGCATTTTTTGAACATTTACCATGGTAATATTATGGTATTTTTTTTGAACATTTACCATGGTAATACTATGGTTTTTTTTACATTTGCCATGGTAAAATTATGGCATTTTTTGAACATTTACCATGGTAATATTATGGTATTTTTTGAACATTTACCATGGTAATACTATGTTTTTATTATTTACCATGGTAATATTATGGTATATTTTGAACATTTACCATGGTAATTCTGTTTTTTTTTACATTTACCATGTTAATATTATGGTATTTTTTGAACATTTACCATGGTAATATTATAGTATTTTTTGAACATTTACCATGGTAATATTATGGTATATTTATACAAATTTACAATGGTAATATTATGTTTTTTTTTACATTTACCATGGTAATATTATGGTATTTTTTGAACATTTACCATGGTAATACTATGTTTTTATTATTTACCATGGTAATTTTATGGTATATTTTGAACATTTACCATGGTAATTCTGTTTTTTTTTTAATTTACCATGGTAATATTATGGTATTTTTTGAACATTTACCATGGTAATATTATGGTATTTTTTGAAAATTTACCATGGTAATATTATGGTATTTATTGAACATTTACCATGGTAATACTGTTTTTATTTACATTTACCATGGTATTATTATGGTATTTTTTGAACATTTACCATGTTAATACTATGTTTTGTTTACATTTAGCATGGTAATATTATGGTATTTTTTGAACATTTACCATGGTAATACTATGTTTTTTTTACATTTACCATGGTAATTTTACGGTGTTTTTTTGAACATTTACAATGGTAATATTATGGTATTACCATGGTAACATAATGGTATTTTTTGAACATTTACAATGGTAATATTATGGTATTTTTTGAACATTTACCATGGTAATACTATGTTTTTTTTTACATTTACCATGTTAATATAATGGTATTGTTTGAACATTTACCATGGTAATATTATGGTATTACCATGGTAATGTAATGGTATTTTTTGAACATTTACCATGGTAATATTATGGTATTTTTTGAACATTTACCATGGTAATATTATGGTATTACCATGGTAATATAATGGTATTTTTTGAACATTTACCATGGCAAATGTATGTTATTTTTTGAACACTTACCATGTAATATTATGGTATTTTGTTAGCATTTACCATGGTAATATTATGGTATTACCATGGTAATATTATGGTATTTTTATGAACATTTAACATGGTAATATTAGGGTCTTTTTGGAGCATTTACCATGGCAATTGTATGGTATTTTTTGAACATTTACCATGGCAATTGTATGGTATTTTTTGAACATCTACCAATGCAATTTTATGCTATTTTGTGAACATTTACCATGGTAATATTATAGTATTTTTTGAACATTTACAATGGTAAAATTATTGTATGGTATTTTTTGAACATTTACCATGGAAATACTATGTTTTTTTTAATATTAACCATGGTAAAATTATGGTATTTTTTGAACATTTACCATGGTAATACTATGTTTTTTTTTACATTTACCATGTTAATATAATGGTATTTTTTGAACATTTTCCATGGCAATATTATGGTATTACCATGGTAATGTAATGGTATTTTTTGAACATTTACAATGGTAATATTATGGTATTTTTTGAACATTTACCATGGTAATACTATGTTTTTTTTTACATTTACCATGTTAATATAATGGTATTGTTTGAACATTTACCATGGTAATATTATGGTATTACCATGGTAATGTAATGGTATTTTTTGAACATTTACCATGGTAATATTATGGTATTTTTTGAACATTTACCATGGTAATACTATGTTTTTTTTAACATTAACCATGGTAAAATTATGGTATTTTTTGAACATTTACCATGGTAATACTATGTTTTTTAACATTTACCATGTTAATAAAATGGTATTTTTTGAACATTTTCCATGGCAATATTATGGTATTTTTTTGAACATTTACCATGGTAATATTATGGTATTACCATGGTAATATAATGGTATTTTTGGAACATTTACAATGGCAATTGTATGTTATTTTTTGAACACTTACCATGTAATATTATGGTATTTTTTTTAGCATTTACCATGGTAATATTATGGTATTTTTTGAACATTTACCATGGTAATACTTTTTTTTTACATTTACCATGGTAATTTTACGGTGTTTTTTTGAACATTTACAATGGTAATATTATAGTAATTTTTGGACATTTACCATGGTAATATTATGGTATTACCATGGTAATATTATGGTATTTTTTGAACATTTACCATGGTAATATTAGGGTCTTTTTTGAGCATATACCATGGCAATTGTATGGTATTTTTTGAACATTTACCATGGCAATTGTATGGTATTTTTTGAACATCTACCAATGCAATTTTATGCTATTTTTTGAACATTTACCATGGTAATATTATAGTATTTTTTGAAAATTTAAAAATGGTAAAATTATGGTATGGTATTTTTTGAACATTTACCATGGTAATACTATGATTTTTTTTACATTTACCATGGTAATTTTACGGTATTTTTTGAACATTTTCCATGGCAATATTATGGTATTTTTTTGAACATTTACCATGGTAATACTATGCTTTTTTTAACATTAACCAAGGTAAATGTATGGTATTTTTTGAACATTTTCCATGGTAATACTATGTTTTTTTAACATTTACCATGTTAATATAATGGTATTTTTTTAACATTTTCCATAGCAATATTATGGTATTTTTTGAACATTTACCATGGTAATATTATGGTATTACCATGGTAATATAATGGTATTTTTGGAACATTTACAATGGCAATTGTATGTTATTTTTTGAACACTTACCATGTAATATTATGGTATTTTTTTTAGCATTTACCATGGTAATATTATGGTATTTTTTGAACATTTACCATGGTAATACTTTTTTTTTACATTTACCATGGTAATTTTACGGTGTTTTTTTGAACATTTACAATGGTAATATTATAGTAATTTTTGGACATTTACCATGGTAATATTATGGTATTACCATGGTAATATTATGGTATTTTTTGAACATTTACCATGGTAATATTAAGGTCTTTTTTGATCATATACCATGGCAATTGTATGGTATTTTTTGAACATATACCAATGCAATTTTATGCTATTTTTTGAACATTTACCATGGTAATATTATAGTATTTTTTGAAAATTTAAAAATGGTAAAATTATGGTATGGTATTTTTTGAACATTTACCATGGTAATACTATGATTTTTTTTACATTTACCATGGTAATTTTACGGTATTTTTTGAACATTTTCCATGGCAATATTATGGTATTTTTTTGAACATTTACCATGGTAATACTATGCTTTTTTTAACATTAACCATGGTAAAAGTATGGTATTTTTTGAACATTTTCCATGGTAATACTATGTTTTTTTAACATTTACCATGTTAATATAATGGTATTTTTTGAACATTTTCCATGGCAATATTATGGTATTTTTTGAACATTTACCATGGTAATATTATAGTATTTTTTGAAAATTTAAAAATGGTAAAATTATGGTATGGTATTTTTTGAACATTTACCATGGCAATACTATGTTTTTTAACATTTACCATGTTAATATAATGGTATTTTTTGAACATTTTACATGGCAAAATTATGGTATTTTTTGAACATTTACCATGGTAATATTATGGTATTACCATGGTAATATAATGGTATTTTTTGAACATATACCATGGCAATTGTATGTTATTTTTTGAACACTTACCATGTAATATTATGCTATTTTTTTAGCATTTACCATGGTAATATTATGGTATTTTTTGAACATTTACCATGGTAATATTATGGTATTACCATGGTAACATAATGGTATTTTTTGAACATTTTCCATGGCAATATTATGGTATTGTTTGAACATTTACCATGGTAATATTATGGTATTACCATGGTAACATAATGGTATTTTTTGAACATTTACCATGGTAATATTATGGTATTTTTTGAACATTTACTATGGTAATACTATGTTTTTTTTAACATTAACCATGGTAATATTATGGTATTTTTTTGAACATTTACCATGGTAATATTAGGGTCTTTTTTGAGCATATACCATATCAATTGTATGCTATTTTTTGAACATTTACCATGGTAATATTATAGTATTTTTTGAACATTTACCATAGTATAATTATAGTATTACCATGGTAATACTATGGTATTTTTTGAACATTTACCATGGTAATACTATGTTTTTTTTTACATTTACAATGGTAATTTTACAGTATTTTTTTGAACATTTACCATGGTAATATTATAGTATTTTTGGACATTTACCATGGTAATATTATGATATTACCATCGTAATATTATGGTATTTTTTGAACATTTACCATGGTAATATTAGGGTCTTTTTTGAGCATTTACCATGACAATGTATGGTATTTTTTGAACATTTACCATTGTAATATTATAGTATTACCATGGTAATATTATGGTATTTTTTGAACATTTACCATGGTAATACTATGTTTTTTTAACATTTACCATGTTAATATAATGGTATTTTTTGAACATATACCATGGCAATATTATGGTATTTTTTGAACATTTACCATGTTAATATAATGGTATTGTTTGAACATTTACCATGGTAATATTATGGTATTACCATGGTAATGTAATGGTATTTTTTGAACATTTACCATGGTAATATTATGGTATTTTTTGAACATTTACCATGGTAATATTATGGTATTACCATGGTAATATAATGGTATTTTTTGAACATTTACCATGGCAAATGTATGTTATTTTTTGAACACTTACCATGTAATATTATGGTATTTTGTTAGCATTTACCATGGTAATATTATGGTATTACCATGGTAATATTATGGTATTTTTATGAACATTTAACATGGTAATATTAGGGTCTTTTTGGAGCATTTACCATGGCAATTGTATGGTATTTTTTGAACATTTACCATGGCAATTGTATGGTATTTTTTGAACATCTACCAATGCAATTTTATGCTATTTTGTGAACATTTACCATGGTAATATTATAGTATTTTTTGAACATTTACAATGGTAAAATTATTGTATGGTATTTTTTGAACATTTACCATGGAAATACTATGTTTTTTTTAATATTAACCATGGTAAAATTATGGTATTTTTTGAACATTTACCATGGTAATACTATGTTTTTTTTTACATTTACCATGTTAATATAATGGTATTTTTTGAACATTTTCCATGGCAATATTATGGTATTACCATGGTAATGTAATGGTATTTTTTGAACATTTACAATGGTAATATTATGGTATTTTTTGAACATTTACCATGGTAATACTATGTTTTTTTTTACATTTACCATGTTAATATAATGGTATTGTTTGAACATTTACCATGGTAATATTATGGTATTACCATGGTAATGTAATGGTATTTTTTGAACATTTACCATGGTAATATTATGGTATTTTTTGAACATTTACCATGGTAATACTATGTTTTTTTTAACATTAACCATGGTAAAATTATGGTATTTTTTGAACATTTACCATGGTAATACTATGTTTTTTAACATTTACCATGTTAATAAAATGGTATTTTTTGAACATTTTCCATGGCAATATTATGGTATTTTTTTGAACATTTACCATGGTAATATTATGGTATTACCATGGTAATATAATGGTATTTTTGGAACATTTACAATGGCAATTGTATGTTATTTTTTGAACACTTACCATGTAATATTATGGTATTTTTTTTAGCATTTACCATGGTAATATTATGGTATTTTTTGAACATTTACCATGGTAATACTTTTTTTTTACATTTACCATGGTAATTTTACGGTGTTTTTTTGAACATTTACAATGGTAATATTATAGTAATTTTTGGACATTTACCATGGTAATATTATGGTATTACCATGGTAATATTATGGTATTTTTTGAACATTTACCATGGTAATATTAGGGTCTTTTTTGAGCATATACCATGGCAATTGTATGGTATTTTTTGAACATTTACCATGGCAATTGTATGGTATTTTTTGAACATCTACCAATGCAATTTTATGCTATTTTTTGAACATTTACCATGGTAATATTATAGTATTTTTTGAAAATTTAAAAATGGTAAAATTATGGTATGGTATTTTTTGAACATTTACCATGGTAATACTATGATTTTTTTTACATTTACCATGGTAATTTTACGGTATTTTTTGAACATTTTCCATGGCAATATTATGGTATTTTTTTGAACATTTACCATGGTAATACTATGCTTTTTTTAACATTAACCAAGGTAAATGTATGGTATTTTTTGAACATTTTCCATGGTAATACTATGTTTTTTTAACATTTACCATGTTAATATAATGGTATTTTTTTAACATTTTCCATAGCAATATTATGGTATTTTTTGAACATTTACCATGGTAATATTATGGTATTACCATGGTAATATAATGGTATTTTTGGAACATTTACAATGGCAATTGTATGTTATTTTTTGAACACTTACCATGTAATATTATGGTATTTTTTTTAGCATTTACCATGGTAATATTATGGTATTTTTTGAACATTTACCATGGTAATACTTTTTTTTTACATTTACCATGGTAATTTTACGGTGTTTTTTTGAACATTTACAATGGTAATATTATAGTAATTTTTGGACATTTACCATGGTAATATTATGGTATTACCATGGTAATATTATGGTATTTTTTGAACATTTACCATGGTAATATTAAGGTCTTTTTTGATCATATACCATGGCAATTGTATGGTATTTTTTGAACATATACCAATGCAATTTTATGCTATTTTTTGAACATTTACCATGGTAATATTATAGTATTTTTTGAAAATTTAAAAATGGTAAAATTATGGTATGGTATTTTTTGAACATTTACCATGGTAATACTATGATTTTTTTTACATTTACCATGGTAATTTTACGGTATTTTTTGAACATTTTCCATGGCAATATTATGGTATTTTTTTGAACATTTACCATGGTAATACTATGCTTTTTTTTAACATTAACCATGGTAAAAGTATGGTATTTTTTGAACATTTTCCATGGTAATACTATGTTTTTTTAACATTTACCATGTTAATATAATGGTATTTTTTGAACATTTTCCATGGCAATATTATGGTATTTTTTGAACATTTACCATGGTAATATTATAGTATTTTTTGAAAATTTAAAAATGGTAAAATTATGGTATGGTATTTTTTGAACATTTACCATGGCAATACTATGTTTTTTAACATTTACCATGTTAATATAATGGTATTTTTTGAACATTTTACATGGCAAAATTATGGTATTTTTTGAACATTTACCATGGTAATATTATGGTATTACCATGGTAATATAATGGTATTTTTTGAACATATACCATGGCAATTGTATGTTATTTTTTGAACACTTACCATGTAATATTATGCTATTTTTTTAGCATTTACCATGGTAATATTATGGTATTTTTTGAACATTTACCATGGTAATATTATGGTATTACCATGGTAACATAATGGTATTTTTTGAACATTTTCCATGGCAATATTATGGTATTGTTTGAACATTTACCATGGTAATATTATGGTATTACCATGGTAACATAATGGTATTTTTTGAACATTTACCATGGTAATATTATGGTATTTTTTGAACATTTACTATGGTAATACTATGTTTTTTTTAACATTAACCATGGTAATATTATGGTATTTTTTTGAACATTTACCATGGTAATATTAGGGTCTTTTTTGAGCATATACCATATCAATTGTATGCTATTTTTTGAACATTTACCATGGTAATATTATAGTATTTTTTGAACATTTACCATAGTATAATTATAGTATTACCATGGTAATACTATGGTATTTTTTGAACATTTACCATGGTAATACTATGTTTTTTTTTACATTTACAATGGTAATTTTACAGTATTTTTTTGAACATTTACCATGGTAATATTATAGTATTTTTGGACATTTACCATGGTAATATTATGATATTACCATCGTAATATTATGGTATTTTTTGAACATTTACCATGGTAATATTAGGGTCTTTTTTGAGCATTTACCATGACAATGTATGGTATTTTTTGAACATTTACCATTGTAATATTATAGTATTACCATGGTAATATTATGGTATTTTTTGAACATTTACCATGGTAATACTATGTTTTTTTTAACATTAACCATGGTAAAATTAATGTATTTTTTGAACATTTTCCATGGTAATACTATGTTTTTTTAACATTTACCATGTTAATATAATGGTATTTTTTGAACATATACCATGGCAATATTATGGTATTTTTTGAACATTTACCATGGTAATATTATGGTATTTTTTGAACATTTACCATGGCAATTGTATGTTATTTTTTGAACACTTACCATGTAATATTATGGTATTTTTTTTAGCATTTACCATGGTAATATTATGGTATTACCATGGTATTATTATGGTATTTTTTGAACATTTACCATGTTAATACTATGTTTTGTTTACATTTAGCATGGTAATATTATGGTATTTTTTGAACATTTACCATGGTAATACTATGTTTTTTTTACATTTACCATGGTAATATTATGATATTTTTTGAACATTTTCTATTAAATTTGCATGCTATTTTTTGAACATTTACCATGGTAATACTATGTTTTTATTTACATTTACCATGGTAATATTATGGTATTTTTTGAACATTTACCATGGTAATACTATGTTTTTTTACATTTACCATGGTAATATTAGGGTATTTTTTGAACATTTACCGTGGTAATGCTATGTTTTTTTTTTACATTTACCATGGTATTATTATGGTATATTTTGAACATTTACCATGGTAATATTATGGTATTTTTTTAATAATTTACCATGGTAATATTATGGTATTTTTTGAACATTTACCATGGTAATACTATGGGGTTTTTTTACATTTACCATGGTAAAATTATGGCATTTTTTGAACATTTACCATGGTAATACTATGGGTTTTTTTACATTTACCATGGTAAAATTATGGCATTTTTTGAACATTTACCATGGTAATATTATGGTATTTTTTGAACATTTACCATGGTAATACTATGTTTTTATTATTTACCATGGTAATATTATGGTATATTTTGAACATTTACCATGGTAATTCTGTTTTTTTTTTTACATTTACCATGTTAATATTATGGTATTTTTTGAACATTTACCATGGTAATATTATAGTATTTTTTGAACATTTACCATGGTAATATTATGGTATATTTATACAAATTTACAATGGTAATATTATGTTTTTTTTTACATTTACCATGGTAATATTATGGTATTTTTTGAACATTTACCATGGTAATACTATGTTTTTATTATTTACCATGGTAATTTTATGGTATATTTTGAACATTTACCATGGTAATTCTGTTTTTTTTTTAATTTACCATGGTAATATTATGGTATTTTTTGAACATTTACCATGGTAATATTATGGTATTTTTTGAAAATTTACCATGGTAATATTATGGTATTTATTGAACATTTACCATGGTAATACTGTTTTTATTTACATTTACCATGGTATTATTATGGTATTTTTTGAACATTTACCATGTTAATACTATGTTTTGTTTACATTTAGCATGGTAATATTATGGTATTTTTTGAACATTTACCATGGTAATACTATGTTTTTTTTACATTTACCATGGTAATATTATGGTATTTTTTGAACATTTACCATGGTAATTTTATGGTATATTTTAAAAAAATTACCATGCTAATATTATGGTATTTTTGGAACATTTACTATGAAATTTGCATACTACTTTTGGAACATTTACCATGGTAATACTATGTTTTTATTTACATTTACCATGGTAATATTATGGTATATTTTTAAACATTTACCATGGTAATTCTGTTTTTTTTTTTACATTTACCATGGTAATATTATGGTATTTTTTGAACATTTACCATGGTAATAATATGTTTTTTTACATTTACCATGGTAATACTATGTTTTTTTTGTATTTACCATGGTAATATTATGGTATATTTTGAACATTTACCATGGTAATTCTGTTTTTTTTTTTACATTTACCATGGTAATATTATGGTATTTCTTGAACATTTACCATGGTAATGCTATGTTTTTTTTACATTTACCATGGTAATATTATGGTATTTTTTGAACATTTACCATGGTTATATTATGGTATTTTTTTAAAAATTTATCATGGTAATGTTATGGTATTTTTTGAACATTTACCATGGTAATACTATGAATTTTTTTACATTTACCATGGTAATATTATGGTTATATTATGGTATTTTTTAAAAAATTTATCATGGTAATGTTATGGTATTTTTTGAACATTTACCATGGTAATACTATGGTTTTTTTTTACATTTACCATGGTAATATTATGGTATTTTTTGAACATTTACCATGGTAATATTATGGTATATTTGTACAAATTTACCATGGTAATATTATGTTTTTTTTACATTTACCATGGTAATATTATGGTATTTTTTGAACATTTACCATGGTAATACAATGTTTTTATTATTTACCATGGTAATATTACGGTATATTTTGAACATTTACCATGGTAATTCTGTTTTTTTTTTACATTTACCATGGTAATATTATGGTATTTTTTGAACATTTACCATGGCAATTGTATGTTATTTTTTGAACACTTACCATGTAATATTATGGTATTTTTTTAGCATTTACCATGGTAATATTATGGTATTTTTTGAACATTTACCATGGTAATACTTTTTTTTAACATTTACCATGGTAATTTTACAGTGTTTTTTTGAACATTTACAATGGTAATATTATAGTAATTTTTGGATATTTACCATGGTAATATTATGGTATTACCATGGTAATATTATGGTATTTTTTGAACATTTACCATGGTAATATTAGGGTCTTTTTTGAGCATTTACCATGGTAATACTGTTTTTATTTACATTTACCATGGTATTATTATGGTATTTTTTGAACATTTACCATGTTAATACTATGTTTTGTTTACATTTAGCATGGTAATATTATGGTATTTTTTGAACATTTACCATGGAAATACTATGTTTTTTTTACATTTACAATGGTAATATTATGATATTTTTTGAACATTTACCATGGTAATTTTATGGTATATTTTAAAAAAATTACCATGGTAATATTATGGTATTTTTTGAATATTTTCTATTAAATTTGCATGCTATTTTTTGAACATTTACCATGGTAATACTATGTTTTTATTTACATTTACCATGGTAATATTATGGTATTTTTTGAACATTTACCATGGTAATACTATGTTTTTTTACATTTACCATGGTAATATTAGGGTATTTTTTGAACATTTACCGTGGTAATGCTATGTTTTTTTTTTACATTTACCATGGTATTATTATGGTATTTTTTGAACATTTCCATGGTAATACTATGTTTTTTTTTACATTTTCCATGGTAAAATTATGGTATATTTTGAACATTTACCATGGTAATATTATGGTATTTTTTTAATAATTTACCATGGTAATATTATGGTATTTTTTGAACATTTACCATGGTAATACTATGGGTTTTTTTACATTTACCATGGTAAAATTATGGCATTTTTTGAACATTTACCATGGTAATATTATGGTATTTTTTTTGAACATTTACCATGGTAATACTATGGGTTTTTTTACATTTACCATGGTAAAATTATGGCATTTTTTGAACATTTACCATGGTAATATTATGGTATTTTTTGAACATTTACCATGGTAATACTATGTTTTTATTATTTACCATGGTAATATTATGGTATATTTTGAACATTTACCATGGTAATTCTGTTTTTTTTTTACATTTACCATGGTAATATTATGGTATTTTTTGAACATTTACCATGGTAATACTATGGTTTTTTTTTACATTTACCATGGTAAAATTATGGCATTTTTTGAACATTTACCATGGTAATATTATGGTATTTTTTTTAAAAATTTACCATGGTAATATTATGGTATTTTTTT
This sequence comes from Moxostoma hubbsi, assembly GCA_032164185.1. NCBI lineage: Eukaryota > Metazoa > Chordata > Actinopteri > Cypriniformes > Catostomidae > Moxostoma > Moxostoma hubbsi. The sequence continues at coordinate 10,912,683 of JAVLUX010000125.1, read as the reverse complement.
GAACATTTACCATGGTAATATTATTGTATATTTGTACAAATTTACCATGGTAATATTATGGTATTTTTTGAACATTTACCATGGTAATATTATGGTATTTTTTAAACATTTACCATGGTAATATTATTGTATATTTGTACAAATTTACCATGGTAATATTATGTTTTTTTTACATTTACCATGGTAATATTATGGTATTTTTTGAACATTTACCATGGTAATACTATGTTTTTATTATTTACCATGGTAATATTATGGTATTTTTTGAACATTTACCATGGTAATACTTTTTTTTTACATTTACCATGGTAATTTTACGGTGTTTTTTTGAACATTTACAATGGTAATATTATAGTAATTTTTGGACATTTACCATGGTAATATTATGGTATTACCATGGTAATATTATGGTATTTTTTGAACATTTACCATGGTAATATTAAGGTCTTTTTTGATCATATACCATGGCAATTGTATGGTATTTTTTGAACATATACCAATGCAATTTTATGCTATTTTTTGAACATTTACCATGGTAATATTATAGTATTTTTTGAAAATTTAAAAATGGTAAAATTATGGTATGGTATTTTTTGAACATTTACCATGGTAATACTATGATTTTTTTTACATTTACCATGGTAATTTTACGGTATTTTTTGAACATTTTCCATGGCAATATTATGGTATTTTTTTGAACATTTACCATGGTAATACTATGCTTTTTTTAACATTAACCATGGTAAAAGTATGGTATTTTTTGAACATTTTCCATGGTAATACTATGTTTTTTTAACATTTACCATGTTAATATAATGGTATTTTTTGAACATTTTCCATGGCAATATTATGGTATTTTTTGAACATTTACCATGGTAATATTATAGTATTTTTTGAAAATTTAAAAATGGTAAAATTATGGTATGGTATTTTTTGAACATTTACCATGGCAATACTATGTTTTTTAACATTTACCATGTTAATATAATGGTATTTTTTGAACATTTTACATGGCAAAATTATGGTATTTTTTGAACATTTACCATGGTAATATTATGGTATTACCATGGTAATATAATGGTATTTTTTGAACATATACCATGGCAATTGTATGTTATTTTTTGAACACTTACCATGTAATATTATGCTATTTTTTTAGCATTTACCATGGTAATATTATGGTATTTTTTGAACATTTACCATGGTAATATTATGGTATTACCATGGTAACATAATGGTATTTTTTGAACATTTTCCATGGCAATATTATGGTATTGTTTGAACATTTACCATGGTAATATTATGGTATTACCATGGTAACATAATGGTATTTTTTGAACATTTACCATGGTAATATTATGGTATTTTTTGAACATTTACTATGGTAATACTATGTTTTTTTTAACATTAACCATGGTAATATTATGGTATTTTTTTGAACATTTACCATGGTAATATTAGGGTCTTTTTTGAGCATATACCATATCAATTGTATGCTATTTTTTGAACATTTACCATGGTAATATTATAGTATTTTTTGAACATTTACCATAGTATAATTATAGTATTACCATGGTAATACTATGGTATTTTTTGAACATTTACCATGGTAATACTATGTTTTTTTTTACATTTACAATGGTAATTTTACAGTATTTTTTTGAACATTTACCATGGTAATATTATAGTATTTTTGGACATTTACCATGGTAATATTATGATATTACCATCGTAATATTATGGTATTTTTTGAACATTTACCATGGTAATATTAGGGTCTTTTTTGAGCATTTACCATGACAATGTATGGTATTTTTTGAACATTTACCATTGTAATATTATAGTATTACCATGGTAATATTATGGTATTTTTTGAACATTTACCATGGTAATACTATGTTTTTTTTAACATTAACCATGGTAAAATTAATGTATTTTTTGAACATTTTCCATGGTAATACTATGTTTTTTTAACATTTACCATGTTAATATAATGGTATTTTTTGAACATATACCATGGCAATATTATGGTATTTTTTGAACATTTACCATGGTAATATTATGGTATTTTTTGAACATTTACCATGGCAATTGTATGTTATTTTTTGAACACTTACCATGTAATATTATGGTATTTTTTTTAGCATTTACCATGGTAATATTATGGTATTACCATGGTATTATTATGGTATTTTTTGAACATTTACCATGTTAATACTATGTTTTGTTTACATTTAGCATGGTAATATTATGGTATTTTTTGAACATTTACCATGGTAATACTATGTTTTTTTTACATTTACCATGGTAATATTATGATATTTTTTGAACATTTTCTATTAAATTTGCATGCTATTTTTTGAACATTTACCATGGTAATACTATGTTTTTATTTACATTTACCATGGTAATATTATGGTATTTTTTGAACATTTACCATGGTAATACTATGTTTTTTTACATTTACCATGGTAATATTAGGGTATTTTTTGAACATTTACCGTGGTAATGCTATGTTTTTTTTTTACATTTACCATGGTATTATTATGGTATATTTTGAACATTTACCATGGTAATATTATGGTATTTTTTTAATAATTTACCATGGTAATATTATGGTATTTTTTGAACATTTACCATGGTAATACTATGGGGTTTTTTTACATTTACCATGGTAAAATTATGGCATTTTTTGAACATTTACCATGGTAATACTATGGGTTTTTTTACATTTACCATGGTAAAATTATGGCATTTTTTGAACATTTACCATGGTAATATTATGGTATTTTTTGAACATTTACCATGGTAATACTATGTTTTTATTATTTACCATGGTAATATTATGGTATATTTTGAACATTTACCATGGTAATTCTGTTTTTTTTTTTACATTTACCATGTTAATATTATGGTATTTTTTGAACATTTACCATGGTAATATTATAGTATTTTTTGAACATTTACCATGGTAATATTATGGTATATTTATACAAATTTACAATGGTAATATTATGTTTTTTTTTACATTTACCATGGTAATATTATGGTATTTTTTGAACATTTACCATGGTAATACTATGTTTTTATTATTTACCATGGTAATTTTATGGTATATTTTGAACATTTACCATGGTAATTCTGTTTTTTTTTTAATTTACCATGGTAATATTATGGTATTTTTTGAACATTTACCATGGTAATATTATGGTATTTTTTGAAAATTTACCATGGTAATATTATGGTATTTATTGAACATTTACCATGGTAATACTGTTTTTATTTACATTTACCATGGTATTATTATGGTATTTTTTGAACATTTACCATGTTAATACTATGTTTTGTTTACATTTAGCATGGTAATATTATGGTATTTTTTGAACATTTACCATGGTAATACTATGTTTTTTTTACATTTACCATGGTAATATTATGGTATTTTTTGAACATTTACCATGGTAATTTTATGGTATATTTTAAAAAAATTACCATGCTAATATTATGGTATTTTTGGAACATTTACTATGAAATTTGCATACTACTTTTGGAACATTTACCATGGTAATACTATGTTTTTATTTACATTTACCATGGTAATATTATGGTATATTTTAAACATTTACCATGGTAATTCTGTTTTTTTTTTTACATTTACCATGGTAATATTATGGTATTTTTTGAACATTTACCATGGTAATAATATGTTTTTTTACATTTACCATGGTAATACTATGTTTTTTTTGTATTTACCATGGTAATATTATGGTATATTTTGAACATTTACCATGGTAATTCTGTTTTTTTTTTTACATTTACCATGGTAATATTATGGTATTTCTTGAACATTTACCATGGTAATGCTATGTTTTTTTACATTTACCATGGTAATATTATGGTATTTTTTGAACATTTACCATGGTTATATTATGGTATTTTTTTAAAAATTTATCATGGTAATGTTATGGTATTTTTTGAACATTTACCATGGTAATACTATGAATTTTTTTACATTTACCATGGTAATATTATGGTTATATTATGGTATTTTTTAAAAAATTTATCATGGTAATGTTATGGTATTTTTTGAACATTTACCATGGTAATACTATGGTTTTTTTTTACATTTACCATGGTAATATTATGGTATTTTTTGAACATTTACCATGGTAATATTATGGTATATTTGTACAAATTTACCATGGTAATATTATGTTTTTTTTACATTTACCATGGTAATATTATGGTATTTTTTGAACATTTACCATGGTAATACAATGTTTTTATTATTTACCATGGTAATATTACGGTATATTTTGAACATTTACCATGGTAATTCTGTTTTTTTTTTACATTTACCATGGTAATATTATGGTATTTTTTGAACATTTACCATGGCAATTGTATGTTATTTTTTGAACACTTACCATGTAATATTATGGTATTTTTTTAGCATTTACCATGGTAATATTATGGTATTTTTTGAACATTTACCATGGTAATACTTTTTTTTAACATTTACCATGGTAATTTTACAGTGTTTTTTTGAACATTTACAATGGTAATATTATAGTAATTTTTGGATATTTACCATGGTAATATTATGGTATTACCATGGTAATATTATGGTATTTTTTGAACATTTACCATGGTAATATTAGGGTCTTTTTTGAGCATTTACCATGGTAATACTGTTTTTATTTACATTTACCATGGTATTATTATGGTATTTTTTGAACATTTACCATGTTAATACTATGTTTTGTTTACATTTAGCATGGTAATATTATGGTATTTTTTGAACATTTACCATGGAAATACTATGTTTTTTTTACATTTACAATGGTAATATTATGATATTTTTTGAACATTTACCATGGTAATTTTATGGTATATTTTAAAAAAATTACCATGGTAATATTATGGTATTTTTTGAATATTTTCTATTAAATTTGCATGCTATTTTTTGAACATTTACCATGGTAATACTATGTTTTTATTTACATTTACCATGGTAATATTATGGTATTTTTTGAACATTTACCATGGTAATACTATGTTTTTTTACATTTACCATGGTAATATTAGGGTATTTTTTGAACATTTACCGTGGTAATGCTATGTTTTTTTTTTACATTTACCATGGTATTATTATGGTATTTTTTGAACATTTCCATGGTAATACTATGTTTTTTTTTACATTTTCCATGGTAAAATTATGGTATATTTTGAACATTTACCATGGTAATATTATGGTATTTTTTTAATAATTTACCATGGTAATATTATGGTATTTTTTGAACATTTACCATGGTAATACTATGGGTTTTTTTACATTTACCATGGTAAAATTATGGCATTTTTTGAACATTTACCATGGTAATATTATGGTATTTTTTTTGAACATTTACCATGGTAATACTATGGGTTTTTTTACATTTACCATGGTAAAATTATGGCATTTTTTGAACATTTACCATGGTAATATTATGGTATTTTTTGAACATTTACCATGGTAATACTATGTTTTTATTATTTACCATGGTAATATTATGGTATATTTTGAACATTTACCATGGTAATTCTGTTTTTTTTTTACATTTACCATGGTAATATTATGGTATTTTTTGAACATTTACCATGGTAATACTATGGTTTTTTTTTACATTTACCATGGTAAAATTATGGCATTTTTTGAACATTTACCATGGTAATATTATGGTATTTTTTTTAAAAATTTACCATGGTAATATTATGGTATTTTTTTGAACATTTACCATGGTAATATTATTGTATATTTGTACAAATTTACCATGGTAATATTATGGTATTTTTTGAACATTTACCATGGTAATATTATGGTATTTTTTAAACATTTACCATGGTAATATTATTGTATATTTGTACAAATTTACCATGGTAATATTATGTTTTTTTTACATTTACCATGGTAATATTATGGTATTTTTTGAACATTTACCATGGTAATACTATGTTTTTATTATTTACCATGGTAATATTATGGTATATTTTGAACATTTACCATGGTAATTCTGTTTTTTTTTACATTTACCATGTTAATATTATGGTATTTTTTGAACATTTACCATGGTAATATTATAGTATTTTTTGAACATTTACCATGGTAATATTATGGTATATTTATACAAATTTACAATGGTAATATTATGTTTTTTTTTACATTTACCATGGTAATATTATGGTATTTTTTGAACATTTACCATGGTAATACTATGTTTTTATTATTTACCATGGTAATTTTATGGTATATTTTGAACATTTACCATGGTAATATTATGGTATTTTTTGAAAATTTACCATGGTAATATTATGGTATTTATTGAACATTTACCATGGTAATACTGTTTTTATTTACATTTACCATGGTATTATTATGGTATTTTTTGAACATTTACCATGTTAATACTATGTTTTGTTTACATTTAGCATGGTAATATTATGGTATTTTTTGAACATTTACCATGGTAATACTATGTTTTTTTTACATTTACCATGGTAATATTATGGTATTTTTTGAACATTTACCATGGTAATTTTATGGTATATTTTAAAAAAATTACCATGCTAATATTATGGTATTTTTGGAACATTTACTATGAAATTTGCATACTACTTTTGGAACATTTACCATGGTAATACTATGTTTTTATTTACATTTACCATGGTAATATTATGGTATATTTTAAACATTTACCATCGTAATTCTGTTTTTTTTTTTTACATTTACCATGGTAATATTATGGTATTTTTTGAACATTTACCATGGTAATAATATGTTTTTTTACATTTACCATGGTAATACTATGTTTTTTTTTGTATTTACCATGGTAATATTATGGTATATTTTGAACATTTACCATGGTAATTCTGTTTTTTTTTTTACATTTACCATGGTAATATTATGGTATTTCTTGAACATTTACCATGGTAATGCTATGTTTTTTTACATTTACCATGGTAATATTATGGTATTTTTTGAACATTTACCATGTTAATACTATGTTTTTTATACATTTAGCATGGTAATATTATGGTATTTTTTGAACATTTACCATGGTTATATTATGGTATTTTTTTAAAAATTTATCATGGTAATGTTATGGTATTTTTTGAACATTTACCATGGTAATACTATGGTTTTTTTTACATTTACCATGGTAATATTATGGTTATATTATGGTATTTTTTAAAAAATTTATCATGGTAATGTTATGGTATTTTTTGAACATTTACCATGGTAATACTATGGTTTTTTTTTACATTTACCATGGTAATATTATGGTATTTTTTGAACATTTACCATGGTAATATTATGGTATATTTGTACAAATTTACCATGGTAATATTATGTTTTTTTTACATTTACCATGGTAATATTATGGTATTTTTTGAACATTTACCATGGTAATACAATGTTTTTATTATTTACCATGGTAATATTACGGTATATTTTGAACATTTACCATGGTAATTCTGTTTTTTTTTTACATTTACCATGGTAATATTATGGTATTTTTTGAACATTTACCATGGCAATTGTATGTTATTTTTTGAACACTTACCATGTAATATTATGGTATTTTTTTAGCATTTACCATGGTAATATTATGGTATTTTTTGAACATTTACCATGGTAATACTTTTTTTTAACATTTACCATGGTAATTTTACAGTGTTTTTTTGAACATTTACAATGGTAATATTATAGTAATTTTTGGATATTTACCATGGTAATATTATGGTATTACCATAGTAATATTATGGTATTTTTTTGAACATTTACCATGATAATATTAGGGTCTTTTTTGAGCATATACCATGTCAATTGTATGGTATTTTTTGAACATTTACCATGGCAATTTTATGGTATTTTTTAAACATCTCCCAATGCAATATTACGCTATTTTTTGAACATTTACCATGGTAATATTATAGTATTTTTTGAACATTTACAATGGTAAAATTATGGTATGGTATTTTTTGAACATTTACCATGGTAATACTATGTTTTTTAATATTAACCATGGTAAAATTATGGTATTTTTTGAACATTTATATTATAGTATTTTTTGGACATTTACCATGGTAATATTATGGTATTACCATGGTAATATTATGGTATTTTTTGAACATTAACCATGGTAATATTAGGGTCTTTTTTGAGCATTTACCATGGCAATTGTATGGTATTTTTTGAACATTTACCATGGCAATTGTATGGTATTTTTTGAACATCTACCATGGTAATATTATGGTATTTTTTGAACATTTACCATGGTAATATTATGGTATTTTTTGAACATTTAACATGGTAATACTATGATTTTTTTTTTACATATACCATGGTAATATTATGGTATTTATTGAACATTTACCATGGTAATACTATGTTTTTTTACATTTACCATGGTAATATTATGGTATTTTCTTAAACATTTACCATGGTAATACTATGGGGTTTTTTTTACATTTACCATGGTAATATTATGGTATTTTTTGAACATTTACCATGTTAATATTATGGTTTTTTTTAACATTTAACATGGTAATACTATGTTTTTTTTACATTTACCATGGTAATATTATGGTATTTTTTGAACATTTACCATGGTAATATTAGGATCTTTTTTGAGCATTTACCATGGCAATTGTATGGTATTTTATGAACATTTACCATGGCAACTGTATGCTATTTTTTGAACATTTACCATGGTAATATTATAGTATTTTTTGAGCATTTACCATGGCAATTGTATGGTATTTTATGAACATTTACCATGGTAGTACTATGTTTTTTTTACATTTACCATGTTAATATAATGGTATTTTTTTAACATTTTCCATGGCAATATTATGGTATTGTTTGAACATTTACCATGGTAATATTATGGTATTACCATGGTAACATAATGGTATTTTTTGAACATTTACCATGGTAATATTATGGTATATTTTGAACATTTACCATGGTAAAACTATGTTTATTTTACATTTACCATGGTAATATTATGGTAGTTATTGAACATTTACCATGGTAATACTATGTTTTTATTTACATTTACCATGGTAATATTATGGTATTTTTTGAACATTTACCATGGTAACTCTATATTTTTTTTTTACATTTAGCATGGTAATATTATGTTTTTTTTTTTAACATTTACCATGGTAATATTATGGTATTTTTTGAACATTTACCATGGTAATACTATTTTTTTTTTACATTTACCATGGTAATATTATGGTATTTTTTTGAACATTGACCATGGTAATACTATGTTTTTTTTACATTTACCATGGTATTATTATGGTATTTTTTTAACATTTACCATGGTAATACTATGTTTTTTTTAACATTTACCATGGTAATACTATGGTATTTTTTGAACATTTACCATGGTAATACTATATTTTTTTACATTTATCATGGTGATATTATGGTATTTTTTGAACATTTACTGTGGTAATGCTATTTTTTTTCATTTACCATGGTAATATTATGGTATTTTCTGAACATTTAACATGGTAATACTATGTTTTTTTTTACATTAACCATGGTAATATTTTGGTATTTATTGAACATTTACCATGGTAATACTATGTTTTTATTTACATTTACCATGGTAATATTATGGTAATTTTTGAACATTTACCATGGTAATATTATGGTATTTTTTTGAACATTTACCATGGTAATACTATGTTTTTTTTTAGATTTACCATGGTAATATTATGGTATTTTTTTGAACATTGACCATGGTAATACTATGTTTTTTTTTACATTTACCATGGTATTATTATGGTATTTTTTTTAACATTTACCATGGTAATACTTTGTTTTTTTTAACATTTACCATGGTAATACTATGGTATTTTTTGAACATTTACCATGGTAATACTATATTTTTTTACATTTATCATGGTGATATGGTATTTTTTGAACATTTACTGTGGTAATGCTATTTTTTTTTATTTACCATGGTAATATTATGGTATTTTCTGAACATTTAACATGGTAATACTATGTTTTTTTTTACATTAACCATGGTAATATTTTGATATTTATTGAACATTTACCATGGTAATACTATGTTTTTATTTACATTTACCATGGTAATATTATGGTAGTTTTTGAACATTTACCATGGTAATATTATGGTATTTTTTTGAACATTTACCATGGTAATACTATGGTTTTTTTACATTTACCATGGTAATATTATGGTATTTTTTTGAACATTGACCATGGTAATACTATGTTTTTTTTACATTTACCATGGTATTATTATGGTATTTTTTTAACATTTACCATGGTAATACTATGTTTTTTTTTACATTTACCATGGTAATATTATGGTATTTATTGAACATTTACCATGGTAATATTATGGTATTTTTTTTACATTTACCATGGTATTATTATGGTAGTTTTTGAACATTTACCATGGTAATACTATATTTTTTTACATTTACCATGGTAATATTATGGTATTTTCTGAACATTTACCATGGTAATACTATGTTTTTATTTACATTTACCATGGTAATATTATGGTAGTTTTTGAACATTTACCATGGTAATATTATGGTATTTTTTTTAACATTTACCATGGTAATACTATGTTTTTTTTAACATTTACCATGGTAATACTATGTTTTTTTTTACATTTACAATGGTAATATTATGGTATTTATTGAACATTTACCATGGTAATACTTTGTTTTTATTTACATTTACCATGGTAATATTATGGTATTTATTGAACATTTACCATGGTAATACTATGTTTTTATTTACATTTACCATGGTAATATTATGGTATTTTTTGAACATTTACCATGGTAATTCTATGTTTTTTTTACATTTAGCATGGTAATATTATGGTATTTTTTTTAACATTTACCATGGTAATATTATGGTATTTTTTGAACATTTACCATGGTAATACTATTTTTTTACATTTACCATGGCATTATTATGGTATTTTTTTAACATTTACCATGGTAATACTATTTTTTTTATATTTACCATGGTAATATTATGGTATTTATTGAACATTTACCATGGTAATATTATGGTATTACCATGGTAACATAATGGTATTTTTTGAACATTTACCATGGTAATATTATGGTATTTTTTGAACATTTACTATGGTAATACTATGTTTTTTTTACATTTACCATGGTAATATTATGGTATTTTTTGAACATTTACCATGGTAATATTAGGATCTTTTTTGAGCATTTACCATGGCAATTGTATGGTATTTTATGAACATTTACCATGGCAACTGTATGCTATTTTTTGAACATTTACCATGGTAATATTATAGTATTTTTTGAGCATTTACCATGGCAATTGTATGGTATTTTATGAACATTTACCATGTTAATATAATGGTATTTTTTTAACATTTTCCATGGCAATATTATGGTATTGTTTGAACATTTACCATGGTAATATTATGGTATTACCATGGTAACATAATGGTATTTTTTGAACATTTACCATGGTAATATTATGGTATATTTTGAACATTTACCATGGTAAAACTATGTTTATTTTACATTTACCATGGTAATATTATGGTAGTTATTGAACATTTACCATGGTAATACTATGTTTTTATTTACATTTACCATGGTAATATTATGGTATTTTTTGAACATTTACCATGGTAACTCTATATTTTTTTTTACATTTAGCACGGTAATATTATGTTTTTTTTTTAACATTTACCATGGTAATATTATGGTATTTTTTGAACATTTACCATGGTAATACTATTTTTTTTTTACATTTACCATGGTAATATTATGGTATTTTTTTGAACATTTACCATGGTAATACTATGTTTTTTTTAACATTTACCATGGTAATACTATGGTATTTTTTGAACATTTACCATGGTAATACTATATTTTTTTACATTTATCATGGTGATATTATGGTATTTTTTGAACATTTACTGTGGTAATGCTATTTTTTTTCATTTACCATGGTAATATTATGGTATTTTCTGAACATTTAACATGGTAATACTATGTTTTTTTTTACATTAACCATGGTAATATTTTGGTATTTATTGAACATTTACCATGGTAATACTATGTTTTTATTTACATTTACCATGGTAATATTATGGTAATTTTTGAACATTTACCATGGTAATATTATGGTATTTTTTTGAACATTTACCATGGTAATACTATGTTTTTTTTTACATTTACCATGGTAATATTATGGTATTTTTTTGAACATTGACCATGGTAATACTATGTTTTTTTTTACATTTACCATGGTATTATTATGGTATTTTTTGAACATTTACCATGGTAATACTATATTTTTTTACATTTATCATGGTGATATGGTATTTTTTGAACATTTACTGTGGTAATGCTATTTTTTTTTATTTACCATGGTAATATTATGGTATTTTCTGAACATTTAACATGGTAATACTATGTTTTTTTTTACATTAACCATGGTAATATTTTGATATTTATTGAACATTTACCATGGTAATACTATGTTTTTATTTACATTTACCATGGTAATATTATGGTAGTTTTTGAACATTTACCATGGTAATATTATGGTATTTTTTGAACATTTACCATGGTAATACTATGGTTTTTTTACATTTACCATGGTAATATTATGGTATTTTTTTGAACATTGACCATGGTAATACTATGTTTTTTTTACATTTACCATGGTATTATTATGGTATTTTTTTAACATTTACCATGGTAATACTATGTTTTTTTTTACATTTACCATGGTCATATTATGGTATTTATTGAACATTTACCATGGTAATATTATGGTATTTTTTTTACATTTATCATGGTATTATTATGGTATTTTTTGAACATTTACCATGGTAATACTATATTTTTTTACATTTACCATGGTAATATTATGGTATTTTCTGAACATTTACCATGGTAATACTATGTTTTTATTTACATTTACCATGGTAATATTATGGTAGTTTTTGAACATTTACCATGGTAATATTATGGTATTTTTTTTAACATTTACCATGGTAATACTATGTTTTTTTTAACATTTACCATGGTAATACTATGTTTTTTTTTACATTTAAAATGGTAATATTATGGTATTTATTGAACATTTACCATGGTAATACTTTGTTTTTATTTACATTTACCATGGTAATATTATGGTATTTATTGAACATTTACCATGGTAATACTATGTTTTTATTTACATTTACCATGGTAATATTATGGTATTTTTTGAACATTTACCATGGTAATTCTATGTTTTTTTTACATTTAGCATGGTAATATTATGGTATTTTTTTTAACATTTACCATGGTAATATTATGGTATTTTTTGAACATTTACCATGGTAATACTATTTTTTTACATTTACCATGGCATTATTATGGTATTTTTTTAACATTTACCATGGTAATACTATTTTTTTTATATTTACCATGGTAATATTATGGTATTTTTTGAACATTTACCATGGTAATACTATTTTTTTACATTTACCATGGCATTATTATGGTATTTTTTGAACATTTACCATGGTAATACTATTTTTTTACATTTACCATGGCATTATTATGGTATTTTTTTAACATTTACCATGGTAATACTATTTTTTTTATATTTACCATGGTAAAATTATGGTATTTTTTGAACATTTACCATGGTAATATTATGGTATTTTTTGAAAATTTACCATGGTAATACTATGTTTTTTTTTACATTTACCATGGTAATATTATGGTATTTTTTGAACATTTACCATGGTAATATTATGGTAATTTTTGAACATTTACCATGGTAATACTATGTTTTTATTTACATTTACCATGGTAATATTATGGTATTTTTTGAACATTTACCATGGTAATACTATGTTTTTTTTTTACATTTACCATGGTAATATTATGGTATTTTTTGAACATTTACCATGGTAATATTATGGTATTTTTTGAACATTTACCATGGTAATACTATGTTTTTTTTTACATTTACCATGGTAATATTATGGTATTTTTTGAACATTTACCATGGTAATATTATGGTATTTTTTGAACATTTACCATGGTAATACTATGTTTTTTTTTTTACATTTACCATGGTAATATTATGGTATTTTTTTGAACATTTACCATGGTAATATTATGGTATTTTTTGAACATTTACCATGGTAATACTATGTTTTTTTTATTTACCATGGTAATATTATGGTATTTTTTGAACATATAACATGGTAATACTATGTTTTTTTTACATTTACCATGGTAATATTATGGTATTTATTGAACATTTACCATGGTAATACTATGTTTTTATTTACATTTACCATGGTAATATTATGGTATTTTTTGAACATTTACCATGGTAATACTATGGTTTTTTTTTACATTTACCATGGTAATATTATGGTATTTTTGAACATTTACCATGGTAATACTATGTTTTTTTTTACATTTACCATGGTAATATTATGGTATTTTTTGAACATTTACCATGGTAATATTATGGTATTTTTTGAACATTTACCATGGTAATACTATGTTTTTTTTTTTACATTTACCATGGTAATATTATGGTATTTTTTTGAACATTTACCATGGTAATATTATGGTATTTTTTGAACATTTACCATGGTAATACTATGTTTTTTTTATTTACCATGGTAATATTATGGTATTTTTTGAGCATTTACCATGGCAAGTGTATGGTATTTTTTGAACATATACCAATGCAATTTTATGCTATTTTTTGAATATTTACCATGGTAATATTATAGTATTTTTTGAAAATTTAAAAATGGTAAAATTATGGTATGGTATTTTTTGAACATTTACCATGGTAATACTATGATTTTTTTTACATTTACCATGGTAATTTTACGGTATTTTTTGAACATTTTCCATGGCAATATTATGGTATTTTTTTGAACATTTACCATGGTAATACTATGCTTTTTTTAACATTAACCATGGTAAAAGTATGGTATTTTTTGAACATTTTCCATGGTAATACTATGTTTTTTTAACATTTACCATGTTAATATAATGGTATTTTTTGAACATTTTCCATGGCAATATTATGGTATTTTTTGAACATTTACCATGGTAATATTATAGTATTTTTTGAAAATTTAAAAATGGTAAAATTATGGTATGGTATTTTTTGAACATTTACCATGGCAATACTATGTTTTTTAACATTTACCATGTTAATATAATGGTATTTTTTGAACATTTTACATGGCAAAATTATGGTATTTTTTTAGCATTTACCATGGTAATATTATGGTATTTTTTGAACATTTACCATGGTAATATTATGGTATTACCATGGTAACATAATGGTATTTTTTGAACATTTTCCATGGCAATATTATGGTATTGTTTGAACATTTACCATGGTAATATTATGGTATTACCATGGTAACATAATGGTATTTTTTGAACATTTACCATGGTAATATTATGGTATTTTTTGAACATTTACTATGGTAATACTATGTTTTTTTTTAACATTAACCATGGTAATAATATGGTATTTTTTTGAACATTTACCATGGTAATATTAGGGTCTTTTTTGAGCATATACCATATCAATTGTATGCTATTTTTTGAACATTTTCCATGGTAATATTATAGTATTTTTTGAACATTTACCATAGTATAATTATAGTATTACCATGGTAATACTATGGTATTTTTTGAACATTTACCATGGTAATACTATGTTTTTTTTTACATTTACAATGGTAATTTTACAGTATTTTTTTGAACATTTACCATGGTAATATTATAGTATTTTTGGACATTTACCATGGTAATATTATGATATCACCATCGTAATATTATGGTATTTTTTGAACATTTACCATGGTAATATTAGGGTCTTTTTTGAGCATTTACCATGACAATGTATGGTATTTTTTGAACATTTACCATTGTAATATTATAGTATTACCATGGTAATATTATGGTATTTTTTGAACATTTACCATGGTAATACTATGTTTTTTTTTAACATTAACCATGGTAAAATTAATGTATTTTTTGAACATTTTCCATGGTAATACTATGTTTTTTTTAACATTTACCATGGTAATACTATGTTTTTTTTTACATTTAAAATGGTAATATTATGGTATTTATTGAACATTTACCATGGTAATACTTTGTTTTTATTTACATTTACCATGGTAATATTATGGTATTTATTGAACATTTACCATGGTAATACTATGTTTTTATTTACATTTACCATGGTAATATTATGGTATTTTTTGAACATTTACCATGGTAATTCTATGTTTTTTTTACATTTAGCATGGTAATATTATGGTATTTTTTTTAACATTTACCATGGTAATATTATGGTATTTTTTGAACATTTACCATGGTAATACTATTTTTTTACATTTACCATGGCATTATTATGGTATTTTTTTAACATTTACCATGGTAATACTATTTTTTTTATATTTACCATGGTAATATTATGGTATTTTTTGAACATTTACCATGGTAATACTATTTTTTTACATTTACCATGGCATTATTATGGTATTTTTTGAACATTTACCATGGTAATACTATTTTTTTACATTTACCATGGCATTATTATGGTATTTTTTTAACATTTACCATGGTAATACTATTTTTTTTATATTTACCATGGTAAAATTATGGTATTTTTTGAACATTTACCATGGTAATATTATGGTATTTTTTGAAAATTTACCATGGTAATACTATGTTTTTTTTTACATTTACCATGGTAATATTATGGTATTTTTTGAACATTTACCATGGTAATATTATGGTAATTTTTGAACATTTACCATGGTAATACTATGTTTTTATTTACATTTACCATGGTAATATTATGGTATTTTTTGAACATTTACCATGGTAATACTATGTTTTTTTTTTACATTTACCATGGTAATATTATGGTATTTTTTGAACATTTACCATGGTAATATTATGGTATTTTTTGAACATTTACCATGGTAATACTATGTTTTTTTTTACATTTACCATGGTAATATTATGGTATTTTTTGAACATTTACCATGGTAATATTATGGTATTTTTTGAACATTTACCATGGTAATACTATGTTTTTTTTTTTACATTTACCATGGTAATATTATGGTATTTTTTTGAACATTTACCATGGTAATATTATGGTATTTTTTGAACATTTACCATGGTAATACTATGTTTTTTTTATTTACCATGGTAATATTATGGTATTTTTTGAACATATAACATGGTAATACTATGTTTTTTTTACATTTACCATGGTAATATTATGGTATTTATTGAACATTTACCATGGTAATACTATGTTTTTATTTACATTTACCATGGTAATATTATGGTATTTTTTGAACATTTACCATGGTAATACTATGGTTTTTTTTTACATTTACCATGGTAATATTATGGTATTTTTGAACATTTACCATGGTAATACTATGTTTTTTTTTACATTTACCATGGTAATATTATGGTATTTTTTGAACATTTACCATGGTAATATTATGGTATTTTTTGAACATTTACCATGGTAATACTATGTTTTTTTTTTTACATTTACCATGGTAATATTATGGTATTTTTTTGAACATTTACCATGGTAATATTATGGTATTTTTTGAACATTTACCATGGTAATACTATGTTTTTTTTATTTACCATGGTAATATTATGGTATTTTTTGAGCATTTACCATGGCAAGTGTATGGTATTTTTTGAACATATACCAATGCAATTTTATGCTATTTTTTGAATATTTACCATGGTAATATTATAGTATTTTTTGAAAATTTAAAAATGGTAAAATTATGGTATGGTATTTTTTGAACATTTACCATGGTAATACTATGATTTTTTTTACATTTACCATGGTAATTTTACGGTATTTTTTGAACATTTTCCATGGCAATATTATGGTATTTTTTTGAACATTTACCATGGTAATACTATGCTTTTTTTAACATTAACCATGGTAAAAGTATGGTATTTTTTGAACATTTTCCATGGTAATACTATGTTTTTTTAACATTTACCATGTTAATATAATGGTATTTTTTGAACATTTTCCATGGCAATATTATGGTATTTTTTGAACATTTACCATGGTAATATTATAGTATTTTTTGAAAATTTAAAAATGGTAAAATTATGGTATGGTATTTTTTGAACATTTACCATGGCAATACTATGTTTTTTAACATTTACCATGTTAATATAATGGTATTTTTTGAACATTTTACATGGCAAAATTATGGTATTTTTTTAGCATTTACCATGGTAATATTATGGTATTTTTTGAACATTTACCATGGTAATATTATGGTATTACCATGGTAACATAATGGTATTTTTTGAACATTTTCCATGGCAATATTATGGTATTGTTTGAACATTTACCATGGTAATATTATGGTATTACCATGGTAACATAATGGTATTTTTTGAACATTTACCATGGTAATATTATGGTATTTTTTGAACATTTACTATGGTAATACTATGTTTTTTTTTAACATTAACCATGGTAATAATATGGTATTTTTTTGAACATTTACCATGGTAATATTAGGGTCTTTTTTGAGCATATACCATATCAATTGTATGCTATTTTTTGAACATTTTCCATGGTAATATTATAGTATTTTTTGAACATTTACCATAGTATAATTATAGTATTACCATGGTAATACTATGGTATTTTTTGAACATTTACCATGGTAATACTATGTTTTTTTTTACATTTACAATGGTAATTTTACAGTATTTTTTTGAACATTTACCATGGTAATATTATAGTATTTTTGGACATTTACCATGGTAATATTATGATATCACCATCGTAATATTATGGTATTTTTTGAACATTTACCATGGTAATATTAGGGTCTTTTTTGAGCATTTACCATGACAATGTATGGTATTTTTTGAACATTTACCATTGTAATATTATAGTATTACCATGGTAATATTATGGTATTTTTTGAACATTTACCATGGTAATACTATGTTTTTTTTTAACATTAACCATGGTAAAATTAATGTATTTTTTGAACATTTTCCATGGTAATACTATGTTTTTTTAACATTTACCATGTTAATATAATGGTATTTTTTGAACATATACCATGGCAATATTATGGTATTTTTTGAACATTTACCATGGTAATATTATGGTATTTTTTGAACATTTACCATGGCAATTGTATGTTATTTTTTGAACACTTACCATGTAATATTATGGTATTTTTTTAGCATTTACCATGGTAATATTATGGTATTACCATGGTATTATTATGGTATTTTTTGAACATTTACCATGTTAATACTATGTTTTGTTTACATTTAGCATGGTAATATTATGGTATTTTTTGAACATTTACCATGGTAATACTATGTTTTTTTTACATTTACCATGGTAATATTATGATATTTTTTGAACATTTACCATGGTAATTTTATGGTATATTTTAAAAAAATTACCATGGTAATATTATGGTATTTTTTGAATATTTTCTATTAAATTTGCATGCTATTTTTTGAACATTTACCATGGTAATACTATGTTTTTATTTACATTTACCATGGTAATATTATGGTATTTTTTGAACATTTACCATGGTAATACTATGTTTTTTTACATTTACCATGGTAATATTAGGGTATTTTTTGAACATTTACCGTGGTAATGCTATGTTTTTTTTTTACATTTACCATGGTATTATTATGGTATATTTTGAACATTTACCATGGTAATATTATGGTATTTTTTTAATAATTTACCATGGTAATATTATGGTATTTTTTGAACATTTACCATGGTAATACTATGGGTTTTTTTACATTTACCATGGTAAAATTATGGCATTTTTTGAACATTTACCATGGTAATATTATGGTATTTTTTTTGAACATTTACCATGGTAATACTATGGTTTTTTTTACATTTACCATGGTAAAATTATGGCATTTTTTGAACATTTACCATGGTAATATTATGGTATTTTTTGAACATTTACCATGGTAATACTATGTTTTTATTATTTACCATGGTAATATTATGGTATATTTTGAACATTTACCATGGTAATTCTGTTTTTTTTTACATTTACCATGTTAATATTATGGTATTTTTTGAACATTTACCATGGTAATATTATAGTATTTTTTGAACATTTACCATGGTAATATTATGGTATATTTATACAAATTTACAATGGTAATATTATGTTTTTTTTTACATTTACCATGGTAATATTATGGTATTTTTTGAACATTTACCATGGTAATACTATGTTTTTATTATTTACCATGGTAATTTTATGGTATATTTTGAACATTTACCATGGTAATTCTGTTTTTTTTTTAATTTACCATGGTAATATTATGGTATTTTTTGAACATTTACCATGGTAATATTATGGTATTTTTTGAAAATTTACCATGGTAATATTATGGTATTTATTGAACATTTACCATGGTAATACTGTTTTTATTTACATTTACCATGGTATTATTATGGTATTTTTTGAACATTTACCATGTTAATACTATGTTTTGTTTACATTTAGCATGGTAATATTATGGTATTTTTTGAACATTTACCATGGTAATACTATGTTTTTTTTACATTTACCATGGTAATTTTACGGTGTTTTTTTGAACATTTACAATGGTAATATTATGGTATTACCATGGTAACATAATGGTATTTTTTGAACATTTACAATGGTAATATTATGGTATTTTTTGAACATTTACCATGGTAATACTATGTTTTTTTTTACATTTACCATGTTAATATAATGGTATTGTTTGAACATTTACCATGGTAATATTATGGTATTACCATGGTAATGTAATGGTATTTTTTGAACATTTACCATGGTAATATTATGGTATTTTTTGAACATTTACCATGGTAATATTATGGTATTACCATGGTAATATAATGGTATTTTTTGAACATTTACCATGGCAAATGTATGTTATTTTTTGAACACTTACCATGTAATATTATGGTATTTTGTTAGCATTTACCATGGTAATATTATGGTATTACCATGGTAATATTATGGTATTTTTATGAACATTTAACATGGTAATATTAGGGTCTTTTTGGAGCATTTACCATGGCAATTGTATGGTATTTTTTGAACATTTACCATGGCAATTGTATGGTATTTTTTGAACATCTACCAATGCAATTTTATGCTATTTTGTGAACATTTACCATGGTAATATTATAGTATTTTTTGAACATTTACAATGGTAAAATTATTGTATGGTATTTTTTGAACATTTACCATGGAAATACTATGTTTTTTTTAATATTAACCATGGTAAAATTATGGTATTTTTTGAACATTTACCATGGTAATACTATGTTTTTTTTTACATTTACCATGTTAATATAATGGTATTTTTTGAACATTTTCCATGGCAATATTATGGTATTACCATGGTAATGTAATGGTATTTTTTGAACATTTACAATGGTAATATTATGGTATTTTTTGAACATTTACCATGGTAATACAATGTTTTTTTTTACATTTACCATGTTAATATAATGGTATTGTTTGAACATTTACCATGGTAATATTATGGTATTACCATGGTAATGTAATGGTATTTTTTGAACATTTACCATGGTAATATTATGGTATTTTTTGAACATTTACCATGGTAATACTATGTTTTTTTTAACATTAACCATGGTAAAATTATGGTATTTTTTGAACATTTACCATGGTAATACTATGTTTTTTAACATTTACCATGTTAATAAAATGGTATTTTTTGAACATTTTCCATGGCAATATTATGGTATTTTTTTGAACATTTACCATGGTAATATTATGGTATTACCATGGTAATATAATGGTATTTTTGGAACATTTACAATGGCAATTGTATGTTATTTTTTGAACACTTACCATGTAATATTATGGTATTTTTTTTAGCATTTACCATGGTAATATTATGGTATTTTTTTGAACATTTACCATGGTAATACTTTTTTTTTACATTTACCATGGTAATTTTACGGTGTTTTTTTGAACATTTACAATGGTAATATTATAGTAATTTTTGGACATTTACCATGGTAATATTATGGTATTACCATGGTAATATTATGGTATTTTTTGAACATTTACCATGGTAATATTAGGGTCTTTTTTGAGCATATACCATGGCAATTGTATGGTATTTTTTGAACATTTACCATGGCAATTGTATGGTATTTTTTGAACATCTACCAATGCAATTTTATGCTATTTTTTGAACATTTACCATGGTAATATTATAGTATTTTTTGAAAATTTAAAAATGGTAAAATTATGGTATGGTATTTTTTGAACATTTACCATGGTAATACTATGATTTTTTTTACATTTACCATGGTAATTTTACGGTATTTTTTGAACATTTTCCATGGCAATATTATGGTATTTTTTTGAACATTTACCATGGTAATACTATGCTTTTTTTAACATTAACCAAGGTAAATGTATGGTATTTTTTGAACATTTTCCATGGTAATACTATGTTTTTTTAACATTTACCATGTTAATATAATGGTATTTTTTTAACATTTTCCATAGCAATATTATGGTATTTTTTGAACATTTACCATGGTAATATTATGGTATTACCATGGTAATATAATGGTATTTTTGGAACATTTACAATGGCAATTGTATGTTATTTTTTGAACACTTACCATGTAATATTATGGTATTTTTTTTAGCATTTACCATGGTAATATTATGGTATTTTTTGAACATTTACCATGGTAATACTTTTTTTTTACATTTACCATGGTAATTTTACGGTGTTTTTTTTGAACATTTACAATGGTAATATTATAGTAATTTTTGGACATTTACCATGGTAATATTATGGTATTACCATGGTAATATTATGGTATTTTTTGAACATTTACCATGGTAATATTAAGGTCTTTTTTGATCATATACCATGGCAATTGTATGGTATTTTTTGAACATATACCAATGCAATTTTATGCTATTTTTTGAACATTTACCATGGTAATATTATAGTATTTTTTGAAAATTTAAAAATGGTAAAATTATGGTATGGTATTTTTTGAACATTTACCATGGTAATACTATGATTTTTTTTACATTTACCATGGTAATTTTACGGTATTTTTTGAACATTTTCCATGGCAATATTATGGTATTTTTTTGAACATTTACCATGGTAATACTATGCTTTTTTTAACATTAACCATGGTAAAAGTATGGTATTTTTTGAACATTTTCCATGGTAATACTATGTTTTTTTAACATTTACCATGTTAATATAATGGTATTTTTTGAACATTTTCCATGGCAATATTATGGTATTTTTTGAACATTTACCATGGTAATATTATAGTATTTTTTGAAAATTTAAAAATGGTAAAATTATGGTATGGTATTTTTTGAACATTTACCATGGCAATACTATGTTTTTTAACATTTACCATGTTAATATAATGGTATTTTTTGAACATTTTACATGGCAAAATTATGGTATTTTTTGAACATTTACCATGGTAATATTATGGTATTACCATGGTAATATAATGGTATTTTTTGAACATATACCATGGCAATTGTATGTTATTTTTTGAACACTTACCATGTAATATTATGCTATTTTTTTAGCATTTACCATGGTAATATTATGGTATTTTTTGAACATTTACCATGGTAATATTATGGTATTACCATGGTAACATAATGGTATTTTTTGAACATTTTCCATGGCAATATTATGGTATTGTTTGAACATTTACCATGGTAATATTATGGTATTACCATGGTAACATAATGGTATTTTTTGAACATTTACCATGGTAATATTATGGTATTTTTTGAACATTTACTATGGTAATACTATGTTTTTTTTAACATTAACCATGGTAATATTATGGTATTTTTTTGAACATTTACCATGGTAATATTAGGGTCTTTTTTGAGCATATACCATATCAATTGTATGCTATTTTTTGAACATTTACCATGGTAATATTATAGTATTTTTTGAACATTTACCATAGTATAATTATAGTATTACCATGGTAATACTATGGTATTTTTTGAACATTTACCATGGTAATACTATGTTTTTTTTTACATTTACAATGGTAATTTTACAGTATTTTTTTGAACATTTACCATGGTAATATTATAGTATTTTTGGACATTTACCATGGTAATATTATGATATTACCATCGTAATATTATGGTATTTTTTGAACATTTACCATGGTAATATTAGGGTCTTTTTTGAGCATTTACCATGACAATGTATGGTATTTTTTGAACATTTACCATTGTAATATTATAGTATTACCATGGTAATATTATGGTATTTTTTGAACATTTACCATGGTAATACTATGTTTTTTTTAACATTAACCATGGTAAAATTAATGTATTTTTTGAACATTTTCCATGGTAATACTATGTTTTTTTAACATTTACCATGTTAATATAATGGTATTTTTTGAACATATACCATGGCAATATTATGGTATTTTTTGAACATTTACCATGGTAATATTATGGTATTTTTTGAACATTTACCATGGCAATTGTATGTTATTTTTTGAACACTTACCATGTAATATTATGGTATTTTTTTTAGCATTTACCATGGTAATATTATGGTATTACCATGGTATTATTATGGTATTTTTTGAACATTTACCATGTTAATACTATGTTTTGTTTACATTTAGCATGGTAATATTATGGTATTTTTTGAACATTTACCATGGTAATACTATGTTTTTTTTACATTTACCATGGTAATATTATGATATTTTTTGAACATTTTCTATTAAATTTGCATGCTATTTTTTGAACATTTACCATGGTAATACTATGTTTTTATTTACATTTACCATGGTAATATTATGGTATTTTTTGAACATTTACCATGGTAATACTATGTTTTTTTACATTTACCATGGTAATATTAGGGTATTTTTTGAACATTTACCGTGGTAATGCTATGTTTTTTTTTTACATTTACCATGGTATTATTATGGTATATTTTGAACATTTACCATGGTAATATTATGGTATTTTTTTAATAATTTACCATGGTAATATTATGGTATTTTTTGAACATTTACCATGGTAATACTATGGGTTTTTTTTACATTTACCATGGTTAAATTATGGCATTTTTTGAACATTTACCATGGTAATACTATGGGTTTTTTTACATTTACCATGGTAAAATTATGGCATTTTTTGAACATTTACCATGGTAATATTATGGTATTTTTTGAACATTTACCATGGTAATACTATGTTTTTATTATTTACCATGGTAATATTATGGTATATTTTGAACATTTACCATGGTAATTCTGTTTTTTTTTTTACATTTACCATGTTAATATTATGGTATTTTTGAACATTTACCATGGTAATATTATAGTATTTTTTGAACATTTACCATGGTAATATTATGGTATATTTATACAAATTTACAATGGTAATATTATGTTTTTTTTTACATTTACCATGGTAATATTATGGTATTTTTTTGAACATTTACCATGGTAATACTATGTTTTTATTATTTACCATGGTAATTTTATGGTATATTTTGAACATTTACCATGGTAATTCTGTTTTTTTTTTAATTTACCATGGTAATATTATGGTATTTTTTGAACATTTACCATGGTAATATTATGGTATTTTTTGAAAATTTACCATGGTAATATTATGGTATTTATTGAACATTTACCATGGTAATACTGTTTTTATTTACATTTACCATGGTATTATTATGGTATTTTTTGAACATTTACCATGGTAATACTATGTTTTTTTTACATTTACCATGGTAATATTATGATATTTTTTGAACATTTTCTATTAAATTTGCATGCTATTTTTTGAACATTTACCATGGTAATACTATGTTTTTATTTACATTTACCATGGTAATATTATGGTATTTTTTGAACATTTACCATGGTAATACTATGTTTTTTTACATTTACCATGGTAATATTAGGGTATTTTTTGAACATTTACCGTGGTAATGCTATGTTTTTTTTTTACATTTTCCATGGTATTATTATGGTATATTTTGAACATTTACCATGGTAATATTATGGTATTTTTTTAATAATTTACCATGGTAATATTATGGTATTTTTTGAACATTTACCATGGTAATACTATGGGTTTTTTTTACATTTACCATGGTTAAATTATGGCATTTTTTGAACATTTACCATGGTAATACTATGGGTTTTTTTACATTTACCATGGTAAAATTATGGCATTTTTTGAACATTTACCATGGTAATATTATGGTATTTTTTGAACATTTACCATGGTAATACTATGTTTTTATTATTTACCATGGTAATATTATGGTATATTTTGAACATTTACCATGGTAATTCTGTTTTTTTTTTTACATTTACCATGTTAATATTATGGTATTTTTTGAACATTTACCATGGTAATATTATAGTATTTTTTGAACATTTACCATGGTAATATTATGGTATATTTATACAAATTTACAATGGTAATATTATGTTTTTTTTTACATTTACCATGGTAATATTATGGTATTTTTTGAACATTTACCATGGTAATACTATGTTTTTATTATTTACCATGGTAATTTTATGGTATATTTTGAACATTTACCATGGTAATTCTGTTTTTTTTTTAATTTACCATGGTAATATTATGGTATTTTTTGAACATTTACCATGGTAATATTATGGTATTTTTTGAAAATTTACCATGGTAATATTATGGTATTTATTGAACATTTACCATGGTAATACTGTTTTTATTTACATTTACCATGGTATTATTATGGTATTTTTTGAACATTTACCATGTTAATACTATGTTTTGTTTACATTTAGCATGGTAATATTATGGTATTTTTTGAACATTTACCATGGTAATACTATGTTTTTTTTACATTTACCATGGTAATATTATGGTATTTTTTGAACATTTACCATGGTAATTTTATGGTATATTTTAAAAAAATTACCATGCTAATATTATGGTATTTTTGGAACATTTACTATGAAATTTGCATACTACTTTTGGAACATTTACCATGGTAATACTATGTTTTTATTTACATTTACCATGGTAATATTATGGTATATTTTAAACATTTACCATGGTAATTCTGTTTTTTTTTTTACATTTACCATGTTAATATTATGGTATTTTTTGAACATTTACCATGGTAATATTATAGTATTTTTTGAACATTTACCATGGTAATATTATGGTATATTTATACAAATTTACAATGGTAATATTATGTTTTTTTTTACATTTACCATGGTAATATTATGGTATTTTTTGAACATTTACCATGGTAATACTATGTTTTTATTATTTACCATGGTAATTTTATGGTATATTTTGAACATTTACCATGGTAATTCTGTTTTTTTTTTAATTTACCATGGTAATATTATGGTATTTTTTGAACATTTACCATGGTAATATTATGGTATTTTTTGAAAATTTACCATGGTAATATTATGGTATTTATTGAACATTTACCATGGTAATACTGTTTTTATTTACATTTACCATGGTATTATTATGGTATTTTTTGAACATTTACCATGTTAATACTATGTTTTGTTTACATTTAGCATGGTAATATTATGGTATTTTTTGAACATTTACCATGGTAATACTATGTTTTTTTTACATTTACCATGGTAATATTATGGTATTTTTTGAACATTTACCATGGTAATTTTATGGTATATTTTAAAAAAATTACCATGCTAATATTATGGTATTTTTGGAACATTTACTATGAAATTTGCATACTACTTTTGGAACATTTACCATGGTAATACTATGTTTTTATTTACATTTACCATGGTAATATTATGGTATATTTTAAACATTTACCATGGTAATTCTGTTTTTTTTTTTACATTTACCATGGTAATATTATGGTATTTTTTGAACATTTACCATGGTAATAATATGTTTTTTTACATTTACCATGGTAATACTATGTTTTTTTTGTATTTACCATGGTAATATTATGGTATATTTTGAACATTTACCATGGTAATTCTGTTTTTTTTTTTACATTTACCATGGTAATATTATGGTATTTTTTGAACATTTACCATGGTAATGCTATGTTTTTTTACATTCACCATGGTAATATTATGGTATTTTTTGAACATTTACCATGGTTATATTATGGTATTTTTTTAAAAATTTATCATGGTAATGTTATGGTATTTTTTGAACATTTACCATGGTAATACTATGAATTTTTTTACATTTACCATGGTAATATTATGGTTATATTATGGTATTTTTTAAAAAATTTATCATGGTAATGTTATGGTATTTTTTGAACATTTACCATGGTAATACTATGGTTTTTTTTTACATTTACCATGGTAATATTATGGTATTTTTTGAACATTTACCATGGTAATATTATGGTATATTTGTACAAATTTACCATGGTAATATTATGTTTTTTTTACATTTACCATGGTAATATTATGGTATTTTTTGAACATTTACCATGGTAATACAATGTTTTTATTATTTACCATGGTAATATTACGGTATATTTTGAACATTTACCATGGTAATTCTGTTTTTTTTTTACATTTACCATGGTAATATTATGGTATTTTTTGAACATTTACCATGGCAATTGTATGTTATTTTTTGAACACTTACCATGTAATATTATGGTATTTTTTTAGCATTTACCATGGTAATATTATGGTATTTTTTGAACATTTACCATGGTAATACTTTTTTTTAACATTTACCATGGTAATTTTACAGTGTTTTTTTGAACATTTACAATGGTAATATTATAGTAATTTTTGGATATTTACCATGGTAATATTATGGTATTACCATGGTAATATTATGGTATTTTTTGAACATTTACCATGGTAATATTAGGGTCTTTTTTGAGCATTTACCATGGTAATACTGTTTTTATTTACATTTACCATGGTATTATTATGGTATTTTTTGAACATTTACCATGTTAATACTATGTTTTGTTTACATTTAGCATGGTAATATTATGGTATTTTTTGAACATTTACCATGGAAATACTATGTTTTTTTTACATTTACAATGGTAATATTATGATATTTTTTGAACATTTACCATGGTAATTTTATGGTATATTTTAAAAAAATTACCATGGTAATATTATGGTATTTTTTGAATATTTTCTATTAAATTTGCATGCTATTTTTTGAACATTTACCATGGTAATACTATGTTTTTATTTACATTTACCATGGTAATATTATGGTATTTTTTGAACATTTACCATGGTAATACTATGTTTTTTTACATTTACCATGGTAATATTAGGGTATTTTTTGAACATTTACCGTGGTAATGCTATGTTTTTTTTTTACATTTACCATGGTATTATTATGGTATTTTTTGAACATTTCCATGGTAATACTATGTTTTTTTTTACATTTTCCATGGTAAAATTATGGTATATTTTGAACATTTACCATGGTAATATTATGGTATTTTTTTAATAATTTACCATGGTAATATTATGGTATTTTTTGAACATTTACCATGGTAATACTATGGGTTTTTTTACATTTACCATGGTAAAATTATGGCATTTTTTGAACATTTACCATGGTAATATTATGGTATTTTTTTTGAACATTTACCATGGTAATACTATGGGTTTTTTTACATTTACCATGGTAAAATTATGGCATTTTTTGAACATTTACCATGGTAATATTATGGTATTTTTTGAACATTTACCATGGTAATACTATGTTTTTATTATTTACCATGGTAATATTATGGTATATTTTGAACATTTACCATGGTAATTCTGTTTTTTTTTTACATTTACCATGGTAATATTATGGTATTTTTTGAACATTTACCATGGTAATACTATGGGTTTTTTTTACATTTACCATGGTAAAATTATGGCATTTTTTGAACATTTACCATGGTAATATTATGGTATTTTTTTTAAAAATTTACCATGGTAATATTATGGTATTTTTTTGAACATTTACCATGGTAATATTATTGTATATTTGTACAAATTTACCATGGTAATATTATGGTATTTTTTGAACATTTACCATGGTAATATTATGGTATTTTTTAAACATTTACCATGGTAATATTATTGTATATTTGTACAAATTTACCATGGTAATATTATGTTTTTTTTACATTTACCATGGTAATATTATGGTATTTTTTGAACATTTACCATGGTAATACTATGTTTTTATTATTTACCATGGTAATATTATGGTATATTTTGAACATTTACCATGGTAATTCTGTTTTTTTTTACATTTACCATGTTAATATTATGGTATTTTTTGAACATTTACCATGGTAATATTATAGTATTTTTTGAACATTTACCATGGTAATATTATGGTATATTTATACAAATTTACAATGGTAATATTATGTTTTTTTTTACATTTACCATGGTAATATTATGGTATTTTTTGAACATTTACCATGGTAATACTATGTTTTTATTATTTACCATGGTAATTTTATGGTATATTTTGAACATTTACCATGGTAATTCTGTTTTTTTTTTAATTTACCATGGTAATATTATGGTATTTTTTGAACATTTACCATGGTAATATTATGGTATTTTTTGAAAATTTACCATGGTAATATTATGGTATTTATTGAACATTTACCATGGTAATACTGTTTTTATTTACATTTACCATGGTATTATTATGGTATTTTTTGAACATTTACCATGTTAATACTATGTTTTGTTTACATTTAGCATGGTAATATTATGGTATTTTTTGAACATTTACCATGGTAATACTATGTTTTTTTTACATTTACCATGGTAATATTATGGTATTTTTTGAACATTTACCATGGTAATTTTATGGTATATTTTAAAAAAATTACCATGCTAATATTATGGTATTTTTGGAACATTTACTATGAAATTTGCATACTACTTTTGGAACATTTACCATGGTAATACTATGTTTTTATTTACATTTACCATGGTAATATTATGGTATATTTTAAACATTTACCATCGTAATTCTGTTTTTTTTTTTACATTTACCATGGTAATATTATGGTATTTTTTGAACATTTACCATGGTAATAATATGTTTTTTTACATTTACCATGGTAATACTATGTTTTTTTTTGTATTTACCATGGTAATATTATGGTATATTTTGAACATTTACCATGGTAATTCTGTTTTTTTTTTACATTTACCATGGTAATATTATGGTATTTCTTGAACATTTACCATGGTAATGCTATGTTTTTTTACATTTACCATGGTAATATTATGGTATTTTTTGAACATTTACCATGTTAATACTATGTTTTTTATACATTTAGCATGGTAATATTATGGTATTTTTTGAACATTTACCATGGTTATATTATGGTATTTTTTTAAAAATTTATCATGGTAATGTTATGGTATTTTTTGAACATTTACCATGGTAATACTATGGTTTTTTTTACATTTACCATGGTAATATTATGGTTATATTATGGTATTTTTTAAAAAATTTATCATGGTAATGTTATGGTATTTTTTGAACATTTACCATGGTAATACTATGGTTTTTTTTTACATTTACCATGGTAATATTATGGTATTTTTTGAACATTTACCATGGTAATATTATGGTATATTTGTACAAATTTACCATGGTAATATTATGTTTTTTTTACATTTACCATGGTAATATTATGGTATTTTTTGAACATTTACCATGGTAATACAATGTTTTTATTATTTACCATGGTAATATTACGGTATATTTTGAACATTTACCATGGTAATTCTGTTTTTTTTTTACATTTACCATGGTAATATTATGGTATTTTTTGAACATTTACCATGGCAATTGTATGTTATTTTTTGAACACTTACCATGTAATATTATGGTATTTTTTTAGCATTTACCATGGTAATATTATGGTATTTTTTGAACATTTACCATGGTAATACTTTTTTTTAACATTTACCATGGTAATTTTACAGTGTTTTTTTGAACATTTACAATGGTAATATTATAGTAATTTTTGGATATTTACCATGGTAATATTATGGTATTACCATAGTAATATTATGGTATTTTTTGAACATTTACCATGATAATATTAGGGTCTTTTTTGAGCATATACCATGTCAATTGTATGGTATTTTTTGAACATTTACCATGGCAATTTTATGGTATTTTTTAAACATCTCCCAATGCAATATTACGCTATTTTTTGAACATTTACCATGGTAATATTATAGTATTTTTTGAACATTTACAATGGTAAAATTATGGTATGGTATTTTTTGAACATTTACCATGGTAATACTATGTTTTTTAATATTAACCATGGTAAAATTATGGTATTTTTTGAACATTTATATTATAGTATTTTTTGGACATTTACCATGGTAATATTATGGTATTACCATGGTAATATTATGGTATTTTTTGAACATTTACCATGGTAATATTAGGGTCTTTTTTGAGCATTTACCATGGCAATTGTATGGTATTTTTTGAACATTTACCATGGCAATTGTATGGTATTTTTTGAACATCTACCATGGTAATATTATGGTATTTTTTGAACATTTACCATGGTAATATTATGGTATTTTTTGAACATTTAACATGGTAATACTATGATTTTTTTTTTACATATACCATGGTAATATTATGGTATTTATTGAACATTTACCATGGTAATACTATGTTTTTTTACATTTACCATGGTAATATTATGGTATTTTCTTAAACATTTACCATGGTAATACTATGGGGTTTTTTTTACATTTACCATGGTAATATTATGGTATTTTTTGAACATTTACCATGTTAATATTATGGTTTTTTTTAACATTTAACATGGTAATACTATGTTTTTTTTACATTTACCATGGTAATATTATGGTATTTTTTGAACATTTACCATGGTAATATTAGGATCTTTTTTGAGCATTTACCATGGCAATTGTATGGTATTTTATGAACATTTACCATGGCAACTGTATGCTATTTTTTGAACATTTACCATGGTAATATTATAGTATTTTTTGAGCATTTACCATGGCAATTGTATGGTATTTTATGAACATTTACCATGGTAGTACTATGTTTTTTTTACATTTACCATGTTAATATAATGGTATTTTTTTAACATTTTCCATGGCAATATTATGGTATTGTTTGAACATTTACCATGGTAATATTATGGTATTACCATGGTAACATAATGGTATTTTTTGAACATTTACCATGGTAATATTATGGTATATTTTGAACATTTACCATGGTAAAACTATGTTTATTTTACATTTACCATGGTAATATTATGGTAGTTATTGAACATTTACCATGGTAATACTATGTTTTTATTTACATTTACCATGGTAATATTATGGTATTTTTTGAACATTTACCATGGTAACTCTATATTTTTTTTTTACATTTAGCATGGTAATATTATGTTTTTTTTTTTAACATTTACCATGGTAATATTATGGTATTTTTTGAACATTTACCATGGTAATACTATTTTTTTTTTACATTTACCATGGTAATATTATGGTATTTTTTTGAACATTGACCATGGTAATACTATGTTTTTTTTACATTTACCATGGTATTATTATGGTATTTTTTTTAACATTTACCATGGTAATACTATGTTTTTTTTAACATTTACCATGGTAATACTATGGTATTTTTTGAACATTTACCATGGTAATACTATATTTTTTTACATTTATCATGGTGATATTATGGTATTTTTTGAACATTTACTGTGGTAATGCTATTTTTTTTCATTTACCATGGTAATATTATGGTATTTTCTGAACATTTAACATGGTAATACTATGTTTTTTTTTACATTAACCATGGTAATATTTTGGTATTTATTGAACATTTACCATGGTAATACTATGTTTTTATTTACATTTACCATGGTAATATTATGGTAGTTTTTGAACATTTACCATGGTAATATTATGGTATTTTTTTGAACATTGACCATGGTAATACTATGTTTTTTTTTAGATTTACCATGGTAATATTATGGTATTTTTTTGAACATTGACCATGGTAATACTATGTTTTTTTTTACATTTACCATGGTAATATTATGGTATTTATTGAACATTTACCATGGTAATATTATGGTATTTTTTTTACATTTACCATGGTATTATTATGGTAGTTTTTGAACATTTACCATGGTAATACTATATTTTTTTACATTTACCATGGTAATATTATGGTATTTTCTGAACATTTACCATGGTAATACTATGTTTTTATTTACATTTACCATGGTAATATTATGGTAGTTTTTGAACATTTACCATGGTAATATTATGGTATTTTTTTTAACATTTACCATGGTAATACTATGTTTTTTTTAACATTTACCATGGTAATACTATGTTTTTTTTTACATTTACAATGGTAATATTATGGTATTTATTGAACATTTACCATGGTAATACTATGTTTTTATTTACATTTACCATGGTAATATTATGGTATTTTTTGAACATTTACCATGGTAATTCTATGTTTTTTTTACATTTAGCATGGTAATATTATGGTATTTTTTTTAACATTTACCATGGTAATATTATGGTATTTTTTGAACATTTACCATGGTAATACTATTTTTTTACATTTACCATGGCATTATTATGGTATTTTTTTAACATTTACCATGGTAATACTATTTTTTTTATATTTACCATGGTAATATTATGGTATTTTTTGAACATTTACCATGGTAATACTATTTTTTTACATTTACCATGGCATTATTATGGTATTTTTTGAACATTTACCATGGTAATACTATTTTTTTACATTTACCATGGCATTATTATGGTATTTTTTTAACATTTACCATGGTAATACTATTTTTTTTATATTTACCATGGTAATATTATGGTATTTTTTGAACATTTACCATGGTAATATTATGGTAATTTTTGAACATTTACCATGGTAATACTATGTTTTTATTTACATTTACCATGGTAATATTATGGTATTTTTTGAACATTTACCATGGTAATACTATGTTTTTTTTTTACATTTACCATGGTAATATTATGGTATTTTTTGAACATTTACCATGGTAATATTATGGTATTTTTTGAACATTTACCATGGTAATACTATGTTTTTTTTTACATTTACCATGGTAATATTATGGTATTTTTTGAACATTTACCATGGTAATATTATGGTATTTTTTGAACATTTACCATGGTAATACTATGTTTTTTTTTTACATTTACCATGGTAATATTATGGTATTTTTTTGAACATTTACCATGGTAATATTATGGTATTTTTTGAACATTTACCATGGTAATACTATGTTTTTTTTATTTACCATGGTAATATTATGGTATTTTTTGAACATATAACATGGTAATACTATGTTTTTTTTACATTTACCATGGTAATATTATGGTATTTATTGAACATTTACCATGGTAATACTATGTTTTTATTTACATTTACCATGGTAATATTATGGTATTTTTTGAACATTTACCATGGTAATACTATGGTTTTTTTTTACATTTACCATGGTAATATTATGGTATTTTTGAACATTTACCATGGTAATACTATGTTTTTTTTTACATTTACCATGGTAATATTATGGTATTTTTTGAACATTTACCATGGTAATATTATGGTATTTTTTGAACATTTACCATGGTAATACTATGTTTTTTTTTTTACATTTACCATGGTAATATTATGGTATTTTTTTGAACATTTACCATGGTAATATTATGGTATTTTTTGAACATTTACCATGGTAATACTATGTTTTTTTTATTTACCATGGTAATATTATGGTATTTTTTGAACATATAACATGGTAATACTATGTTTTTTTTACATTTACCATGGTAATATTATGGTATTTATTGAACATTTACCATGGTAATACTATGTTTTTATTTACATTTACCATGGTAATATTATGGTATTTTTTGAACATTTACCATGGTAATACTATGGTTTTTTTTTACATTTACCATGGTAATATTATGGTATTTTTGAACATTTACCATGGTAATACTATGTTTTTTTTTACATTTACCATGGTAATATTATTGTAATTTTTTAACATTTACCATGGTAATTTTATGGTATATTTTTAAAAAATTACCATGGTAATATTATGGTATTTTATGAACATTTACCATGGTAATAATATGTTTTTTAAATTTACCATGGTGATATTATGGTATTTTTTAAACATTTACCATGGTAATATTATGGTATTTTTTTGAACATTTACCATGGTAATATTATGGTATTTTTTGAACATTTACCATGGTAATATTATGGTATTTTTTTTAACATTTACCATGGTAATATTATAGTTTTTTTTGGACATTTACCATGGTAATATTATAGTATTTTTTGAACAATTTACATGGTAATATAATGGTATTTTTTGAACATTTACCATGGTAATACTATGTTTTTATTTACATTTACCATGGTAATATTACGGTATTTTTTGAACATTTACCATGTTAATACTATGTTTTTTATACATTTAGCATGGTAATATTATGGTAGTTTTTGAACATTTACCATGGTTATATTATGGTATTTTTTTAAAAATGTATCATGGTAATATGGTATTTTTTGAACATTTACCATGGTAATACTATGTTTTTTTTTTTACATTTACCATGGTAATATTATGGTATTTTATGAACATTTACCATGGTAATTTTATGGTATTTTTTACATTTACCATGGTAATATTATGGTATTTTTTGAACATTTACTATGAAATTTGCATGCTATATTTGGAACATTTACCATGGTAATATTTTTTTTTTTTGAACATTTACCATGGTAATTCTGTTTTTTTTTACATTTACAATGGTAATATTATGGTATTTCTTGAACATTTACCATGGTAATGCTATGTTTTTTTACATTTACCATGGTAATATTTTGGTATTTTTTGAACATTTACCATGGTAATAATATTTTTTTTTAACATTTACCATGGTAATATTATGATGTTTTTTGAACATTTACCATGGTAATATTATGGTATATTTGTACAAATTTACCATGGTAATATTATGTTTTTTTTACATTTACCATGGTAATATTATGGTATTTTTTTAATAATTTACCATGGTAATATTATGGTATTTTTTGAACATTTACCATGGTAATACTATGTTTTTTTTTTACATTTACAATGGTAATATTATGGTATTTTTTTGAACATCTACCATGGTAATACTATGTTTTTTTTTACATTTACCATGGTAATATTATGGTATTTTTTGAACATTTACCATGGTAATATTATGGTATTTTTTTGAACATTTACCATGGTAATACTATGTTTTTTTTACATTTACCATGGTAATATTATGGTATATTTTAAAAAAATTACCATGCTAATATTATGGTATTTTTGGAACATTTACTATGAAATTTTATGGTATATTTTAAAAAAATTACCATGCTAATATTATGGTATTTTTGGAACATTTACTATGAAATTTGCATGCTACTTTTGGAACATTTACCATGGTAATATTATGTTTTTATTTACATTTACCATGGTAATATTATGGTATATTTTAAACATTTACCATGGTAATTCTGTTTTTTTTTTACATTTACCATGGTAATATTATGGTATTTTTTGAACATTTACCATGGTAATAATATGTTTTTTTACATTTACCATGGTAATACTATGTTTTTTTGTATTTACCATGGTAATATTATGGTATATTTTGAACATTTACCATGGTAATTCTGTTTTTTTTTTTACATTTACCATGGTAATATTATGGTATTTTTTTGAACATTGACCATGGTAATACTATGTTTTTTTTACATTTACCATGGTATTATTATGGTATTTTTTTAACATTTACCATGGTAATACTATGTTTTTTTTAACATTTACCATGGTAATACTATGGTATTTTTTGAACATTTACCATGGTAATACTATATTTTTTTACATTTATCATGGTGATATTATGGTATTTTTTGAACATTTACTGTGGTAATGCTATTTTTTTTCATTTACCATGGTAATATTATGGTATTTTCTGAACATTTAACATGGTAATACTATGTTTTTTTTTACATTAACCATGGTAATATTTTGGTATTTATTGAACATTTACCATGGTAATACTATGTTTTTATTTACATTTACCATGGTAATATTATGGTAATTTTTGAACATTTACCATGGTAATATTATGGTATTTTTTTGAACATTTACCATGGTAATACTATGTTTTTTTTTACATTTACCATGGTAATATTATGGTATTTTTTTGAACATTGACCATGGTAATACTATGTTTTTTTTTACATTTACCATGGTATTATTATGGTATTTTTTTAACATTTACCATGGTAATACTTTGTTTTTTTTAACATTTACCATGGTAATACTATGGTATTTTTTGAACATTTACCATGGTAATACTATATTTTTTTACATTTATCATGGTGATATGGTATTTTTTGAACATTTACTGTGGTAATGCTATTTTTTTTTATTTACCATGGTAATATTATGGTATTTTCTGAA
Organism: Moxostoma hubbsi; assembly: GCA_032164185.1. Lineage (NCBI taxonomy): Eukaryota > Metazoa > Chordata > Actinopteri > Cypriniformes > Catostomidae > Moxostoma > Moxostoma hubbsi. Next base: position 10,873,848 of record JAVLUX010000125.1, on the reverse strand, counting down.
CATTTAACATGGTAATACTATGTTTTTTTTTTACATTAACCATGGTAATATTTTGGTATTTATTGAACATTTACCATGGTAATACTATGTTTTTATTTACATTTACCATGGTAATATTATGGTAGTTTTTGAACATTTACCATGGTAATATTATGGTATTTTTTTGAACATTTACCATGGTAATACTATGGTTTTTTTACATTTACCATGGTAATATTATGGTATTTTTTTGAACATTGACCATGGTAATACTATGTTTTTTTTACATTTACCATGGTATTATTATGGTATTTTTTTAACATTTACCATGGTAATACTATGTTTTTTTTAACATTTACCATGGTAATACTATGTTTTTTTTTACATTTACCATGGTAATATTATGGTATTTATTGAACATTTACCATGGTAATATTATGGTATTTTTTTACATTTACCATGGTATTATTATGGTATTTTTTGAACATTTACCATGGTAATACTATATTTTTTTACATTTAAAATGGTGATATTATGGTATTTTTTGAACATTTACTGTGGTAATGCTATTTTTTTTTATTTACCATAGTAATATTATGGTATTTTCTGAACATTTAACATGGTAATACTATGTTTTTTTTACATTAACCATGGTAATATTTTGGTATTTATTGAACATTTACCATGGTAATACTATGTTTTTATTTACATTTACCATGGTAATATTATGGTAGTTTTTGAACATTTACCATGGTAATATTATGGTATTTTTTTGAACATTTACCATGGTAATACTATGTTTTTTTTTACATTTACCATGGTAATATTATGGTATTTTTTTGAACATTGACCATGGTAATACTATGTTTTTTTTTACATTTACCATGGTAATATTATGGTATTTTTTTTTAACATTTACCATGGTAATATTATGGTATTTTTTGAACATTTACCATGGTAATACTATTTTTTTTTACATTTACCATGGTAATATTATGGTATTTTTTTGAACATTGACCATGGTAATACTATGTTTTTTTTTACATTTACCATGGTATTATTATGGTATTTTTTTAACATTTACCATGGTAATACTATGTTTTTTTTAACATTTACCATGGTAATACTATGGTATTTTTTGAACATTTACCATGGTAATACTATATTTTTTTACATTTATCATGGTGATATTATGGTATTTTTTGAACATTTACTGTGGTAATGCTATTTTTTTTTATTTACCATGGTAATATTATGGTATTTTCTGAACATTTACCATGGTAATACTATGTTTTTATTTACATTTACCATGGTAATATTATGGTAGTTTTTGAACATTTACCATGGTAATATTATGGTATTTTTTTTTAACATTTACCATGGTAATACTATGTTTTTTTTAACATTTACCATGGTAATACTATGTTTTTTTTTACATTTACAATGGTAATATTATGGTATTTATTAAACATTTACCATGGTAATACTTTGTTTTTATTTACATTTACCATGGTAATATTATGGTATTTATTGAACATTTACCATGGTAATACTATGTTTTTATTTACATTTACCATGGTAATAGTATGGTATTTTTTGAACATTTACCATGGTAATTCTATGTTTTTTTTACATTTAGCATGGTAATATTATGGTATTTTTTTTAACATTTACCATGGTAATATTATGGTATTTTTTTGAACATTTACCATGGTAATACTATGTTTTTTTTACATTTACCATGGTAATATTATGGTATATTTTAAAAAAATTACCATGCTAATATTATGGTATTTTTGGAACATTTACTATGAAATTTTATGGTATATTTTAAAAAAATTACTATGCTAATATTATGGTATTTTTGGAACATTTACTATGAAATTTGCATGCTACTTTTGGAACATTTACCATGGTAATATTATGTTTTTATTTACATTTACCATGGTAATATTATGGTATATTTTAAACATTTACCATGGTAATTCTGTTTTTTTTTTACATTTACCATGGTAATATTATGGTATTTTTTGAACATTTACCATGGTAATAATATGTTTTTTTACATTTACCATGGTAATACTATGTTTTTTTGTATTTACCATGGTAATATTATGGTATATTTTGAACATTTACCATGGTAATTCTGTTTTTTTTTTACATTTACCATGGTAATATTATGGTATTTCTTGAACATTTAACATGGTAATGCTATGTTTTTTTACATTTACCATGGTAATATTATGGTATTTTTTGAACATTTACCATGTTAATACTTTGTTTTTTATACATTTAGCATGGTAATATTATGGTATTTTTTGAACATTTACCATGGTTATATTATGGTATTTTTTTAAAAATTTATCATGGTAATGTTATGGTATTTTTTGAACATTTACCATGGTAATACTATGGTTTTTTTTACATTTACCATGGTAATATTATGGTATTTTTTGAACATTTACCATGGTAATATTATGGTATATTTGTACAAATTTAACATGGTAATATTATTTTTTTTTACATTTACCATGGTAATATTATGGTATTTTTTGAACATTTACCATGGTAATACAATGTTTTTATTATTTACCATGGTAATATTACGGTATATTTTGAACATTTACCATGGTAATTCTGTTTTTTTTTTACATTTACCATGGTAATATTATGGTATTTTTTGAACATTTACCATGGTAATTCTATGTTTTGATTTACATTTACCATGGTAATACTATGTTTTTTTACATTTACCATAGTAATATTATGGAATTTATTGAACATTTACAATGGTAATACTATGTTTCTATTTACATTTACCATGGTAATATTATGGTATTTTTTGAATATTTACCATGTTAATACTATGTTTTTTATACATTTAGCATGGTAATATTATGGTATTTTTTGAACATTTACCATGGTTATATTATGGTATTTTTTAAAAAATTTATCATGGTAATGTTATGGTATTTTTTGAACATTTACCATGGTAATACTATGGTTTTTTTTACATTTACCATGGTAATATTATGGTATTTTTGAACATTTACCATGGTAATACTATGTTTTTTTTTACATTTACCATGGTAATATTATTGTAATTTTTTAACATTTACCATGGTAATTTTATGGTATATTTTTAAAAAATTACCATGCTAATATTATGGTATTTTATGAACATTTACCATGGTAATACTATGTTTTTTAAATTTACCATGGTGATATTATGGTATTTTTTAAACATTTACCATGGTAATATTATGGTATTTTTTTGAACATTTACCATGGTAATATCATGGTATTTTTTGAACATTTACCATGGTAAAACTGTTTTTTTTTACATTTACCATGGTAATATTATGGTATTTTTTGAACATTTACCATGGTAATTCTATGTTTTGATTTACATTTACCATGGTAATACTATGTTTTTTTTACATTTACCATGGTAATATTATGGAATTTATTGAACATTTACCATGGTAATACTATGTTTCTATTTACATTTACCATGGTAATATTATGGTATTTTTTGAACATTTACCATGGTAATACTATGTTTTTATTTACATTTACCATGGTAATATTATGGTATTTTTTGAACATTTGCCATGTTAATACTATGTTTTTTATACATTTAGCATGGTAATATTATGGTAGTTTTTGAACATTTACCATGGTTATATTATGGTATTTTTTTAAAAATGTATCATGGTAATATGGTATTTTTTGAACATTTACCATGGTAATACTATGTTTTTTTTTTACATTTACCATGGTAATATTATGGTATTTTATGAACATTTACCATGGTAATTTTATGGTATTTTTTACATTTACCATGGTAATATTATGGTATTTTTTGAACATTTACTATGAAATTTGCATGCTATATTTGGAACATTTACCATGGTAATATTTTTTTTTTTTGAACATTTACCATGGTAATACTTTGTTTTTATTTACATTTACCATGGCAATATTATTGTATATTTTGAACATTTACCATGGTAATTCTGTTTTTTTTTACATTTACAATGGTAATATTATGGTATTTCTTGAACATTTACCATGGTAATGCTATGTTTTTTTACATTTACCATGGTAATATTTTGGTATTTTTTGAACATTTACCATGGTAATAATATTTTTTTTTAACATTTACCATGGTAATATTATGATGTTTTTTGAACATTTACCATGGTAATATTATGGTATATTTGTACAAATTTACCATGGTAATATTATGTTTTTTTTTGAACATCTACCATGGTAATACTATGTTTTTTTTTACATTTACCATGGTAATATTATGGTATTTTTTGAACATTTACCATGGTAATATTATGGTATTTTTTTGAACATTTACCATGGTAATACTATGTTTTTTTTACATTTACCATGGTAATATTATGGTATATTTTAAAAAAATTACCATGCTAATATTATGGTATTTTTGGAACATTTACTATGACATTTGCATGCTACTTTTGGAACATTTACCATGGTAATATTATGTTTTTATTTACATTTACCATGGTAATATTATGGTATATTTTAAACATTTACCATGGTAATTCTGTTTTTTTTTTACATTTACCATGGTAATATTATGGTATTTTTTGAACATTTACCATGGTAATAATATGTTTTTTTACATTTACCATGGTAATACTATGTTTTTTTGTATTTACCATGGTAATATTATGGTATATTTTGAACATTTACCATGGTAATTCTGTTTTTTTTTTACATTTACCATGGTAATATTATGGTATTTCTTGAACATTTACCATGGTAATGCTATGTTTTTTTACATTTACCATGGTAATATTATGGTATTTTTTGAACATTTACCATGTTAATACTTTGTTTTTTATACATTTAGCATGGTAATATTATGGTATTTTTTGAACATTTACCATGGTTATATTATGGTATTTTTTTAAAAATTTATCATGGTAATGTTATGGTATTTTTTTAACATTTACCATGGTAATACTATGGTTTTTTTTACATTTACCATGGTAATATTATGGTATTTTTTGAACATTTACCATGGTAATATTATGGTATATTTGTACAAATTTAACATGGTAATATTATTTTTTTTTACATTTACCATGGTAATATTATGGTATTTTTTGAACATTTACCATGGTAATACAATGTTTTTATTATTTACCATGGTAATATTACGGTATATTTTGAACATTTACCATGGTAATTCTGTTTTTTTTTTACATTTACCATGGTAATATTATGGTATTTTTTGAACATTTACCATGGTAATATTATGGTATTTTTTGAACATTTAACATGGTAATTCTATGTTTTGATTTACATTTACCATGGTAATACTATGTTTTTTTACATTTACCATAGTAATATTATGGAATTTATTGAACATTTACAATGGTAATACTATGTTTCTATTTACATTTACCATGGTAATATTATGGTATTTTTTGAATATTTACCATGTTAATACTATGTTTTTTATACATTTAGCATGGTAATATTATGGTATTTTTTGAACATTTACCATGGTTATATTATGGTATTTTTTAAAAAATGTATCATGGTAATGTTATGGTATTTTTTGAACATTTACCATGGTAATACTATGGTTTTTTTTATATTTACCATGGTAATATTATGGTATTTTTTGAACATTTACCATGGTAATATTATGGTATATTTGTACAAATTTACCATGGTAATATTATGTTTTTTTTACATTTACCATGGTAATATTATGGTATTTTTTGAACATTTACCATGGTAATACTATGTTTTTATTTACATTTACCATGTTAATATTATGGTATTTTTTGAACATTTACCATGGTAATATTATGTTATATTTGTACAAATTTACCATGGTAATATTATGTTTTTTTTACATTTACCATGGTAATATTATGGTATTTTTTGAACATTTACCATGGTAATACTATGTTTTTTTACATTTACCATGGTAATATTATGGTATTTTTTGAACATTTACCGTGGTAAAGCTATGTTTTTTTTTTACATTTACCATGGTATTATTATGGTATTTTTTGAACATTTACCATGGTAATACTATGTTTTTTTTTACATTTTCCATGGTAAAATGATGGTATTTTTTGAACATTTACCATGGTAATATTATGGTATTTTTTTAATAATTTACCATGGTAACATTATGGTATTTATTTTTTGAACATTTACCATGGTAATACTATGTTTTTTTTTTACATTTACCATGGTATTATTATGGTATTTTTTTTGAACATTTACCATGGTAATACTATGGGTTTTTTACATTTACCATGGTAAAATTATGGCATTTTTTGAACATTTACCATGGTAATATTATGGTATTTTTTGAACATTTACCATGGTAATACTATGTTTTTATTATTTACCATGGTAATATTATGGTATATTTTGAACATTTACCATGGTAATTCTGTTTTTTTTTTACATTTACCATGGTAATATTATGGTATTTTTTGAACATTTACCATGGTAATACTATGGGTTTTTTTTACATTTACCATGGTAAAATTATGGCATTTTTTGAACATTTACCATGGTAATATTATGGTATTTTTTTAAAAATTTACCATGGTAATATTATGGTATTTTTTTGAACATTTACCATGGTAATACTATGTTTTCTTTACATTTACCATGGTAATATTATGGTATTTTTTGAACATTTACCATGGTAATATTATGGTATTTTTTGAACATTTACCATGGTAATATTATGGTATATTTGTACAAATTTACCATGGTAATATTATGTTTTTTTTACATTTACCATGGTAATATTATGGTATTTTTTTAATAATTTACCATGGTAATATTATGGTATTTTTTGAACATTTACCATGGTAATACTATGTTTTTTTTTTACATTTACAATGGTAATATTATGGTATTTTTTTGAACATCTACCATGGTAATACTATGTTTTTTTTTACATTTACCATGGTAATATTATGGTATTTTTTGAACATTTACCATGGTAATATTATGGTATTTTTTTGAACATTTACCATGGTAATACTATGTTTTTTTTACATTTACCATGGTAATATTATGGTATATTTTAAAAAAATTACCATGCTAATATTATGGTATTTTTGGAACATTTACTATGAAATTTTATGGTATATTTTAAAAAAATTACCATGCTAATATTATGGTATTTTTGGAACATTTACTATGAAATTTGCATGCTACTTTTGGAACATTTACCATGGTAATATTATGTTTTTATTTACATTTACCATGGTAATATTATGGTATATTTTAAACATTTACCATGGTAATTCTGTTTTTTTTTTACATTTACCATGGTAATATTATGGTATTTTTTGAACATTTACCATGGTAATAATATGTTTTTTTACATTTACCATGGTAATACTATGTTTTTTTGTATTTACCATGGTAATATTATGGTATATTTTGAACATTTACCATGGTAATTCTGTTTTTTTTTTACATTTACCATGGTAATATTATGGTATTTTTTTGAACATTGACCATGGTAATACTATGTTTTTTTTACATTTACCATGGTATTATTATGGTATTTTTTTAACATTTACCATGGTAATACTATGTTTTTTTTAACATTTACCATGGTAATACTATGGTATTTTTTGAACATTTACCATGGTAATACTATATTTTTTTACATTTATCATGGTGATATTATGGTATTTTTTGAACATTTACTGTGGTAATGCTATTTTTTTTCATTTACCATGGTAATATTATGGTATTTTCTGAACATTTAACATGGTAATACTATGTTTTTTTTTACATTAACCATGGTAATATTTTGGTATTTATTGAACATTTACCATGGTAATACTATGTTTTTATTTACATTTACCATGGTAATATTATGGTAATTTTTGAACATTTACCATGGTAATATTATGGTATTTTTTTGAACATTTACCATGGTAATACTATGTTTTTTTTTACATTTACCATGGTAATATTATGGTATTTTTTTGAACATTGACCATGGTAATACTATGTTTTTTTTTACATTTACCATGGTATTATTATGGTATTTTTTTAACATTTACCATGGTAATACTTTGTTTTTTTTAACATTTACCATGGTAATACTATGGTATTTTTTGAACATTTACCATGGTAATACTATATTTTTTTACATTTATCATGGTGATATGGTATTTTTTGAACATTTACTGTGGTAATGCTATTTTTTTTTATTTACCATGGTAATATTATGGTATTTTCTGAACATTTAACATGGTAATACTATGTTTTTATTTACATTTACCATGGTAATATTATGGTATTTTTTTGAACATTTACCATGGTAATACTATGTTTTTTTTACATTTACCATGGTAATATTATGGTATATTTTAAAAAAATTACCATGCTAATATTATGGTATTTTTGGAACATTTACTATGAAATTTTATGGTATATTTTAAAAAAATTACTATGCTAATATTATGGTATTTTTGGAACATTTACTATGAAATTTGCATGCTACTTTTGGAACATTTACCATGGTAATATTATGTTTTTATTTACATTTACCATGGTAATATTATGGTATATTTTAAACATTTACCATGGTAATTCTGTTTTTTTTTTACATTTACCATGGTAATATTATGGTATTTTTTGAACATTTACCATGGTAATAATATGTTTTTTTACATTTACCATGGTAATACTATGTTTTTTTGTATTTACCATGGTAATATTATGGTATATTTTGAACATTTACCATGGTAATTCTGTTTTTTTTTTACATTTACCATGGTAATATTATGGTATTTCTTGAACATTTAACATGGTAATGCTATGTTTTTTTACATTTACCATGGTAATATTATGGTATTTTTTGAACATTTACCATGTTAATACTTTGTTTTTTATACATTTAGCATGGTAATATTATGGTATTTTTTGAACATTTACCATGGTTATATTATGGTATTTTTTTAAAAATTTATCATGGTAATGTTATGGTATTTTTTGAACATTTACCATGGTAATACTATGGTTTTTTTTACATTTACCATGGTAATATTATGGTATTTTTTGAACATTTACCATGGTAATATTATGGTATATTTGTACAAATTTAACATGGTAATATTATTTTTTTTTACATTTACCATGGTAATATTATGGTATTTTTTGAACATTTACCATGGTAATACAATGTTTTTATTATTTACCATGGTAATATTACGGTATATTTTGAACATTTACCATGGTAATTCTGTTTTTTTTTTACATTTACCATGGTAATATTATGGTATTTTTTGAACATTTACCATGGTAATTCTATGTTTTGATTTACATTTACCATGGTAATACTATGTTTTTTTACATTTACCATAGTAATATTATGGAATTTATTGAACATTTACAATGGTAATACTATGTTTCTATTTACATTTACCATGGTAATATTATGGTATTTTTTGAATATTTACCATGTTAATACTATGTTTTTTATACATTTAGCATGGTAATATTATGGTATTTTTTGAACATTTACCATGGTTATATTATGGTATTTTTTAAAAAATTTATCATGGTAATGTTATGGTATTTTTTGAACATTTACCATGGTAATACTATGGTTTTTTTTACATTTACCATGGTAATATTATGGTATTTTTGAACATTTACCATGGTAATACTATGTTTTTTTTTACATTTACCATGGTAATGTTATTGTAATTTTTTAACATTTACCATGGTAATTTTATGGTATATTTTTAAAAAATTACCATGGTAATATTATGGTATTTTATGAACATTTACCATGGTAATACTATGTTTTTTAAATTTACCATGGTGATATTATGGTATTTTTTAAACATTTACCATGGTAATATTATGGTATTTTTTTGAACATTTACCATGGTAATATCATGGTATTTTTTGAACATTTACCATGGTAAAACTGTTTTTTTTTACATTTACCATGGTAATATTATGGTATTTTTTGAACATTTACCATGGTAATTCTATGTTTTGATTTACATTTACCATGGTAATACTATGTTTTTTTTACATTTACCATGGTAATATTATGGAATTTATTGAACATTTACCATGGTAATACTATGTTTCTATTTACATTTACCATGGTAATATTATGGTATTTTTTGAACATTTACCATGGTAATACTATGTTTTTATTTACATTTACCATGGTAATATTATGGTATTTTTTGAACATTTGCCATGTTAATACTATGTTTTTTATACATTTAGCATGGTAATATTATGGTAGTTTTTGAACATTTACCATGGTTATATTATGGTATTTTTTTAAAAATGTATCATGGTAATATGGTATTTTTTGAACATTTACCATGGTAATACTATGTTTTTTTTTACATTTACCATGGTAATATTATGGTATTTTATGAACATTTACCATGGTAATTTTATGGTATTTTTTACATTTACCATGGTAATATTATGGTATTTTTTGAACATTTACTATGAAATTTGCATGCTATATTTGGAACATTTACCATGGTAATATTTTTTTTTTTTGAACATTTACCATGGTAATACTTTGTTTTTATTTACATTTACCATGGCAATATTATTGTATATTTTGAACATTTACCATGGTAATTCTGTTTTTTTTTACATTTACAATGGTAATATTATGGTATTTCTTGAACATTTACCATGGTAATGCTATGTTTTTTTACATTTACCATGGTAATATTTTGGTATTTTTTGAACATTTACCATGGTAATAATATTTTTTTTTAACATTTACCATGGTAATATTATGATGTTTTTTGAACATTTACCATGGTAATATTATGGTATATTTGTACAAATTTACCATGGTAATATTATGTTTTTTTTACATTTACCATGGTAATATTATGGTATTTTTTTAATAATTTACCATGGTAATATTATGGTATTTTTTGAACATTTACCATGGTAATACTATGTTTTTTTTTTACATTTACAATGGTAATATTATAGTATTTTTTTGAACATCTACCATGGTAATACTATGTTTTTTTTTACATTTACCATGGTAATATTATGGTATTTTTTGAACATTTACCATGGTAATATTATGGTATTTTTTTGAACATTTACCATGGTAATACTATGTTTTTTTTACATTTACCATGGTAATATTATGGTATATTTTAAAAAAATTACCATGCTAATATTATGGTATTTTTGGAACATTTACTATGACATTTGCATGCTACTTTTGGAACATTTACCATGGTAATATTATGTTTTTATTTACATTTACCATGGTAATATTATGGTATATTTTAAACATTTACCATGGTAATTCTGTTTTTTTTTTACATTTACCATGGTAATATTATGGTATTTTTTGAACATTTACCATGGTAATAATATGTTTTTTTACATTTACCATGGTAATACTATGTTTTTTTGTATTTACCATGGTAATATTATGGTATATTTTGAACATTTACCATGGTAATTCTGTTTTTTTTTTACATTTACCATGGTAATATTATGGTATTTCTTGAACATTTACCATGGTAATGCTATGTTTTTTTACATTTACCATGGTAATATTATGGTATTTTTTGAACATTTACCATGTTAATACTTTGTTTTTTATACATTTAGCATGGTAATATTATGGTATTTTTTGAACATTTACCATGGTTATATTATGGTATTTTTTTAAAAATTTATCATGGTAATGTTATGGTATTTTTTGAACATTTACCATGGTAATACTATGGTTTTTTTTACATTTACCATGGTAATATTATGGTATTTTTTGAACATTTACCATGGTAATATTATGGTATATTTGTACAAATTTAACATGGTAATATTATTTTTTTTTACATTTACCATGGTAATATTATGGTATTTTTTGAACATTTACCATGGTAATACAATGTTTTTATTATTTACCATGGTAATATTACGGTATATTTTGAACATTTACCATGGTAATTCTGTTTTTTTTTTACATTTACCATGGTAATATTATGGTATTTTTTGAACATTTACCATGGTAATATTATGGTATTTTTTGAACATTTAACATGGTAATTCTATGTTTTGATTTACATTTACCATGGTAATACTATGTTTTTTTACATTTACCATAGTAATATTATGGAATTTATTGAACATTTACAATGGTAATACTATGTTTCTATTTACATTTACCATGGTAATATTATGGTATTTTTTGAATATTTACCATGTTAATACTATGTTTTTTATACATTTAGCATGGTAATATTATGGTATTTTTTGAACATTTACCATGGTTATATTATGGTATTTTTTAAAAAATGTATCATGGTAATGTTATGGTATTTTTTGAACATTTACCATGGTAATACTATGGTTTTTTTTATATTTACCATGGTAATATTATGGTATTTTTTGAACATTTACCATGGTAATATTATGGTATATTTGTACAAATTTACCATGGTAATATTATGTTTTTTTTACATTTACCATGGTAATATTATGGTATTTTTTGAACATTTACCATGGTAATACTATGTTTTTATTTACATTTACCATGTTAATATTATGGTATTTTTTGAACATTTACCATGGTAATATTATGTTATATTTGTACAAATTTACCATGGTAATATTATGTTTTTTTTACATTTACCATGGTAATATTATGGTATTTTTTGAACATTTACCATGGTAATACTATGTTTTTTTACATTTACCATGGTAATATTATGGTATTTTTTGAACATTTACCGTGGTAAAGCTATGTTTTTTTTTTACATTTACCATGGTATTATTATGGTATTTTTTGAACATTTACCATGGTAATACTATGTTTTTTTTTACATTTTCCATGGTAAAATGATGGTATTTTTTGAACATTTACCATGGTAATATTATGGTATTTTTTTAATAATTTACCATGGTAATATTATGGTATTTATTTTTTGAACATTTACCATGGTAATACTATGTTTTTTTTTTACATTTACCATGGTATTATTATGGTATTTTTTTTGAACATTTACCATGGTAATACTATGGGTTTTTTACATTTACCATGGTAAAATTATGGCATTTTTTGAACATTTACCATGGTAATATTATGGTATTTTTTGAACATTTACCATGGTAATACTATGTTTTTATTATTTACCATGGTAATATTATGGTATATTTTGAACATTTACCATGGTAATTCTGTTTTTTTTTTACATTTACCATGGTAATATTATGGTATTTTTTGAACATTTACCATGGTAATACTATGGGTTTTTTTTACATTTACCATGGTAAAATTATGACATTTTTTGAACATTTACCATGGTAATATTATGGTATTTTTTTAAAAATTTACCATGGTAATATTATGGTATTTTTTTGAACATTTACCATGGTAATACTATGTTTTCTTTACATTTACCATGGTAATATTATGGTATTTTTTGAACATTTACCATGGTAATATTATGGTATATTTGTACAAATTTACCATGGTAATATTATGTTTTTTTACATTTACCATGGTAATATTATGGTATTTTTTTAATAATTTACCATGGTAATATTATGGTATTTTTTGAACATTTACCATGGTAATACTATGTTTTTTTTTTACATTTACAATGGTAATATTATGGTATTTTTTTGAACATCTACCATGGTAATACTATGTTTTTTTTTACATTTACCATGGTAATATTATGGTATTTTTTGAACATTTACCATGGTAATATTATGGTATTTTTTTGAACATTTACCATGGTAATACTATGTTTTTTTTACATTTACCATGGTAATATTATGGTATATTTTAAAAAAATTACCATGCTAATATTATGGTATTTTTGGAACATTTACTATGAAATTTTATGGTATATTTTAAAAAAATTACCATGCTAATATTATGGTATTTTTGGAACATTTACTATGAAATTTGCATGCTACTTTTGGAACATTTACCATGGTAATATTATGTTTTTATTTACATTTACCATGGTAATATTATGGTATATTTTAAACATTTACCATGGTAATTCTGTTTTTTTTTTTACATTTACCATGGTAATATTATGGTATTTTTTGAACATTTACCATGGTAATAATATGTTTTTTTACATTTACCATGGTAATACTATGTTTTTTTGTATTTACCATGGTAATATTATGGTATATTTTGAACATTTACCATGGTAATTCTGTTTTTTTTTTACATTTACCATGGTAATATTATGGTATTTTTTTGAACATTGACCATGGTAATACTATGTTTTTTTTACATTTACCATGGTATTATTATGGTATTTTTTTAACATTTACCATGGTAATACTATGTTTTTTTTAACATTTACCATGGTAATACTATGGTATTTTTTGAACATTTACCATGGTAATACTATATTTTTTTACATTTATCATGGTGATATTATGGTATTTTTTGAACATTTACTGTGGTAATGCTATTTTTTTTCATTTACCATGGTAATATTATGGTATTTTCTGAACATTTAACATGGTAATACTATGTTTTTTTTTACATTAACCATGGTAATATTTTGGTATTTATTGAACATTTACCATGGTAATACTAAGTTTTTATTTACATTTACCATGGTAATATTATGGTAATTTTTGAACATTTACCATGGTAATATTATGGTATTTTTTTGAACATTTACCATGGTAATACTATGTTTTTTTTTACATTTACCATGGTAATATTATGGTATTTTTTTGAACATTGACCATGGTAATACTATGTTTTTTTTTACATTTACCATGGTATTATTATGGTATTTTTTTAACATTTACCATGGTAATACTTTGTTTTTTTTTAACATTTACCATGGTAATACTATGGTATTTTTTGAACATTTACCATGGTAATACTATATTTTTTTACATTTATCATGGTGATATGGTATTTTTTGAACATTTACTGTGGTAATGCTATTTTTTTTTATTTACCATGGTAATATTATGGTATTTTCTGAACATTTAACATGGTAATACTATGTTTTTTTTTTACATTAACCATGGTAATATTTTGGTATTTATTGAACATTTACCATGGTAATACTATGTTTTTATTTACATTTACCATGGTAATATTATGGTAGTTTTTGAACATTTACCATGGTAATATTATGGTATTTTTTTGAACATTTACCATGGTAATAATATGGTTTTTTTACATTTACCATGGTAATATTATGGTATTTTTTTGAACATTGACCATGGTAATACTATGTTTTTTTTACATTTACCATGGTATTATTATGGTATTTTTTTAACATTTACCATGGTAATACTATGTTTTTTTTAACATTTACCATGGTAATACTATGTTTTTTTTTACATTTACCATGGTAATATTATGGTATTTATTGAACATTTACCATGGTAATATTATGGTATTTTTTTTACATTTACCATGGTATTATTATGGTATTTTTTGAACATTTACCATGGTAATACTATATTTTTTTACATTTAAAATGGTGATATTATGGTATTTTTTGAACATTTACTGTGGTAATGCTATTTTTTTTATTTACCATAGTAATATTATGGTATTTTCTGAACATTTAACATGGTAATACTATGTTTTTTTTACATTAACCATGGTAATATTTTGGTATTTATTGAACATTTACCATGGTAATACTATGATTTTATTTACATTTACCATGGTAATATTATGGTAGTTTTTGAACATTTACCATGGTAATATTATGGTGTTTTTTTTGAACATTTACCATGGTAATACTATGTTTTTTTTTACATTTACCATGGTAATATTATGGTATTTTTTTGAACATTGACCATGGTAATACTATGTTTTTTTTTACATTTACCATGGTAATATTATGGTATTTTTTTTTAACATTTACCATGGTAATATTATGGTATTTTTTGAACATTTACCATGGTAATACTATTTTTTTTTACATTTACCATGGTAATATTATGGTATTTTTTTGAACATTGACCATGGTAATACTATGTTTTTTTTTACATTTACCATGGTATTATTATGGTATTTTTTTAACATTTACCATGGTAATACTATGTTTTTTTTAACATTTACCATGGTAAAACTATGGTATTTTTTGAACATTTACCATGGTAATACTATATTTTTTTACATTTATCATGGTGATATTATGGTATTTTTTGAACATTTACTGTGGTAATGCTATTTTTTTTTATTTACCATGGTAATATTATGGTATTTTCTGAACATTTACCATGGTAATACTATGTTTTTATTTACATTTACCATGGTAATATTATGGTAGTTTTTGAACATTTACCATGGTAATATTATGGTATTTTTTTTAACATTTACCATGGTAATACTATGTTTTTTTTAACATTTACCATGGTAATACTATGTTTTTTTTTACATTTACAATGGTAATATTATGGTATTTATTGAACATTTACCATGATAATACTTTGTTTTTATTTACATTTACCATGGTAATATTATGGTATTTATTGAACATTTACCATGGTAATACTATGTTTTTATTTACATTTACCATGGTAATATTATGGTATTTTTTGAACATTTACCATGGTAATTCTATGTTTTTTTTACATTTAGCATGGTAATATTATGGTATTTTTTTTAACATTTACCATGGTAATATTATGGTATTTTTTGAACATTTACCATGGTAATACTATTTTTTTACATTTACCATGGCATTATTATGGTATTTTTTTAACATTTACCATGGTAATTCTATGTTTTTTTTACATTTAGCATGGTAATATTATGGTATTTTTTTTAACATTTACCATGGTAATATTATGGTATTTTTTTGAACATTTACCATGGTAATACTATGTTTTTTTTACATTTACCATGGTAATATTATGGTATATTTTAAAAAAATTACCATGCTAATATTATGGTATTTTTGGAACATTTACTATGAAATTTTATGGTATATTTTAAAAAAATTACTATGCTAATATTATGGTATTTTTGGAACATTTACTATGAAATTTGCATGCTACTTTTGGAACATTTACCATGGTAATATTATGTTTTTATTTACATTTACCATGGTAATATTATGGTATATTTTAAACATTTACCATGGTAATTCTGTTTTTTTTTTACATTTACCATGGTAATATTATGGTATTTTTTGAACATTTACCATGGTAATAATATGTTTTTTTACATTTACCATGGTAATACTATGTTTTTTTGTATTTACCATGGTAATATTATGGTATATTTTGAACATTTACCATGGTAATTCTGTTTTTTTTTTACATTTACCATGGTAATATTATGGTATTTCTTGAACATTTACCATGGTAATGCTATGTTTTTTTACATTTACCATGGTAATATTATGGTATTTTTTGAACATTTACCATGTTAATACTTTGTTTTTTATACATTTAGCATGGTAATATTATGGTATTTTTTGAACATTTACCATGGTTATATTATGGTATTTTTTTAAAAATTTATCATGGTAATGTTATGGTATTTTTTGAACATTTACCATGGTAATACTATGGTTTTTTTTACATTTACCATGGTAATATTATGGTATTTTTTGAGCATTTACCATGGTAATATTATGGTATATTTGTACAAATTTAACATGGTAATATTATTTTTTTTTACATTTACCATGGTAATATTATGGTATTTTTTGAACATTTACCATGGTAATATTATGGTATTTTTTGAACATTTACCATGGTAATTCTATGTTTTGATTTACATTTACCATGGTAATACTATGTTTTTTTACATTTACCATAGTAATATTATGGAATTTATTGAACATTTACAATGGTAATACTATGTTTCTATTTACATTTACCATGGTAATATTATGGTATTTTTTGAATATTTACCATGTTAATACTATGTTTTTTATACATTTAGCATGGTAATATTATGGTATTTTTTGAACATTTACCATGGTTATATTATGGTATTTTTTAAAAAATTTATCATGGTAATGTTATGGTATTTTTTGAACATTTACCATGGTAATACTATGGTTTTTTTTACATTTACCATGGTAATATTATGGTATTTTTGAACATTTACCATGGTAATACTATGTTTTTTTTTACATTTACCATGGTAATATTATTGTAATTTTTTAACATTTACCATGGTAATTTTATGGTATATTTTTAAAAAATTACCATGGTAATATTATGGTATTTTATGAACATTTACCATGGTAATACTATGTTTTTTAAATTTACCATGGTGATATTATGGTATTTTTTAAACATTTACCATGGTAACATTATGGTATTTTTTTGAACATTTACCATGGTAATATCATGGTATTTTTTGAACATTTACCATGGTAAAACTGTTTTTTTTTACATTTACCATGGTAATATTATGGTATTTTTTGAACATTTACCATGGTAATTCTATGTTTTGATTTACATTTACCATGGTAATACTATGTTTTTTTTACATTTACCATGGTAATATTATGGAATTTATTGAACATTTACCATGGTAATACTATGTTTCTATTTACATTTACCATGGTAATATTATGGTATTTTTTGAACATTTACCATGGTAATACTATGTTTTTATTTACATTTACCATGGTAATATTATGGTATTTTTTGAACATTTGCCATGTTAATACTATGTTTTTTATACATTTAGCATGGTAATATTATGGTAGTTTTTGAACATTTACCATGGTTATATTATGGTATTTTTTTAAAAATGTATCATGGTAATATGGTATTTTTTGAACATTTACCATGGTAATACTATGTTTTTTTTTTACATTTACCATGGTAATATTATGGTATTTTATGAACATTTACCATGGTAATTTTATGGTATTTTTTACATTTACCATGGTAATATTATGGTATTTTTTGAACATTTACTATGAAATTTGCATGCTATATTTGGAACATTTACCATGGTAATATTTTTTTTTTTTGAACATTTACCATGGTAATACTTTGTTTTTATTTACATTTACCATGGCAATATTATTGTATATTTTGAACATTTACCATGGTAATTCTGTTTTTTTTTACATTTACAATGGTAATATTATGGTATTTCTTGAACATTTACCATGGTAATGCTATGTTTTTTTACATTTACCATGGTAATATTTTGGTATTTTTTGAACATTTACCATGGTAATAATATTTTTTTTTAACATTTACCATGGTAATATTATGATGTTTTTTGAACATTTACCATGGTAATATTATGGTATATTTGTACAAATTTACCATGGTAATATTATGTTTTTTTTACATTTACCATGGTAATATTATGGTATTTTTTTAATAATTTACCATGGTAATATTATGGTATTTTTTGAACATTTACCATGGTAATACTATGTTTTTTTTTTACATTTACAATGGTAATATTATGGTATTTTTTTGAACATCTACCATGGTAATACTATGTTTTTTTTTACATTTACCATGGTAATATTATGGTATTTTTTGAACATTTACCATGGTAATATTATGGTTTTTTTTTCAACATTTACCATGGTAATACTATGTTTTTTTTACATTTACCATGGTAATATTATGGTATATTTTAAAAAAATTACCATGCTAATATTATGGTATTTTTGGAACATTTACTATGAAATTTTATGGTATATTTTAAAAAAATTACCATGCTAATATTATGGTATTTTTGGAACATTTACTATGAAATTTGCATGCTACTTTTGGAACATTTACCATGGTAATATTATGTTTTTATTTACATTTACCATGGTAATATTATGGTATATTTTAAACATTTACCATGGTAATTCTGTTTTTTTTTTACATTTACCATGGTAATATTATGGTATTTTTTGAACATTTACCATGGTAATAATATGTTTTTTTACATTTACCATGGTAATACTATGTTTTTTTGTATTTACCATGGTAATATTATGGTATATTTTGAACATTTACCATGGTAATTCTGTTTTTTTTTTACATTTACCATGGTAATATTATGGTATTTCTTGAACATTTACCATGGTAATGCTATGTTTTTTTACATTTACCATGGTAATATTATGGTATTTTTTGAACATTTACCATGTTAATACTTTGTTTTTTATACATTTAGCCTGGTAATATTATGGTATTTTTTGAACATTTACCATGGTTATATTATGGTATTTTTTTAAAAATTTATCATGGTAATGTTATGGTATTTTTTGAACATTTACCATGGTAATACTATGGTTTTTTTTACATTTACCATGGTAATATTATGGTATTTTTTGAACATTTACCATGGTAATATTATGGTATATTTGTACAAATTTAACATGGTAATATTATTTTTTTTTACATTTACCATGGTAATATTATGGTATTTTTTGAACATTTACCATGGTAATACAATGTTTTTATTATTTACCATGGTAATATTACGGTATATTTTGAACATTTACCATGGTAATCTGTTTTTTTTTTACATTTACCATGGTAATATTATGGTATTTTTTGAACATTTACCATGGTAATATTATGGTATTTTTTGAACATTTACCATGGTAATTCTATGTTTTGATTTACATTTACCATGGTAATACTATGTTTTTTTACATTTACCATAGTAATATTATGGAATTTATTGAACATTTACAATGGTAATACTATGTTTCTATTTACATTTACCATGGTAATATTATGGTATTTTTTGAATATTTACCATGTTAATACTATGTTTTTTATACATTTAGCATGGTAATATTATGGTATTTTTTGAACATTTACCATGGTTATATTATGGTATTTTTTAAAAAATTTATCATGGTAATGTTATGGTATTTTTTGAACATTTACCATGGTAATACTATGGTTTTTTTTACATTTACCATGGTAATATTATGGTATTTTTGAACATTTACCATGGTAATACTATGTTTTTTTTTACATTTACCATGGTAATATTATTGTAATTTTTTAACATTTACCATGGTAATTTTATGGTATATTTTTAAAAAATTACCATGGTAATATTATGGTATTTTATGAACATTTACCATGGTAATACTATGTTTTTTAAATTTACCATGGTGATATTATGGTATTTTTTAAACATTTACCATGGTAACATTATGGTATTTTTTTGAACATTTACCATGGTAATATCATGGTATTTTTTGAACATTTACCATGGTAAAACTGTTTTTTTTTACATTTACCATGGTAATATTATGGTATTTTTTGAACATTTACCATGGTAATTCTATGTTTTGATTTACATTTACCATGGTAATACTATGTTTTTTTTACATTTACCATGGTAATATTATGGAATTTATTGAACATTTACCATGGTAATACTATGTTTCTATTTACATTTACCATGGTAATATTATGGTATTTTTTGAACATTTACCATGGTAATACTATGTTTTTATTTACATTTACCATGGTAATATTATGGTATTTTTTGAACATTTGCCATGTTAATACTATGTTTTTTATACATTTAGCATGGTAATATTATGGTAGTTTTTGAACATTTACCATGGTTATATTATGGTATTTTTTTAAAAATGTATCATGGTAATATGGTATTTTTTGAACATTTACCATGGTAATACTATGTTTTTTTTTTACATTTACCATGGTAATATTATGGTATTTTATGAACATTTACCATGGTAATTTTATGGTATTTTTTACATTTACCATGGTAATATTATGGTATTTTTTGAACATTTACTATGAAATTTGCATGCTATATTTGGAACATTTACCATGGTAATATTTTTTTTTTTTGAACATTTACCATGGTAATACTTTGTTTTTATTTACATTTACCATGGCAATATTATTGTATATTTTGAACATTTACCATGGTAATTCTGTTTTTTTTTACATTTACAATGGTAATATTATGGTATTTCTTGAACATTTACCATGGTAATGCTATGTTTTTTTACATTTACCATGGTAATATTTTGGTATTTTTTGAACATTTACCATGGTAATAATATTTTTTTTTAACATTTACCATGGTAATATTATGATGTTTTTTGAACATTTACCATGGTAATATTATGGTATATTTGTACAAATTTACCATGGTAATATTATGTTTTTTTTACATTTACCATGGTAATATTATGGTATTTTTTTAATAATTTACCATGGTAATATTATGGTATTTTTTGAACATTTACCATGGTAATACTATGTTTTTTTTTTACATTTACAATGGTAATATTATGGTATTTTTTTGAACATCTACCATGGTAATACTATGTTTTTTTTTACATTTACCATGGTAATATTATGGTATTTTTTGAACATTTACCATGGTAATATTATGGTTTTTTTTTCAACATTTACCATGGTAATACTATGTTTTTTTTACATTTACCATGGTAATATTATGGTATATTTTAAAAAAATTACCATGCTAATATTATGGTATTTTTGGAACATTTACTATGAAATTTTATGGTATATTTTAAAAAAATTACCATGGTAATATTATGGTATTTTATGAACATTTACCATGGTAATACTATGTTTTTTAAATTTACCATGGTGATATTATGGTATTTTTTAAACATTTACCATGGTAACATTATGGTATTTTTTTGAACATTTACCATGGTAATATCATGGTATTTTTTGAACATTTACCATGGTAAAACTGTTTTTTTTTACATTTACCATGGTAATATTATGGTATTTTTTGAACATTTACCATGGTAATTCTATGTTTTGATTTACATTTACCATGGTAATACTATGTTTTTTTTACATTTACCATGGTAATATTATGGAATTTATTGAACATTTACCATGGTAATACTATGTTTCGATTTACATTTACCATGGTAATATTATGGTATTTTTTGAACATTTACCATGGTAATACTATGTTTTTATTTACATTTACCATGGTAATATTATGGTATTTTTTGAACATTTGCCATGTTAATACTATGTTTTTTATACATTTAGCATGGTAATATTATGGTAGTTTTTGAACATTTACCATGGTTATATTATGGTATTTTTTTAAAAATGTATCATGGTAATATGGTATTTTTTGAACATTTACCATGGTAATACTATGTTTTTTTTTTACATTTACCATGGTAATATTATGGTATTTTATGAACATTTACCATGGTAATTTTATGGTATTTTTTACATTTACCATGGTAATATTATGGTATTTTTTGAACATTTACTATGAAATTTGCATGCTATATTTGGAACATTTACCATGGTAATATTTTTTTTTTTTGAACATTTACCATGGTAATACTTTGTTTTTATTTACATTTACCATGGCAATATTATTGTATATTTTGAACATTTACCATGGTAATTCTGTTTTTTTTTACATTTACAATGGTAATATTATGGTATTTCTTGAACATTTACCATGGTAATGCTATGTTTTTTTACATTTACCATGGTAATATTTTGGTATTTTTTGAACATTTACCATGGTAATAATATTTTTTTTTAACATTTACCATGGTAATATTATGATGTTTTTTGAACATTTACCATGGTAATATTATGGTATATTTGTACAAATTTACCATGGTAATATTATGGTTTTTTTACATTTACCATGGTAATATTATGGTATTTTTTTAATAATTTACCATGGTAATATTATGGTATTTTTTGAACATTTACCATGGTAATACTATGTTTTTTTTTTACATTTACAATGGTAATATTATGGTATTTTTTTGAACATCTACCATGGTAATACTATGTTTTTTTTTACATTTACCATGGTAATATTATGGTATTTTTTGAACATTTACCATGGTAATATTATGGTATTTTTTTGAACATTTACCATGGTAATACTATGTTTTTTTTACATTTACCATGGTAATATTATGGTATATTTTAAAAAAATTACCATGCTAATATTATGGTATTTTTGGAACATTTACTATGAAATTTTATGGTATATTTTAAAAAAATTACCATGCTAATATTATGGTATTTTTGGAACATTTACTATGAAATTTGCATGCTACTTTTGGAACATTTACCATGGTAATATTATGTTTTTATTTACATTTACCATGGTAATATTATGGTATATTTTAAACATTTACCATGGTAATTCTGTTTTTTTTTTACATTTACCATGGTAATATTATGGTATTTTTTGAACATTTACCATGGTAATAATATGTTTTTTTACATTTACCATGGTAATACTATGTTTTTTTGTATTTACCATGGTAATATTATGGTATATTTTGAACATTTACCATGGTAATTCTGTTTTTTTTTTACATTTACCATGGTAATATTATGGTATTTCTTGAACATTTACCATGGTAATGCTATGTTTTTTTACATTTACCATGGTAATATTATGGTATTTTTTGAACATTTACCATGTTAATACTTTGTTTTTTATACATTTAGCATGGTAATATTATGGTATTTTTTGAACATTTACCATGGTAATACTATGGTATTTTTTTAAAAATTTACCATGGTAATATTATGGTATTTTTTGAACATTTACCATGGTAATATTATGGTATATTTGTACAAATTTAACATGGTAATATTATTTTTTTTTACATTTACCATGGTAATATTATGGTATTTTTTGAACATTTACCATGGTAATACAATGTTTTTATTATTTACCATGGTAATATTACGGTATATTTTGAACATTTACCATGGTAATTCTGTTTTTTTTTTACATTTACCATGGTAATATTATGGTATTTTTTGAACATTTACCATGGTAATTCTATGTTTTGATTTACATTTACCATGGTAATACTATGTTTTTTTACATTTACCATAGTAATATTATGGAATTTATTGAACATTTACAATGGTAATACTATGTTTCTATTTACATTTACCATGGTAATATTATGGTATTTTTTGAATATTTACCATGTTAATACTATGTTTTTTATACATTTAGCATGGTAATATTATGGTATTTTTTGAACATTTACCATGGTTATATTATGGTATTTTTTAAAAAATTTATCATGGTAATGTTATGGTATTTTTTGAACATTTACCATGGTAATACTATGGTTTTTTTTATATTTACCATGGTAATATTATGGTATTTTTTGAACATTTACCATGGTAATATTATGGTATATTTGTACAAATTTACCATGGTAATATTATGTTTTTTTTACATTTACCATGGAAATATTATGGTATTTTTTGAACATTTACCATGGTAATAC
This sequence comes from Moxostoma hubbsi, assembly GCA_032164185.1. NCBI lineage: Eukaryota > Metazoa > Chordata > Actinopteri > Cypriniformes > Catostomidae > Moxostoma > Moxostoma hubbsi. The sequence goes on along the minus strand of JAVLUX010000125.1, from coordinate 10,848,571 downwards.
TATGTTTTTATTTACATTTACCATGTTAATATTATGGTATTTTTTGAACATTTACCATGGTAATATTATGTTATATTTGTACAAATTTACCATGGTAATATTATGTTTTTTTTACATTTACCATGGTAATATTATGGTATTTTTTGAACATTTACCATGGTAATACTATGTTTTTTTACATTTACCATGGTAATATTATGGTATTTTTTGAACATTTACCGTGGTAAAGCTATGTTTTTTTTTTACATTTACCATGGTATTATTATGGTATTTTTTGAACATTTACCATGGTAATACTATGTTTTTTTTTACATTTTCCATGGTAAAATGATGGTATTTTTTGAACATTTACCATGGTAATATTATGGTATTTTTTTAATAATTTACCATGGTAATATTATGGTATTTATTTTTTGAACATTTACCATGGTAATACTATGTTTTTTTTTTACATTTACCATGGTATTATTATGGTATTTTTTTTGAACATTTACCATGGTAATACTATGGGTTTTTTACATTTACCATGGTAAAATTATGGCATTTTTTGAACATTTACCATGGTAATATTATGGTATTTTTTGAACATTTACCATGGTAATACTATGTTTTTATTATTTACCATGGTAATATTATGGTATATTTTGAACATTTACCATGGTAATTCTGTTTTTTTTTTACATTTACCATGGTAATATTATGGTATTTTTTGAACATTTACCATGGTAATACTATGGGTTTTTTTTACATTTACCATGGTAAAATTATGGCATTTTTTGAACATTTACCATGGTAATATTATGGTATTTTTTTAAAAATTTACCATGGTAATATTATGGTATTTTTTTGAACATTTACCATGGTAATACTATGTTTTCTTTACATTTACCATGGTAATATTATGGTATTTTTTGAACATTTACCATGGTAATATTATGGTATTTTTTGAACATTTACCATGGTAATATTATGGTATATTTGTACAAATTTACCATGGTAATATTATGTTTTTTTTACATTTACCATGGTAATATTATGGTATTTTTTGAACATTTACCATGGTAATACTATGTTTTTATTATTTACCATGGTAATATTATGGTATATTTTGAACATTTACCATGGTAATTCTGTTTTTTTTTTACATTTACCATGGTAATATTATGGTATTTTTTGAACATTTACTATGAAATTTGCATGCTATTTTTGGAACATTTACCATGGTAATACTATGTTTTTATTTACATTTACCATGGTAATATTATGGTATTTTTTGAACATTTACCATGGTAATACTATGTTTTTATTTACATTTACCATGGTAATATTATGGTATTTTTTGAACATTTACCATGGTAATACTATGTTTTTTTTTATTTACCATGGTAATATTATGGTATATTTTAAACATTTACCATGGTAATTCTGTTTTTTTTTTTACATTTACCATGGTAATATTATGTTTTTTTTTTAAACATTTACCATGGTAATATTATGGTATTTTTTGAACATTTACCATGGTAATTCTATGTTTTGATTTACATTTACCATGGTAATACTATGTTTTTTTACATTTACCATAGTAATATTATGGAATTTATTGAACATTTACAATGGTAATACTATGTTTCTATTTACATTTACCATGGTAATATTATGGTATTTTTTGAATATTTACCATGTTAATACTATGTTTTTTATACATTTAGCATGGTAATATTATGGTATTTTTTGAACATTTACCATGGTTATATTATGGTATTTTTTAAAAAATTTATCATGGTAATGTTATGGTATTTTTTGAACATTTACCATGGTAATACTATGGTTTTTTTTATATTTACCATGGTAATATTATGGTATTTTTTGAACATTTACCATGGTAATATTATGGTATATTTGTACAAATTTACCATGGTAATATTATGTTTTTTTTACATTTACCATGGAAATATTATGGTATTTTTTGAACATTTACCATGGTAATACTATGTTTTTATTTACATTTACCATGTTAATATTATGGTATTTTTTGAACATTTACCATGGTAATATTATGTTATATTTGTACAAATTTACCATGGTAATATTATGTTTTTTTTACATTTACCATGGTAATATTATGGTATTTTTTGAACATTTACCATGGTAATACTATGTTTTTTTACATTTACCATGGTAATATTATGGTATTTTTTGAACATTTACCGTGGTAAAGCTATGTTTTTTTTTTACATTTACCATGGTATTATTATGGTATTTTTTGAACATTTACCATGGTAATACTATGTTTTTTTTTACATTTTCCATGGTAAAATGATGGTATTTTTTGAACATTTACCATGGTAATATTATGGTATTTTTTTAATAATTTACCATGGTAATATTATGGTATTTATTTTTTGAACATTTACCATGGTAATACTATGTTTTTTTTTTACATTTACCATGGTATTATTATGGTATTTTTTTTGAACATTTACCATGGTAATACTATGGGTTTTTTACATTTACCATGGTAAAATTATGGCATTTTTTGAACATTTACCATGGTAATATTATGGTATTTTTTGAACATTTACCATGGTAATACTATGTTTTTATTATTTACCATGGTAATATTATGGTATATTTTGAACATTTACCATGGTAATTCTGTTTTTTTTTTACATTTACCATGGTAATATTATGGTATTTTTTGAACATTTACCATGGTAATACTATGGGTTTTTTTTACATTTACCATGGTAAAATTATGGCATTTTTTGAACATTTACCATGGTAATATTATGGTATTTTTTTAAAAATTTACCATGGTAATATTATGGTATTTTTTTGAACATTTACCATGGTAATACTATGTTTTCTTTACATTTACCATGGTAATATTATGGTATTTTTTGAACATTTACCATGGTAATATTATGGTATTTTTTGAACATTTACCATGGTAATATTATGGTATATTTGTACAAATTTACCATGGTAATATTATGTTTTTTTTACATTTACCATGGTAATATTATGGTATTTTTTGAACATTTACCATGGTAATACTATGTTTTTATTATTTACCATGGTAATATTATGGTATATTTTGAACATTTACCATGGTAATTCTGTTTTTTTTTTACATTTACCATGGTAATATTATGGTATTTTTTGAACATTTACTATGAAATTTGCATGCTATTTTTGGAACATTTACCATGGTAATACTATGTTTTTATTTACATTTACCATGGTAATATTATGGTATTTTTTGAACATTTACCATGGTAATACTATGTTTTTATTTACATTTACCATGGTAATATTATGGTATTTTTTGAACATTTACCATGGTAATACTATGTTTTTTTTTATTTACCATGGTAATATTATGGTATATTTTAAACATTTACCATGGTAATTCTGTTTTTTTTTTTACATTTACCATGGTAATATTATGTTTTTTTTTTAAACATTTACCATGGTAATATTATGGTATTTTTTGAACATTTACCATGGTAATTCTATGTTTTGATTTACATTTACCATGGTAATACTATGTTTTTTTACATTTACCATAGTAATATTATGGAATTTATTGAACATTTACAATGGTAATACTATGTTTCTATTTACATTTACCATGGTAATATTATGGTATTTTTTGAATATTTACCATGTTAATACTATGTTTTTTATACATTTAGCATGGTAATATTATGGTATTTTTTGAACATTTACCATGGTTATATTATGGTATTTTTTAAAAAATTTATCATGGTAATGTTATGGTATTTTTTGAACATTTACCATGGTAATACTATGGTTTTTTTTATATTTACCATGGTAATATTATGGTATTTTTTGAACATTTACCATGGTAATATTATGGTATATTTGTACAAATTTACCATGGTAATATTATGTTTTTTTTACATTTACCATGGAAATATTATGGTATTTTTTGAACATTTACCATGGTAATACTATGTTTTTATTTACATTTACCATGTTAATATTATGGTATTTTTTGAACATTTACCATGGTAATATTATGTTATATTTGTACAAATTTACCATGGTAATATTATGTTTTTTTTACATTTACCATGGTAATATTATGGTATTTTTTGAACATTTACCATGGTAATACTATGTTTTTTTACATTTACCATGGTAATATTATGGTATTTTTTGAACATTTACCGTGGTAAAGCTATGTTTTTTTTTTACATTTACCATGGTATTATTATGGTATTTTTTGAACATTTACCATGGTAATACTATGTTTTTTTTTACATTTTCCATGGTAAAATGATGGTATTTTTTGAACATTTACCATGGTAATATTATGGTATTTTTTTAATAATTTACCATGGTAATATTATGGTATTTATTTTTTGAACATTTACCATGGTAATACTATGTTTTTTTTTTACATTTACCATGGTATTATTATGGTATTTTTTTTTGAACATTTACCATGGTAATACTATGGGTTTTTTACATTTACCATGGTAAAATTATGGCATTTTTTGAACATTTACCATGGTAATATTATGGTATTTTTTGAACATTTACCATGGTAATACTATGTTTTTATTATTTACCATGGTAATATTATGGTATATTTTGAACATTTACCATGGTAATTCTGTTTTTTTTTTACATTTACCATGGTAATATTATGGTATTTTTTGAACATTTACCATGGTAATACTATGGGTTTTTTTTACATTTACCATGGTAAAATTATGGCATTTTTTGAACATTTACCATGGTAATATTATGGTATTTTTTTAAAAATTTACCATGGTAATATTATGGTATTTTTTTGAACATTTACCATGGTAATACTATGTTTTCTTTACATTTACCATGGTAATATTATGGTATTTTTTGAACATTTACCATGGTAATATTATGGTATTTTTTGAACATTTACCATGGTAATATTATGGTATATTTGTACAAATTTACCATGGTAATATTATGTTTTTTTTACATTTACCATGGTAATATTATGGTATTTTTTGAACATTTACCATGGTAATACTATGTTTTTATTATTTACCATGGTAATATTATGGTATATTTTGAACATTTACCATGGTAATTCTGTTTTTTTTTTACATTTACCATGGTAATATTATGGTATTTTTTGAACATTTACTATGAAATTTGCATGCTATTTTTGGAACATTTACCATGGTAATACTATGTTTTTATTTACATTTACCATGGTAATATTATGGTATTTTTTGAACATTTACCATGGTAATACTATGTTTTTATTTACATTTACCATGGTAATATTATGGTATTTTTTGAACATTTACCATGGTAATACTATGTTTTTTTTTATTTACCATGGTAATATTATGGTATATTTTAAACATTTACCATGGTAATTCTGTTTTTTTTTTTACATTTACCATGGTAATATTATGTTTTTTTTTTAAACATTTACCATGGTAATATTATGGTATTTTTTGAACATTTACCATGGTAATTCTATGTTTTGATTTACATTTACCATAGTAATACTATGTTTTTTTTACATTTACCATGGTAATATTATGGAATTTATTGAACATTTACCATGGTAATATTATGTTTCTATTTACATTTACCATGGAAATATTATGGTATTTTTTGAACATTTACCATGGTAATACTATGTTTTTATTTACATTTACCATGGTAATATTATGGTATTTTTTGAACATTTACCATGGTAATAGTATGTTTTTATTTACATTTAGCATGGTAATATCATGGTATTTTTTGAAAATTTACCATGGTAATATTATGGTATTTATTGAACGTTTACCATGGTAATACTGTTTTTATTTACATTTACCATGGTATTATTATGGTATTTTTTGAACATTTGCCATGTTAATACTATGTTTTGTTTACATTTAGCATGGTAATATTATGGTATTTTTTGAACATTTACCATGGTAATACTATGTTTTTTTACATTTACCATGGTAACATTATGGTATTTTTTGAACATTTACCATGGTAATTTTATGGTATATTTTAAAAAATTAACATGGTAATATTATGGTATTTTTTGAACATTTACTATGAAATTTGCATGCTATTTTTGGAACATTTACCATGGTAATACTATGTTTTTATTTACATTTACCATGGTAATATTATGGTATTTTTTGAACCTTTACCATGGTAATACTATGTTTTTATTTACATTTACCATGGTAATATTATGGTATTTTTTGAACATTTACCATGGTAATACTATGTTTTTTTTATTTACCATGGTAATATTATGGTATATTTTAAACATTTACCATGGTAATTCTGTTTTTTTTTTTTACATTTACCATGGTAAAATTATGGTATTTTTTGAACATTTACCATGGTAATACTATGTTTTTTTTACATTTACCATGGTAATATTATGGTATTTTTTGAACATTTACCATGGTAATACTATGGGTTTTTTTTTACATTTACCATGGTAAAATTATGGCATTTTTTGAACATTTACCATGGTAATATTATGGTATTTTTTTAAAAATTTACCATGGTAATATTATGGTATTTTTTTGAACATTTACCATGGTAATACTATGTTTTCTTTACATTTACCATGGTAATATTATGGTATTTTTTGAACATTTACCATGGTAATATTATGGTATTTTTTGAACATTTACCATGGTAATATTATGGTATATTTGTACAAATTTACCATGGTAATATTATGTTTTTTTTACATTTACCATGGTAATATTATGGTATTTTTTGAACATTTACCATGGTAATACTATGTTTTTATTATTTACCATGGTAATATTATGGTATATTTTGAACATTTACCATGGTAATTCTGTTTTTTTTTTACATTTACCATGGTAATATTATGGTATTTTTTGAACATTTACTATGAAATTTGCATGCTATTTTTGGAACATTTACCATGGTAATACTATGTTTTTATTTACATTTACCATGGTAATATTATGGTATTTTTTGAACATTTACCATGGTAATACTATGTTTTTATTTACATTTACCATGGTAATATTATGGTATTTTTTGAACATTTACCATGGTAATACTATGTTTTTTTTACATTTACCATGGTAATATTATGGTATTTTTTGAACATTTACCATGGTAATATTGTGGTATTTTTTGAACATTTACCATTGTAATACTTTGTTTTTATTTACATTTAACATGGTAATACTATGTTTTTTTTTACATTTACCATGGTAATATTATGGTATTTTTTGAACATTTACCATGGTAATAATATGTTTTTTTACATTTACCATGGTAATACTATGTTTTTTTGTATTTACCATGGTAATATTATGGTATATTTTGAACATTTACCATGGTAATTCTGTTTTTTTTTTTACATTTACTATGGTAATATTATGGTATTTCTTGAACATTTACCATGGTAATGCTATGTATTTTTACATTTACCATGGTAATATTATGGTATTTTTTGAACATTTACCATGGTAATACTATGTTTTTATTTACATTTACCATGGTAATATTATGGTATTTTTTGAACATTTACCATGGTAATACTATGTTTTTTTTTATTTACCATGGTAATATTATGGTATATTTTAAACATTTACCATGGTAATTCTGTTTTTTTTTTTACATTTACCATGGTAATATTATGGTATTTTTTTAAACATTTACCATGGTAATATTATGGTATTTTTTGAACATTTACCATGGTAATTCTATGTTTTGATTTACATTTACCATAGTAATACTATGTTTTTTTTACATTTACCATGGTAATATTATGGAATTTATTGAACATTTACCATGGTAATACTATGTTTCTATTTACATTTACCATGGAAATATTATGGTATTTTTTGAACATTTACCATGGTAATACTATGTTTTTATTTACATTTACCATGGTAATATTATGGTATTTTTTGAACATTTACCATGGTAATAGTATGTTTTTATTTACATTTAGCATGGTAATATCATGGTATTTTTTGAAAATTTACCATGGTAATATTATGGTATTTATTGAACGTTTACCATGGTAATACTGTTTTTATTTACATTTACCATGGTATTATTATGGTATTTTTTGAACATTTACCATGTTAATACTATATTTTGTTTACATTTAGCATGGTAATATTATGGTATTTTTTGAACATTTACCATAGTAATACTATGTTTTTTTACATTTACCATGGTAACATTATGGTATTTTTTGAACATTTACCATGGTAATTTTATGGTATATTTTAAAAAAATTAACATGGTAATATTATGGTATTTTTTGAACATTTACTATGAAATTTGCATGCTATTTTTGGAACATTTACCATGGTAATACTATGTTTTTATTTACATTTACCATGGTAATATTATGGTATTTTTTGAACATTTACCATGGTAATACTATGTTTTTTTTTATTTACCATGGTAATATTATGGTATATTTTAAACATTTACCATGGTAATTCTGTTTTTTTTTTACATTTACCATGGTAATATTATGGTATTTTTTGAACATTTACCATGGTAATACTATGTTTTTTTACATTTACCATGGTAATGTTATGGTATTTTTTGAACATTTACCGTGGTAATGCTATGTTTTTTTTTTACATTTACCATGGTATTATTATGATATTTTTTGAACATTTACCATGGTAATACTATGTTTTTTTTTACATTTACCATGGTAAAATTATGGTATTTTTTGAACATTTACCATGGTAATATTATGGTATTTTTTTAATAATTTACCATGGTATTTTTTGAACATTTACCATGGTAATACTATGTTTTTTTTACATTTACCAATGTAATATTATGGTATTTTTTTGAACATTTACCATGGTAATACTATGGGTTTTTTTTACATTTACCATGGTAAAATTATGGCATTTTTTGAACATTTACCATGGTAATATTATGGCATATTTTGAACATTTACCATGGTAATTCTGTTATTTTTTTACATTTACCATGGTAATATTATGGTATATTTTGAACATTTACCATGGTAATTCTGTTTTTTTTTTACATTTACCATGGTAATATTATGGTATTTCTTGAACATTTACCATGGTAATGCTATGTTTTTTTACATTTACCATGGTAATATTATGGTATTTTTTGAACATTTACCATGTTAATACTTTGTTTTTTATACATTTAGCATGGTAATATTATGGTATTTTTTGAACATTTACCATGGTAATTCTGTTTTTTTTTTACATTTACCATGGTAATATTATGGTATTTTTTGAACATTTACCATGGTAATTCTATGTTTTGATTTACATTTACCATGGTAATACTATGTTTTTTTACATTTACCATAGTAATATTATGGAATTTATTGAACATTTACAATGGTAATACTATGTTTCTATTTACATTTACCATGGTAATATTATGGTATTTTTTGAATATTTACCATGTTAATACTATGTTTTTTATACATTTAGCATGGTAATATTATGGTATTTTTTTTATATTTACCATGGTAATATTATGGTATTTTTTGAACATTTACCATTGTAATATTATGGTATTTTTTTGAACATTTACCATGGTAATACTATGTTTTTTTTTACATTTACCATGGTAATATTATGGTATATTTTAAAAAAATTACCATGCTAATATTATGGTATTTTTGGAACATTTACTATGAAATTTGCATGCTACTTTTGGAACATTTACCATGGTAATATTATGTTTTTATTTACATTTACCATGGTAATATTATGGTATATTTTAAACATTTACCATGGTAATTCTGTTTTTTTTTTACATTTACCATGGTAATATTATGGTATTTTTTGAACATTTACCATGGTAATGCTATGTTTTTTTACATTTACCATGGTAATATTATGGTATTTTTTGAACATTTACCATGTTAATACTTTGTTTTTTATACATTTAGCATGGTAATATTATGGTATTTTTTGAACATTTACCATGGTTATATTATGGTATTTTTTTAAAAATTTATCATGGTAATGTTATGGTATTTTTTGAACATTTACCATGGTAATACTATGGTTTTTTTTACATTTACCATGGTAATATTATGGTATTTTTTGAACATTTACCATGGTAATATTATGGTATATTTGTACAAATTTACCATGGTAATATTATTTTTTTTTACATTTACCATGGTAATATTATGGTATTTTTTGAACATTTACCATGGTAATACAATGTTTTTATTATTTACCATGGTAATATTACGGTATATTTTGAACATTTACCATGGTAATTCTGTTTTTTTTTTACATTTACCATGGTAATATTATGGTATTTTTTGAACATTTACCATGGTAATATTATGGTATTTTTTGAACATTTACCATGGTAATTCTATGTTTTGATTTACATTTACCATGGTAATACTATGTTTTTTTACATTTACCATAGTAATATTATGGAATTTATTGAACATTTACAATGGTAATACTATGTTTCTATTTACATTTACCATGGTAATATTATGGTATTTTTTGAATATTTACCATGTTAATACTATGTTTTTTATACATTTAGCATGGTAATATTATGGTATTTTTTGAACATTTACCATGGTTATATTATGGTATTTTTTAAAAAATTTATCATGGTAATGTTATGGTATTTTTTGAACATTTACCATGGTAATACTATGGTTTTTTTTACATTTACCATGGTAATATTATGGTATTTTTTGAACATTTACCATGGTAATATTATGGTATATTTGTACAAATTTACCATGGTAATATTATGTTTTTTTTACATTTACCATGGTAATACTATGTTTTTATTTACATTTACCATGGTAATATTATGGTATTTTTTGAACATTTACCATGGTAATATTATGTTATATTTGTACAAATTTACCATGGTAATATTATGTTTTTTTTACATTTACCATGGTAATATTATGGTATTTTTTGAACATTTACCATGGTAATACTATGTTTTTTTACATTTACCATGGTAATATTATGGTATTTTTTGAACATTTACCGTGGTAAAGATATGTTTTTTTTTTACATTTACCATGGTATTATTATGGCATTTTTTGAACATTTACCATGGTAATATTATGGTATTTTTTGAACATTTACCATGGTAATACTATGTTTTTATTATTTACCATGGTAATATTATGGTATATTTTGAACATTTACCATGGTAATTCTGTTTTTTTTTTTACATTTACCATGGTAATATTATGGTATTTTTTGAACATTTACCATGGTAATACTATGGGTTTTTTTTACATTTACCATGGTAAAATTATGGCATTTTTTGAACATTTACCATGGTAATATTATGGTATTTTTTTAAAAATTTACCATGGTAATATTATGGTATTTTTTTGAACATTTACCATGGTAATACTATGTTTTCTTTACATTTACCATGGTAATATTATGGTATTTTTTGAACATTTACCATGGTAATATTATGGTATTTTTTGAACATTTACCATGGTAATATTATGGTATATTTGTACAAATTTACCATGGTAATATTATGTTTTTTTTACATTTACCATGGTAATATTATGGTATTTTTTGAACATTTACCATGGTAATACTATGTTTTTATTATTTACCATGGTAATATTATGGTATATTTTGAACATTTACTATGAAATTTGCATGCTATTTTTGGAACATTTACCATGGTAATACTATGTTTTTATTTACATTTACCATGGTAATATTATGGTATTTTTGAACATTTACTATGAAATTTGCATGCTATTTTTGGAACATTTACCATGGTAATACTATGTTTTTATTTACATTTACCATGGTAATATTATGGTATTTTTTGAACATTTACCATGGTAATACTATGTTTTTATTTACATTTACCATGGTAATATTATGGTATTTTTTGAACATTTACCATGGTAATACTATGTTTTTTTTTATTTACCATGGTAATATTATGGTATATTTTAAACATTTACCATGGTAATTCTGTTTTTTTTTTACATTTACCATGGTAATATTATGGTATTTTTTGAACATTTACCATGGTAATACTATGTTTTTTTACATTTACCATGGTAATATTATGGTATTTTTTGAACATTTACCGTGGTAATGCTATGTTTTTTTTTTACATTTACCATGGTATTATTATGATATTTTTTGAACATTTACCATGGTAATACTATGTTTTTTTTTACATTTACCATGGTAAAATTATGGTATTTTTTGAACATTTACCATGGTAATATTATGGTATTTTTTTAATAATTTACCATGGTAATATTATGGTATTTTTTGAACATTTACCATGGTAATACTATGTTTTTTTTACATTTACCAATGTAATATTATGGTATTTTTTTGAACATTTACCATGGTAATACTATGGGTTTTTTTTACATTTACCATGGTAAAATTATGGCATTTTTTGAACATTTACCATGGTAATATTATGGTATTTTTTGAACATTTACCATGGTAATACTATGTTTTTATTATTTACCATGGTAATATTATGGCATATTTTGAACATTTACCATGGTAATTCTGTTATTTTTTTTACATTTACCATGGTAATATTATGGTATTTTTTGAACATTTACCATGGTAATACTGTGTTTTTTTTTACATTTACCATGGTAAAATTATGGCATTTTTTGAACATTTACCATAGTAATATTATGGTATTTTTTTAAAAATTTACCATGGTAATATTATAGTATTTTTTTGAACATTTACCATGGTAATACTATGTTTTATTACATTTACCATGGTAATATTATGGTATTTTTTGAACATTTACCGTGGTAATGCTATGTTTTTTTTTCCATTTACCATGGTATTATTATGGTATTTTTTGAACATTTACCATGGTAATACTATGTTTTTTTTACATTTACCATGGTAAAATTATGGTATTTTTTTGAACATTTACCATGGTAATATCATGGTATTTTTTTAATAATTTACCATGGTAATATTATGGTATTTTTTTGAACATTTACCATGGTAATACTATGTTTTTTTTACATTTACCATGGTAATATTATGGTATTTTTTGAACATTTACCATGGTAATATTATGGTATTTTTTGAACATTTACCATTGTAATACTTTGTTTTTATTTACATTTAACATGGTAATACTATGTTTTTTTTACATTTACCATGGTAATATTATGGTATTTTTTGAACATTTACCATGGTAATAATATGTTTTTTTACATTTACCATGGTAATACTATGTTTTTTTGTATTTACCATGGTAATATTATGGTATATTTTTTACATTTACCATGGTAAAATTATGGTATTTTTTGAACATTTACCATGGTAATATTATGGTATTTTTTTAATAATTTACCATGGTAATATTATGGTATTTTTTGAACATTTACCATGGTAATACTATGTTTTTTTTACATTTACCAATGTAATATTATGGTATTTTTTTGAACATTTACCATGGTAATACTATGGGTTTTTTTTACATTTACCATGGTAAAATTATGGCATTTTTTGAACATTTACCATGGTAATATTATGGTATTTTTTGAACATTTACCATGGTAATACTATGTTTTTATTATTTACCATGGTAATATTATGGCATATTTTGAACATTTACCATGGTAATTCTGTTATTTTTTTTACATTTACCATGGTAATATTATGGTATTTTTTGAACATTTACCATGGTAATACTGTGTTTTTTTTTACATTTACCATGGTAAAATTATGGCATTTTTTGAACATTTACCATAGTAATATTATGGTATTTTTTTAAAAATTTACCATGGTAATATTATAGTATTTTTTTGAACATTTACCATGGTAATACTATGTTTTATTACATTTACCATGGTAATATTATGGTATTTTTTGAACATTTACCGTGGTAATGCTATGTTTTTTTTTCCATTTACCATGGTATTATTATGGTATTTTTTGAACATTTACCATGGTAATACTATGTTTTTTTTACATTTACCATGGTAAAATTATGGTATTTTTTTGAACATTTACCATGGTAATATTATGGTATTTTTTTAATAATTTACCATGGTAATATTATGGTATTTTTTTGAACATTTACCATGGTAATACTATGTTTTTTTTACATTTACCATGGTAATATTATGGTATTTTTTGAACATTTACCATGGTAATATTATGGTATTTTTTGAACATTTACCATTGTAATACTTTGTTTTTATTTACATTTAACATGGTAATACTATGTTTTTTTTACATTTACCATGGTAATATTATGGTATTTTTTGAACATTTACCATGGTAATAATATGTTTTTTTACATTTACCATGGTAATACTATGTTTTTTTGTATTTACCATGGTAATATTATGGTATATTTTGAACATTTACCATGGTAATTCTGTTTTTTTTTTACATTTACCATGGTAATATTATGGTATTTCTTGAACATTTACCATGGTAATGCTATGTTTTTTTACATTTACCATGGTAATATTATGGTATTTTTTGAACATTTACCATGGTAATACTATGTTTTTATTTACATTTACCATGGTAATATTCTGGTATTTTTTGAACATTTACCATGATAATACTATGTTTTTTTTTATTTACCATGGTAATATTATGGTATATTTTAAACATTTACCATGATAATTCTGTTTTTTTTTTTACATTTACCATGGTAATATTATGGTATTTTTTTAAACATTTACCATGGTAATATTATGGTATTTTTTGAACATTTACCATGGTAATTCTATGTTTTGATTTACATTTACCATAGTAATACTATGTTTTTTTTACATTTACCATGGTAATATTATGGAATTTATTGAACATTTACCATGGTAATACTATGTTTCTATTTACATTTACCATGGAAATATTATGGTATTTTTTGAACATTTACCATGGTAATATTATGGTATATTTGTACAAATTTACCATGGTAATATTATGTTTTTTTTACATTTACCATGGTAATATTATGGTATTTTTTGAACATTTACCATGGTAATACTATGTTTTTATTATTTACCATGGTAATATTATGGTATATTTTGAACATTTACCATGGTAATTCTGTTTTTTTTTTACATTTACCATGGTAATATTATGGTATTTTTTGAACATTTACTATGAAATTTGCATGCTATTTTTGGAACATTTACCATGGTAATACTATGTTTTTATTTACATTTACCATGGTAATATTATGGTATTTTTTGAACATTTACCATGGTAATACTATGTTTTTATTTACATTTACCATGGTAATATTATGGTATTTTTTGAACATTTACCATGGTAATACTATGTTTTTTTTTATTTACCATGGTAATATTATGGTATATTTTAAACATTTACCATGGTAATTCTGTTTTTTTTTTACATTTACCATGGTAATATTATGGTATTTTTTTAAACATTTACCATGGTAATATTATGGTATTTTTTGAACATTTACCATGGTAATTCTATGTTTTGATTTACATTTACCATAGTAATACTATGTTTTTTTTACATTTACCATGGTAATATTATGGAATTTATTGAACATTTACCATGGTAATACTATGTTTCTATTTACATTTACCATGGAAATATTATGGTATTTTTTGAACATTTACCATGGTAATACTATGTTTTTATTTACATTTACCATGGTAATATTATGGTATTTTTTGAACATTTACCATGGTAATAGTATGTTTTTATTTACATTTAGCATGGTAATATTATGGTATTTTTTGAACATTTACCATGGTAATACTATGTTTTTATTATTTACCATGGTAATATTATGGTATATTTTGAACATTTACCATGGTAATTCTGTTTTTTTTTTACATTTACCATGGTAATATTATGGTATTTTTTGAACATTTACTATGAAATTTGCATGCTATTTTTGGAACATTTACCATGGTAATACTATGTTTTTATTTACATTTACCATGGTAATATTATGGTATTTTTTGAACATTTACCATGGTAATACTATGTTTTTATTTACATTTACCATGGTAATATTATGGTATTTTTTGAACATTTACCATGGTAATACTATGTTTTTTTTTATTTACCATGGTAATATTATGGTATATTTTAAACATTTACCATGGTAATTCTGTTTTTTTTTTTTACATTTACCATGGTAAAATTATGGCATTTTTTGAACATTTACCATGGTAATACTATGTTTTTTTACATTTACCATGGTAATATTATGGTATTTTTTGAACATTTACCGTGGTAATGCTATGTTTTTTTTTACATTTACCATGGTATTATTATGATATTTTTTGAACATTTACCATGGTAATACTATGTTTTTTTTACATTTACCATGGTAAAATTATGGTATTTTTTGAACATTTACCATGGTAATATTATGGTATTTTTTTAATAATTTACCATGGTAATATTATGGTATTTTTTGAACATTTACCATGGTAATACTATGTTTTTTTTACATTTACCAATGTAATATTATGGTATTTTTTTGAACATTTACCATGGTAATACTATGGGTTTTTTTTACATTTACCATGGTAAAATTATGGCATTTTTTGAACATTTACCATGGTAATATTATGGTATTTTTTGAACATTTACCATGGTAATACTATGTTTTTTTTATTTACCATGGTAATATTATGGCATATTTTGAACATTTACCATGGTAATTCTGTTATTTTTTTACATTTACCATGGTAATATTATGGTATTTTTTGAACATTTACCATGGTAATTCTATGTTTTTTTTTACATTTACCATGGGAAAATTATGGCATTTTTTGAACATTTACCATAGTAATATTATGGTATTTTTTTAAAAATTTACCATGGTAATATTATGGTATTTTTTGAACATTTACCGTGGTAATGCTATGTTTTTTTTTCCATTTACCATGGTATTATTATGGTATTTTTTGAACATTTACCATGGTAATACTATGTTTTTTTTACATTTACCATGGTAAAATTATGGTATTTTTTTTGAACATTTACCATGGTAATATTATGGTATTTTTTTAATAATTTACCATGGTAATATTATGGTATTTTTTTGAACATTTACCATGGTAATACTATGTTTTTTTTACATTTACCATGGTAATATTATGGTATTTTTTGAACATTTACCATGGTAATATTGTGGTATTTTTTGAACATTTACCATTGTAATACTTTGTTTTTATTTACATTTAACATGGTAATACTATGTTTTTTTTTACATTTACCATGGTAATATTATGGTATTTTTTGAACATTTACCATGGTAATAATGTTTTTTTACATTTACCATGGTAATACTATGTTTTTTTGTATTTACCATGGTAATATTATGGTATATTTTGAACATTTACCATGGTAATTCTGTTTTTTTTTTTACATTTACCATGGTAATTTTATGGTATATTTTAAAAAAATTAACATGGTAATATTATGGTATTTTTTGAACATTTACTATGAAATTTGCATGCTATTTTTGGAACATTTACCATGGTAATACTATGTTTTTATTTACATTTACCATGGTAATATTATGGTATTTTTTGAACATTTACCATGGTAATACTATGTTTTTTTTTATTTACCATGGTAATATTATGGTATATTTTAAACATTTACCATGGTAATTCTGTTTTTTTTTTACATTTACCATGGTAATATTATGGTATTTTTTGAACATTTACCATGGTAATACTATGTTTTTTTACATTTACCATGGTAATGTTATGGTATTTTTTGAACATTTACCGTGGTAATGCTATGTTTTTTTTTTACATTTACCATGGTATTATTATGATATTTTTTGAACATTTACCATGGTAATACTATGTTTTTTTTTACATTTACCATGGTAAAATTATGGTATTTTTTGAACATTTACCATGGTAATATTATGGTATTTTTTTAATAATTTACCATGGTATTTTTTGAACATTTACCATGGTAATACTATGTTTTTTTTACATTTACCAATGTAATATTATGGTATTTTTTTGAACATTTACCATGGTAATACTATGGGTTTTTTTTACATTTACCATGGTAAAATTATGGCATTTTTTGAACATTTACCATGGTAATATTATGGCATATTTTGAACATTTACCATGGTAATTCTGTTATTTTTTTACATTTACCATGGTAATATTATGGTATATTTTGAACATTTACCATGGTAATTCTGTTTTTTTTTTACATTTACCATGGTAATATTATGGTATTTCTTGAACATTTACCATGGTAATGCTATGTTTTTTTACATTTACCATGGTAATATTATGGTATTTTTTGAACATTTACCATGTTAATACTTTGTTTTTTATACATTTAGCATGGTAATATTATGGTATTTTTTGAACATTTACCATGGTTATATTATGGTATTTTTTTAAAAATTTATCATGGTAATGTTATGGTATTTTTTGAACATTTACCATGGTAATACTATGGTTTTTTTTTACATTTACCATGGTAATATTATGGTATTTTTTGAACATTTACCATGGTAATATTATGGTATATTTGTACAAATTTACCATGGTAATATTATTTTTTTTTACATTTACCATGGTAATATTATGGTATTTTTTGAACATTTACCATGGTAATACAATGTTTTTATTATTTACCATGGTAATATTACGGTATATTTTGAACATTTACCATGGTAATTCTGTTTTTTTTTTACATTTACCATGGTAATATTATGGTATTTTTTGAACATTTACCATGGTAATTCTATGTTTTGATTTACATTTACCATGGTAATACTATGTTTTTTTACATTTACCATAGTAATATTATGGAATTTATTGAACATTTACAATGGTAATACTATGTTTCTATTTACATTTACCATGGTAATATTATGGTATTTTTTGAATATTTACCATGTTAATACTATGTTTTTTATACATTTAGCATGGTAATATTATGGTATTTTTTTTATATTTACCATGGTAATATTATGGTATTTTTTGAACATTTACCATTGTAATATTATGGTATTTTTTTGAACATTTACCATGGTAATACTATGTTTTTTTTTACATTTACCATGGTAATATTATGGTATATTTTAAAAAAATTACCATGCTAATATTATGGTATTTTTGGAACATTTACTATGAAATTTGCATGCTACTTTTGGAACATTTACCATGGTAATATTATGTTTTTATTTACATTTACCATGGTAATATTATGGTATATTTTAAACATTTACCATGGTAATTCTGTTTTTTTTTTACATTTACCATGGTAATATTATGGTATTTTTTGAACATTTACCATGGTAATGCTATGTTTTTTTACATTTACCATGGTAATATTATGGTATTTTTTGAACATTTACCATGTTAATACTTTGTTTTTTATACATTTAGCATGGTAATATTATGGTATTTTTTGAACATTTACCATGGTTATATTATGGTATTTTTTTAAAAATTTATCATGGTAATGTTATGGTATTTTTTGAACATTTACCATGGTAATACTATGGTTTTTTTTACATTTACCATGGTAATATTATGGTATTTTTTGAACATTTACCATGGTAATATTATGGTATATTTGTACAAATTTACCATGGTAATATTATTTTTTTTTACATTTACCATGGTAATATTATGGTATTTTTTGAACATTTACCATGGTAATACAATGTTTTTATTATTTACCATGGTAATATTACGGTATATTTTGAACATTTACCATGGTAATTCTGTTTTTTTTTTACATTTACCATGGTAATATTATGGTATTTTTTGAACATTTACCATGGTAATATTATGGTATTTTTTGAACATTTACCATGGTAATTCTATGTTTTGATTTACATTTACCATGGTAATACTATGTTTTTTTACATTTACCATAGTAATATTATGGAATTTATTGAACATTTACAATGGTAATACTATGTTTCTATTTACATTTACCATGGTAATATTATGGTATTTTTTGAATATTTACCATGTTAATACTATGTTTTTTATACATTTAGCATGGTAATATTATGGTATTTTTTTGAACATTTACCATGGTTATATTATGGTATTTTTTAAAAAATTTATCATGGTAATGTTATGGTATTTTTTGAACATTTACCATGGTAATACTATGGTTTTTTTTTACATTTACCATGGTAATATTATGGTATTTTTTGAACATTTACCATGGTAATATTATGGTATATTTGTACAAATTTACCATGGTAATATTATGTTTTTTTTTACATTTACCATGGGTAATACTATGTTTTTATTTACATTTACCATGGTAATATTATGGTATTTTTTTGAACATTTACCATGGTAATATTATGTTATATTTGTACAAATTTACCATGGTAATATTATTGTTTTTTTTACATTTACCATGGTAATATTATGGTATTTTTTGAACATTTACCATGGTAATACTATGTTTTTTTACATTTACCATGGTAATATATTTTTTGAACATTTACCGTGGTAAAGATATGTTTTTTTTTTACATTTACCATGGTATTATTATGGCATTTTTTGAACATTTACCATGGTAATATTATGGTATTTTTTGAACATTTACCATGGTAATACTATGTTTTTATTATTTACCATGGTAATATTATGGTATATTTTGAACATTTACCATGGTAATTCTGTTTTTTTTTTTACATTTACCATGGTAATATTATGGTATTTTTTGAACATTTACCATGGTAATACTATGGGTTTTTTTTACATTTACCATGGTAAAATTATGGCATTTTTTGAACATTTACCATGGTAATATTATGGTATTTTTTTAAAAATTTACCATGGTAATATTATGGTATTTTTTTGAACATTTACCATGGTAATACTATGTTTTCTTTACATTTACCATGGTAATATTATGGTATTTTTTGAACATTTACCATGGTAATATTATGGTATTTTTTGAACATTTACCATGGTAATATTATGGTATATTTGTACAAATTTACCATGGTAATATTATGTTTTTTTTACATTTACCATGGTAATATTATGGTATTTTTTGAACATTTACCATGGTAATACTATGTTTTTATTATTTACCATGGTAATATTATGGTATATTTTGAACATTTACTATGAAATTTGCATGCTATTTTTGGAACATTTACCATGGTAATACTATGTTTTTATTTACATTTACCATGGTAATATTATGGTATTTTTGAACATTTACTATGAAATTTGCATGCTATTTTTGGAACATTTACCATGGTAATACTATGTTTTTATTTACATTTACCATGGTAATATTATGGTATTTTTTGAACATTTACCATGGTAATACTATGTTTTTATTTACATTTACCATGGTAATATTATGGTATTTTTTGAACATTTACCATGGTAATACTATGTTTTTTTTTATTTACCATGGTAATATTATGGTATATTTTAAACATTTACCATGGTAATTCTGTTTTTTTTTACATTTACCATGGTAATATTATGGTATTTTTTGAACATTTACCATGGTAATACTATGTTTTTTTACATTTACCATGGTAATATTATGGTATTTTTTGAACATTTACCGTGGTAATGCTATGTTTTTTTTTACATTTACCATGGTATTATTATGATATTTTTTGAACATTTACCATGGTAATACTATGTTTTTTTTTACATTTACCATGGTAAAATTATGGTATTTTTGAACATTTACCATGGTAATATTATGGTATTTTTTTAATAATTTACCATGGTAATATTATGGTATTTTTTGAACATTTACCATGGTAATACTATGTTTTTTTTACATTTACCAATGTAATATTATGGTATTTTTTTGAACATTTACCATGGTAATACTATGGGTTTTTTTTACATTTACCATGGTAAAATTATGGCATTTTTTGAACATTTACCATGGTAATATTATGGTATTTTTTGAACATTTACCATGGTAATACTATGTTTTTATTATTTACCATGGTAATATTATGGCATATTTTGAACATTTACCATGGTAATTCTGTTATTTTTTTTACATTTACCATGGTAATATTATGGTATTTTTTGAACATTTACCATGGTAATACTGTGTTTTTTTTTACATTTACCATGGTAAAATTATGGCATTTTTTGAACATTTACCATAGTAATATTATGGTATTTTTTTAAAAATTTACCATGGTAATATTATAGTATTTTTTTGAACATTTACCATGGTAATACTATGTTTTATTACATTTACCATGGTAATATTATGGTATTTTTTGAACATTTACCGTGGTAATGCTATGTTTTTTTTTTCATTTACCATGGTATTATTATGGTATTTTTTGAACATTTACCATGGTAATACTATGTTTTTTTTACATTTACCATGGTAAAATTATGGTATTTTTTTGAACATTTACCATGGTAATATTATGGTATTTTTTTAATAATTTACCATGGTAATATTATGGTATTTTTTTGAACATTTACCATGGTAATACTATGTTTTTTTTACATTTACCATGGTAATATTATGGTATTTTTGAACATTTACCATGGTAATATTATGGTATTTTTTGAACATTTACCATTGTAATACTTTGTTTTTATTTACATTTAACATGGTAATACTATGTTTTTTTTACATTTACCATGGTAATATTATGGTATTTTTTGAACATTTACCATGGTAATAATATGTTTTTTTACATTTACCATGGTAATACTATGTTTTTTTGTATTTACATGGTAATATTATGGTATATTTTTTACATTTACCATGGTAAAATTATGGTATTTTTTGAACATTTACCATGGTAATATTATGGTATTTTTTTAATAATTTACCATGGTAATATTATGGTATTTTTTGAACATTTACCATGGTAATACTATGTTTTTTTTACATTTACCAATGTAATATTATGGTATTTTTTTGAACATTTACCATGGTAATACTATGGGTTTTTTTTACATTTACCATGGTAAAATTATGGCATTTTTTGAACATTTACCATGGTAATATTATGGTATTTTTTGAACATTTACCATGGTAATACTATGTTTTTATTATTTACCATGGTAATATTATGGCATATTTTGAACATTTACCATGGTAATTCTGTTATTTTTTTTACATTTACCATGGTAATATTATGGTATTTTTTGAACATTTACCATGGTAATACTGTGTTTTTTTTTACATTTACCATGGTAAAATTATGGCATTTTTTGAACATTTACCATAGTAATATTATGGTATTTTTTTAAAAATTTACCATGGTAATATTATAGTATTTTTTTGAACATTTACCATGGTAATACTATGTTTTATTACATTTACCATGGTAATATTATGGTATTTTTTGAACATTTACCGTGGTAATGCTATGTTTTTTTTTCCATTTACCATGGTATTATTATGGTATTTTTTGAACATTTACCATGGTAATACTATGTTTTTTTTACATTTACCATGGTAAAATTATGGTATTTTTTTGAACATTTACCATGGTAATATTATGGTATTTTTTTAATAATTTACCATGGTAATATTATGGTATTTTTTTGAACATTTACCATGGTAATACTATGTTTTTTTTACATTTACCATGGTAATATTATGGTATTTTTTGAACATTTACCATGGTAATATTATGGTATTTTTTGAACATTTACCATTGTAATACTTTGTTTTTATTTACATTTAACATGGTAATACTATGTTTTTTTTACATTTACCATGGTAATATTATGGTATTTTTTGAACATTTACCATGGTAATAATATGTTTTTTTACATTTACCATGGTAATACTATGTTTTTTTGTATTTACCATGGTAATATTATGGTATATTTTGAACATTTACCATGGTAATTCTGTTTTTTTTTTACATTTACCATGGTAATATTATGGTATTTCTTGAACATTTACCATGGTAATGCTATGTTTTTTTACATTTACCATGGTAATATTATGGTATTTTTGAACATTTACCATGGTAATACTATGTTTTTATTTACATTTACCATGGTAATATTCTGGTATTTTTTGAACATTTACCATGATAATACTATGTTTTTTTTTATTTACCATGGTAATATTATGGTATATTTTAAACATTTACCATGATAATTCTGTTTTTTTTTTTACATTTACCATGGTAATATTATGGTATTTTTTTAAACATTTACCATGGTAATATTATGGTATTTTTGAACATTTACCATGGTAATTCTATGTTTTGATTTACATTTACCATAGTAATACTATGTTTTTTTTACATTTACCATGGTAATATTATGGAATTTATTGAACATTTACCATGGTAATACTATGTTTCTATTTACATTTACCATGGAAATATTATGGTATTTTTTGAACATTTACCATGGTAATACTATGTTTTTTTTATTTACCATGGTAATATTATGGCATATTTTGAACATTTACCATGGTAATTCTGTTATTTTTTTACATTTACCATGGTAATATTATGGTATTTTTTGAACATTTACCATGGTAATTCTATGTTTTTTTTTACATTTACCATGGGAAAATTATGGCATTTTTTGAACATTTACCATAGTAATATTATGGTATTTTTTTAAAAATTTACCATGGTAATATTATAGTATTTTTTTGAACATTTACCATGGTAATACTATGTTTTATTACATTTACCATGGTAATATTATGGTATTTTTTGAACATTTACCGTGGTAATGCTATGTTTTTTTTTCCATTTACCATGGTATTATTATGGTATTTTTTGAACATTTACCATGGTAATACTATGTTTTTTTTACATTTACCATGGTAAAATTATGGTATTTTTTTTGAACATTTACCATGGTAATATTATGGTATTTTTTTAATAATTTACCATGGTAATATTATGGTATTTTTTTGAACATTTACCATGGTAATACTATGTTTTTTTTACATTTACCATGGTAATATTATGGTATTTTTTGAACATTTACCATGGTAATATTGTGGTATTTTTTGAACATTTACCATTGTAATACTTTGTTTTTATTTACATTTAACATGGTAATACTATGTTTTTTTTTTACATTTACCATGGTAATATTATGGTATTTTTTGAACATTTACCATGGTAATAATATGTTTTTTTACATTTACCATGGTAATACTATGTTTTTTTGTATTTACCATGGTAATATTATGGTATATTTTGAACATTTACCATGGTAATTCTGTTTTTTTTTTTACATTTACTATGGTAATATTATGGTATTTCTTGAACATTTACCATGGTAATGCTATGTATTTTTACATTTACCATGGTAATATTATGGTATTTTTTGAACATTTACCATGGTAATACTATGTTTTTATTTACATTTACCATGGTAATATTATGGTATTTTTTGAACATTTACCATGGTAATACTATGTTTTTTTTTATTTACCATGGTAATATTATGGTATATTTTAAACATTTACCATGGTAATTCTGTTTTTTTTTTTACATTTACCATGGTAATATTATGGTATTTTTTTAAACATTTACCATGGTAATATTATGGTATTTTTTGAACATTTACCATGGTAATTCTATGTTTTGATTTACATTTACCATAGTAATACTATGTTTTTTTTACATTTACCATGGTAATATTATGGAATTTATTGAACATTTACCATGGTAATACTATGTTTCTATTTACATTTACCATGGAAATATTATGGTATTTTTTGAACATTTACCATGGTAATACTATGTTTTTATTTACATTTACCATGGTAATATTATGGTATTTTTTGAACATTTACCATGGTAATAGTATGTTTTTATTTACATTTAGCATGGTAATATCATGGTATTTTTGAAAATTTACCATGGTAATATTATGGTATTTATTGAACGTTTACCATGGTAATACTGTTTTTATTTACATTTACCATGGTATTATTATGGTATTTTTTGAACATTTACCATGTTAATACTATATTTTGTTTACATTTAGCATGGTAATATTATGGTATTTTTTGAACATTTACCATAGTAATACTATGTTTTTTTACATTTACCATGGTAACATTATGGTATTTTTTGAACATTTACCATGGTAATTTTATGGTATATTTTAAAAAAATTAACATGGTAATATTATGGTATTTTTTGAACATTTACTATGAAATTTGCATGCTATTTTTGGAACATTTACCATGGTAATACTATGTTTTTATTTACATTTACCATGGTAATATTATGGTATTTTTTGAACATTTACCATGGTAATACTATGTTTTTTTTTATTTACCATGGTAATATTATGGTATATTTTAAACATTTACCATGGTAATTCTGTTTTTTTTTTACATTTACCATGGTAATATTATGGTATTTTTTGAACATTTACCATGGTAATACTATGTTTTTTTACATTTACCATGGTAATGTTATGGTATTTTTTGAACATTTACCGTGGTAATGCTATGTTTTTTTTTTACATTTACCATGGTATTATTATGATATTTTTTGAACATTTACCATGGTAATACTATGTTTTTTTTTACATTTACCATGGTAAAATTATGGTATTTTTTGAACATTTACCATGGTAATATTATGGTATTTTTTTAATAATTTACCATGGTATTTTTTGAACATTTACCATGGTAATACTATGTTTTTTTTACATTTACCAATGTAATATTATGGTATTTTTTTGAACATTTACCATGGTAATACTATGGGTTTTTTTTTACATTTACCATGGTAAAATTATGGCATTTTTTGAACATTTACCATGGTAATATTATGGCATATTTTGAACATTTACCATGGTAATTCTGTTATTTTTTTACATTTACCATGGTAATATTATGGTATATTTTGAACATTTACCATGGTAATTCTGTTTTTTTTTTACATTTACCATGGTAATATTATGGTATTTCTTGAACATTTACCATGGTAATGCTATGTTTTTTTACATTTACCATGGTAATATTATGGTATTTTTTGAACATTTACCATGTTAATACTTTGTTTTTTATACATTTAGCATGGTAATATTATGGTATTTTTTGAACATTTACCATGGTTATATTATGGTATTTTTTTAAAAATTTATCATGGTAATGTTATGGTATTTTTTGAACATTTACCATGGTAATACTATGGTTTTTTTTACATTTACCATGGTAATATTATGGTATTTTTTGAACATTTACCATGGTAATATTATGGTATATTTGTACAAATTTACCATGGTAATATTATTTTTTTTTACATTTACCATGGTAATATTATGGTATTTTTTGAACATTTACCATGGTAATACAATGTTTTTATTATTTACCATGGTAATATTACGGTATATTTTGAACATTTACCATGGTAATTCTGTTTTTTTTTTACATTTACCATGGCAATATTATGGTATTTTTTGAACATTTACCATGGTAATTCTATGTTTTGATTTACATTTACCATGGTAATACTATGTTTTTTTACATTTACCATAGTAATATTATGGAATTTATTGAACATTTACAATGGTAATACTATGTTTCTATTTACATTTACCATGGTAATATTATGGTATTTTTTGAATATTTACCATGTTAATACTATGTTTTTTATACATTTAGCATGGTAATATTATGGTATTTTTTTTATATTTACCATGGTAATATTATGGTATTTTTTGAACATTTACCATTGTAATATTATGGTATTTTTTTGAACATTTACCATGGTAATACTATGTTTTTTTTTACATTTACCATGGTAATATTATGGTATATTTTAAAAAAATTACCATGCTAATATTATGGTATTTTTGGAACATTTACTATGAAATTTGCATGCTACTTTTGGAACATTTACCATGGTAATATTATGTTTTTATTTACATTTACCATGGTAATATTATGGTATATTTTAAACATTTACCATGGTAATTCTGTTTTTTTTTTACATTTACCATGGTAATATTATGGTATTTTTTGAACATTTACCATGGTAATACTATGGGTTTTTTTTTACATTTACCATGGTAAAATTATGGCATTTTTTGAACATTTACCATGGTAATATTATGGCATATTTTGAACATTTACCATGGTAATTCTGTTATTTTTTTACATTTACCATGGTAATATTATGGTATATTTTGAACATTTACCATGGTAATTCTGTTTTTTTTTTACATTTACCATGGTAATATTATGGTATTTCTTGAACATTTACCATGGTAATGCTATGTTTTTTTACATTTACCATGGTAATATTATGGTATTTTTTGAACATTTACCATGTTAATACTTTGTTTTTTATACATTTAGCATGGTAATATTATGGTATTTTTTGAACATTTACCATGGTTATATTATGGTATTTTTTTAAAAATTTATCATGGTAATGTTATGGTATTTTTTGAACATTTACCATGGTAATACTATGGTTTTTTTTACATTTACCATGGTAATATTATGGTATTTTTTGAACATTTACCATGGTAATATTATGGTATATTTGTACAAATTTACCATGGTAATATTATTTTTTTTTACATTTACCATGGTAATATTATGGTATTTTTTGAACATTTACCATGGTAATACAATGTTTTTATTATTTACCATGGTAATATTACGGTATATTTTGAACATTTACCATGGTAATTCTGTTTTTTTTTTACATTTACCATGGCAATATTATGGTATTTTTTGAACATTTACCATGGTAATTCTATGTTTTGATTTACATTTACCATGGTAATACTATGTTTTTTTACATTTACCATAGTAATATTATGGAATTTATTGAACATTTACAATGGTAATACTATGTTTCTATTTACATTTACCATGGTAATATTATGGTATTTTTTGAATATTTACCATGTTAATACTATGTTTTTTATACATTTAGCATGGTAATATTATGGTATTTTTTTTATATTTACCATGGTAATATTATGGTATTTTTTGAACATTTACCATTGTAATATTATGGTATTTTTTTGAACATTTACCATGGTAATACTATGTTTTTTTTTACATTTACCATGGTAATATTATGGTATATTTTAAAAAAATTACCATGCTAATATTATGGTATTTTTGGAACATTTACTATGAAATTTGCATGCTACTTTTGGAACATTTACCATGGTAATATTATGTTTTTATTTACATTTACCATGGTAATATTATGGTATATTTTAAACATTTACCATGGTAATTCTGTTTTTTTTTTACATTTACCATGGTAATATTATGGTATTTTTTGAACATTTACCATGGTAATGCTATGTTTTTTTACATTTACCATGGTAATATTATGGTATTTTTTGAACATTTACCATGTTAATACTTTGTTTTTTATACATTTAGCATGGTAATATTATGGTATTTTTTGAACATTTACCATGGTTATATTATGGTATTTTTTTAAAAATTTATCATGGTAATGTTATGGTATTTTTTGAACATTTACCATGGTAATACTATGGTTTTTTTTACATTTACCATGGTAATATTATGGTATTTTTTGAACATTTACCATGGTAATATTATGGTATATTTGTACAAATTTACCATGGTAATATTATTTTTTTTTACATTTACCATGGTAATATTATGGTATTTTTTGAACATTTACCATGGTAATACAATGTTTTTATTATTTACCATGGTAATATTACGGTATATTTTGAACATTTACCATGGTAATTCTGTTTTTTTTTTACATTTACCATGGTAATATTATGGTATTTTTTGAACATTTACCATGGTAATATTATGGTATTTTTTGAACATTTACCATGGTAATTCTATGTTTTGATTTACATTTACCATGGTAATACTATGTTTTTTTACATTTACCATAGTAATATTATGGAATTTATTGAACATTTACAATGGTAATACTATGTTTCTATTTACATTTACCATGGTAATATTATGGTATTTTTTGAATATTTACCATGTTAATACTATGTTTTTTATACATTTAGCATGGTAATATTATGGTATTTTTTGAACATTTACCATGGTTATATTATGGTATTTTTTAAAAAATTTATCATGGTAATGTTATGGTATTTTTTGAACATTTACCATGGTAATACTATGGTTTTTTTTACATTTACCATGGTAATATTATGGTATTTTTTGAACATTTACCATGGTAATATTATGGTATATTTGTACAAATTTACCATGGTAATATTATGTTTTTTTTACATTTACCATGGTAATACTATGTTTTTATTTACATTTACCATGGTAATATTATGGTTTTTTTTGAACATTTACCATGGTAATATTATGTTATATTTGTACAAATTTACCATGGTAATATTATGTTTTTTTTACATTTACCATGGTAATATTATGGTATTTTTTGAACATTTACCATGGTAATACTATGTTTTTTTACATTTACCATGGTAATATTATGGTATTTTTTGAACATTTACCGTGGTAAAGATATGTTTTTTTTTTACATTTACCATGGTATTATTATGGCATTTTTTGAACATTTACCATGGTAATATTATGGTATTTTTTGAACATTTACCATGGTAATACTATGTTTTTATTATTTACCATGGTAATATTATGGTATATTTTGAACATTTACCATGGTAATTCTGTTTTTTTTTTTACATTTACCATGGTAATATTATGGTATTTTTTGAACATTTACCATGGTAATACTATGGGTTTTTTTTACATTTACCATGGTAAAATTATGGCATTTTTTGAACATTTACCATGGTAATATTATGGTATTTTTTTAAAAATTTACCATGGTAATATTATGGTATTTTTTTGAACATTTACCATGGTAATACTATGTTTTCTTTACATTTACCATGGTAATATTATGGTATTTTTTGAACATTTACCATGGTAATATTATGGTATTTTTTGAACATTTACCATGGTAATATTATGGTATATTTGTACAAATTTACCATGGTAATATTATGTTTTTTTTACATTTACCATGGTAATATTATGGTATTTTTTGAACATTTACCATGGTAATACTATGTTTTTATTATTTACCATGGTAATATTATGGTATATTTTGAACATTTACTATGAAATTTGCATGCTATTTTTGGAACATTTACCATGGTAATACTATGTTTTTATTTACATTTACCATGGTAATATTATGGTATTTTTGAACATTTACTATGAAATTTGCATGCTATTTTTGGAACATTTACCATGGTAATACTATGTTTTTATTTACATTTACCATGGTAATATTATGGTATTTTTTGAACATTTACCATGGTAATACTATGTTTTTATTTACATTTACCATGGTAATATTATGGTATTTTTTGAACATTTACCATGGTAATACTATGTTTTTTTTTATTTACCATGGTAATATTATGGTATATTTTAAACATTTACCATGGTAATTCTGTTTTTTTTTTTACATTTACCATGGTAATATTATGGTATTTTTTGAACATTTACCATGGTAATACTATGTTTTTTTACATTTACCATGGTAATATTATGGTATTTTTTGAACATTTACCGTGGTAATGCTATGTTTTTTTTTACATTTACCATGGTATTATTATGATATTTTTTGAACATTTACCATGGTAATACTATGTTTTTTTTTACATTTACCATGGTAAAATTATGGTATTTTTTGAACATTTACCATGGTAATATTATGGTATTTTTTTAATAATTTACCATGGTAATATTATGGTATTTTTTGAACATTTACCATGGTAATACTATGTTTTTTTTACATTTACCAATGTAATATTATGGTATTTTTTTGAACATTTACCATGGTAATACTATGGGTTTTTTTTACATTTACCATGGTAAAATTATGGCATTTTTTGAACATTTACCATGGTAATATTATGGTATTTTTTGAACATTTACCATGGTAATACTATGTTTTTATTATTTACCATGGTAATATTATGGCATATTTTGAACATTTACCATGGTAATTCTGTTATTTTTTTTACATTTACCATGGTAATATTATGGTATTTTTTGAACATTTACCATGGTAATACTGTGTTTTTTTTTACATTTACCATGGTAAAATTATGGCATTTTTTGAACATTTACCATAGTTATATTATGGTATTTTTTTAAAAATTTACCATGGTAATATTATAGTATTTTTTTGAACATTTACCATGGTAATACTATGTTTTATTACATTTACCATGGTAATATTATGGTATTTTTTGAACATTTACCGTGGTAATGCTATGTTTTTTTTTCCATTTACCATGGTATTATTATGGTATTTTTTGAACATTTACCATGGTAATACTATGTTTTTTTTACATTTACCATGGTAAAATTATGGTATTTTTTTGAACATTTACCATGGTAATATTATGGTATTTTTTTAATAATTTACCATGGTAATATTATGGTATTTTTTTGAACATTTACCATGGTAATACTATGTTTTTTTTACATTTACCATGGTAATATTATGGTATTTTTTGAACATTTACCATGGTAATATTATGGTATTTTTTGAACATTTACCATTGTAATACTTTGTTTTTATTTACATTTAACATGGTAATACTATGTTTTTTTTACATTTACCATGGTAATATTATGGTATTTTTTGAACATTTACCATGGTAATAATATGTTTTTTTACATTTACCATGGTAATACTATGTTTTTTTGTATTTACCATGGTAATATTATGGTATATTTTTTACATTTACCATGGTAAAATTATGGTATTTTTTGAACATTTACCATGGTAATATTATGGTATTTTTTTAATAATTTACCATGGTAATATTATGGTATTTTTTGAACATTTACCATGGTAATACTATGTTTTTTTTACATTTACCAATGTAATATTATGGTATTTTTTTGAACATTTACCATGGTAATACTATGGGGTTTTTTTACATTTACCATGGTAAAATTATGGCATTTTTTGAACATTTACCATGGTAATATTATGGTATTTTTTGAACATTTACCATGGTAATACTATGTTTTTATTATTTACCATGGTAATATTATGGCATATTTTGAACATTTACCATGGTAATTCTGTTATTTTTTTTACATTTACCATGGTAATATTATGGTATTTTTTGAACATTTACCATGGTAATACTGTGTTTTTTTTTACATTTACCATGGTAAAATTATGGCATTTTTTGAACATTTACCATAGTAATATTATGGTATTTTTTTAAAAATTTACCATGGTAATATTATAGTATTTTTTTGAACATTTACCATGGTAATACTATGTTTTATTACATTTACCATGGTAATATTATGGTATTTTTTGAACATTTACCGTGGTAATGCTATGTTTTTTTTTCCATTTACCATGGTATTATTATGGTATTTTTTGAACATTTACCATGGTAATACTATGTTTTTTTTACATTTACCATGGTAAAATTATGGTATTTTTTTGAACATTTACCATGGTAATATTATGGTATTTTTTTAATAATTTACCATGGTAATATTATGGTATTTTTTTGAACATTTACCATGGTAATACTATGTTTTTTTTACATTTACCATGGTAATATTATGGTATTTTTTGAACATTTACCATGGTAATATTATGGTATTTTTTGAACATTTACCATTGTAATACTTTGTTTTTATTTACATTTAACATGGTAATACTATGTTTTTTTTACATTTACCATGGTAATATTATGGTATTTTTTGAACATTTACCATGGTAATAATATGTTTTTTTACATTTACCATGGTAATACTATGTTTTTTTGTATTTACCATGGTAATATTATGGTATATTTTGAACATTTACCATGGTAATTCTGTTTTTTTTTTACATTTACCATGGTAATATTATGGTATTTCTTGAACATTTACCATGGTAATGCTATGTTTTTTTACATTTACCATGGTAATATTATGGTATTTTTTGAACATTTACCATGGTAATACTATGTTTTTATTTACATTTACCATGGTAATATTCTGGTATTTTTTGAACATTTACCATGGTAATACTATGTTTTTTTTTATTTACCATGGTAATATTATGGTATATTTTAAACATTTACCATGATAATTCTGTTTTTTTTTTTACATTTACCATGGTAATATT
This sequence comes from Moxostoma hubbsi, assembly GCA_032164185.1. Taxonomy (NCBI): domain Eukaryota; kingdom Metazoa; phylum Chordata; class Actinopteri; order Cypriniformes; family Catostomidae; genus Moxostoma; species Moxostoma hubbsi. Next base: position 10,814,425 of record JAVLUX010000125.1, on the reverse strand, counting down.
ATGGTATTTTTTTAAACATTTACCATGGTAATATTATGGTATTTTTTGAACATTTACCATGGTAATTCTATGTTTTGATTTACATTTACCATAGTAATACTATGTTTTTTTTACATTTACCATGGTAATATTATGGAATTTATTGAACATTTACCATGGTAATACTATGTTTCTATTTACATTTACCATGGAAATATTATGGTATTTTTTGAACATTTACCATGGTAATACTATGTTTTTATTTACATTTACCATGGTAATATTATGGTATTTTTTGAACATTTACCATGGTAATAGTATGTTTTTATTTACATTTAGCATGGTAATATCATGGTATTTTTTGAAAATTTACCATGGTAATATTATGGTATTTATTGAACGTTTACCATGGTAATACTGTTTTTATTTACATTTACCATGGTATTATTATGGTATTTTTTGAACATTTACCATGTTAATACTATGTTTTGTTTACATTTAGCATGGTAATATTATGGTATTTTTTGAACATTTACCATGGTAATACTATGTTTTTTTACATTTACCATGGTAACATTATGGTATTTTTTGAACATTTACCATGGTAATTTTATGGTATATTTTAAAAAAATTAACATGGTAATATTATGGTATTTTTTGAACATTTACTATGAAATTTGCATGCTATTTTTGGAACATTTACCATGGTAATACTATGTTTTTATTTACATTTACCATGGTAATATTATGGTATTTTTTGAATATTTACCATGGTAATACTATGTTTTTATTTACATTTACCATGGTAATATTATGGTATTTTTTGAACATTTACCATGGTAATACTATGTTTTTTTTTATTTACCATGGTAATATTATGGTATTTTTTGAACATTTACCATGGTAATATTATGGTATTTTTTTAATAATTTACCATGGTAATATTATGGTATTTTTTGAACATTTACCATGGTAATACTATGTTTTTTTTACATTTACCAATGTAATATTATGGTATTTTTTGAACATTTACCATGGTAATACTATGTTTTTTTACATTTACCATGGTAATTCTGTTTTTTTTTTTACATTTACCATGGTAATATTATGGTATTTTTTGAACATTTACCATGGTAATACTATGTTTTTTTACATTTACCATGGTAATATTATGGTATTTTTTGAACATTTACCGTGGTAATGCTATGTTTTTTTTTACATTTACCATGGTATTATTATGATATTTTTTGAACATTTACCATGGTAATACTATGTTTTTTTTTTACATTTACCATGGTAAAATTATGGTATTTTTTGAACATTTACCATGGTAATATTATGGTATTTTTTTAATAATTTACCATGGTAATATTATGGTATTTTTTGAACATTTACCATGGTAATACTATGTTTTTTTTACATTTACCAATGTAATATTATGGTATTTTTTTGAACATTTACCATGGTAATACTATGGGTTTTTTTTACATTTACCATGGTAAAATTATGGCATTTTTTGAACATTTACCATGGTAATATTATGGTATTTTTTGAACATTTACCATGGTAATACTATGTTTTTATTATTTACCATGGTAATATTATGGCATATTTTGAACATTTACCATGGTAATTCTGTTATTTTTTTACATTTACCATGGTAATATTATGGTATTTTTTTGAACATCTACCATGGTAATACTATGTTTTTTTTTACATTTACCATGGTAATATTATGGTATTTTTTGAATATTTACCATGGTAATATTATGGTATTTTTTTGAACATTTACCATGGTAATACTATGTTTTTTTTACATTTACCATGGTAATAGTATGTTTTTATTTACATTTAGCATGGTAATATCATGGTATTTTTTGAAAATTTACCATGGTAATACTATGTTTTTTTTACATTTACCATGGTAATATTATGGTATTTTTTGAACATTTACCATGGTAATACTATGTTTTTTTACATTTACCATGGTAATATTATGGTATTTTTTGAACATTTACCGTGGTAATGCTATGTTTTTTTTTTACATTTACCATGGTATTATTATGATATTTTTTGAACATTTACCATGGTAATACTATGTTTTTTTTACATTTACCATGGTAAAATTATGGTATTTTTTGAACATTTACCATGGTAATATTATGGTATTTTTTTAATAATTTACCATGGTAATATTATGGTATTTTTTGAACATTTACCATGGTAATACTATGTTTTTTTTACATTTACCAATGTAATATTATGGTATTTTTTTGAACATTTACCATGGTAATACTATGGGTTTTTTTTACATTTACCATGGTAAAATTATGGCATTTTTTGAACATTTACCATGGTAATATTATGGTATTTTTTGAACATTTACCATGGTAATACTATGTTTTTATTATTTACCATGGTAATATTATGGCATATTTTGAACATTTACCATGGTAATTCTGTTATTTTTTTTACATTTACCATGGTAATATTATGGTATATTTTGAACATTTACCATGGTAATTCTGTTTTTTTTTTACATTTACCATGGTAATATTATGGTATTTCTTGAACATTTACCATGGTTATATTATGGTATTTTTTGAACATTTACCATGGTTATATTATGGTATTTTTTTAAAAATTTATCATGGTAATGTTATGGTATTTTTTGAACATTTACCATGGTAATACTATGGTTTTTTTTACATTTACCATGGTAATATTATGGTATTTTTTGAACATTTACCATGGTAATATTATGGTATATTTGTACAAATTTACCATGGTAATATTATTTTTTTTTACATTTACCATGGTAATATTATGGTATTTTTTGAACATTTACCATGGTAATACAATGTTTTTATTATTTACCATGGTAATATTACGGTATATTTTGAACATTTACCATGGTAATTCTGTTTTTTTTTTACATTTACCATGGTAATATTATGGTATTTTTTGAACATTTACCATGGTAATATTATGGTATTTTTTGAACATTTACCATGGTAATTCTATGTTTTGATTTACATTTACCATGGTAATACTATGTTTTTTTACATTTACCATAGTAATATTATGGAATTTATTGAACATTTACAATGGTAATACTATGTTTCTATTTACATTTACCATGGTAATATTATGGTATTTTTTGAATATTTACCATGTTAATACTATGTTTTTTATACATTTAGCATGGTAATATTATGGTATTTTTTTTATATTTACCATGGTAATATTATGGTATTTTTTGAACATTTACCATGGTAATATTATGGTATTTTTTTGAACATTTACCATGGTAATACTATGTTTTTTTTACATTTACCATGGTAATATTATGGTATATTTTAAAAAAATTACCATGCTAATATTATGGTATTTTTGGAACATTTACTATGAAATTTGCATGCTACTTTTGGAACATTTACCATGGTAATATTATGTTTTTATTTACATTTACCATGGTAATATTATGGTATTTTTTTAATAATTTACCATGGTAATATTATGGTATTTTTTGAACATTTACCATGGTAATACTATGTTTTTTTTACATTTACCAATGTAATATTATGGTATTTTTTTGAACATTTACCATGGTAATACTATGGGTTTTTTTTACATTTACCATGGTAAAATTATGGCATTTTTTGAACATTTACCATGGTAATATTATGGTATTTTTTGAACATTTACCATGGTAATACTATGTTTTTATTATTTACCATGGTAATATTATGGCATATTTTGAACATTTACCATGGTAATTCTGTTATTTTTTTTACATTTACCATGGTAATATTATGGTATATTTTGAACATTTACCATGGTAATTCTGTTTTTTTTTTACATTTACCATGGTAATATTATGGTATTTCTTGAACATTTACCATGGTTATATTATGGTATTTTTTGAACATTTACCATGGTTATATTATGGTATTTTTTTAAAAATTTATCATGGTAATGTTATGGTATTTTTTGAACATTTACCATGGTAATACTATGGTTTTTTTTACATTTACCATGGTAATATTATGGTATTTTTTGAACATTTACCATGGTAATATTATGGTATATTTGTACAAATTTACCATGGTAATATTATTTTTTTTTACATTTACCATGGTAATATTATGGTATTTTTTGAACATTTACCATGGTAATACAATGTTTTTATTATTTACCATGGTAATATTACGGTATATTTTGAACATTTACCATGGTAATTCTGTTTTTTTTTTACATTTACCATGGTAATATTATGGTATTTTTTGAACATTTACCATGGTAATATTATGGTATTTTTTGAACATTTACCATGGTAATTCTATGTTTTGATTTACATTTACCATGGTAATACTATGTTTTTTTACATTTACCATAGTAATATTATGGAATTTATTGAACATTTACAATGGTAATACTATGTTTCTATTTACATTTACCATGGTAATATTATGGTATTTTTTGAATATTTACCATGTTAATACTATGTTTTTTATACATTTAGCATGGTAATATTATGGTATTTTTTTTATATTTACCATGGTAATATTATGGTATTTTTTGAACATTTACCATGGTAATATTATGGTATTTTTTTGAACATTTACCATGGTAATACTATGTTTTTTTTACATTTACCATGGTAATATTATGGTATATTTTAAAAAAATTACCATGCTAATATTATGGTATTTTTGGAACATTTACTATGAAATTTGCATGCTACTTTTGGAACATTTACCATGGTAATATTATGTTTTTATTTACATTTACCATGGTAATATTATGGTATATTTTAAACATTTACCATGGTAATTCTGTTTTTTTTTCACATTTACCATGGTAATATTATGGTATTTTTTGAACATTTACCATGGTAATGCTATGTTTTTTTACATTTACCATGGTAATATTATGGTATTTTTTGAACATTTACCATGTTAATACTTTGTTTTTTATACATTTAGCATGGTAATATTATGGTATTTTTTGAACATTTACCATGGTTATATTATGGTATTTTTTAAAAAATTTATCATGGTAATGTTATGGTATTTTTTGAACATTTACCATGGTAATACTATGGTTTTTTTTACATTTACCATGGTAATATTATGGTATTTTTTGAACATTTACCATGGTAATATTATGGTATATTTGTACAAATTTACCATGGTAATATTATTTTTTTTTTACATTTACCATGGTACTATTATGGTATTTTTTGAACATTTACCATGGTAATACAATGTTTTTATTATTTACCATGGTAATATTACGGTATATTTTGAACATTTACCATGGTAATTCTGTTTTTTTTTTACATTTACCATGGTAATATTATGGTATTTTTTGAACATTTACCATGGTAATATTATGGTATTTTTTGAACATTTACCATGGTAATTCTATGTTTTGATTTACATTTACCATGGTAATACTATGTTTTTTTACATTTACCATAGTAATATTATGGAATTTATTGAACATTTACAATGGTAATACTATGTTTCTATTTACATTTACCATGGTAATATTATGGTATTTTTTGAATATTTACCATGTTAATACTATGTTTTTTATACATTTAGCATGGTAATATTATGGTATTTTTTGAACATTTACCATGGTTATATTATGGTATTTTTTAAAAAATTTATCATGGTAATGTTATGGCATTTTTTGAACATTTACCATGGTAATACTATGGTTTTTTTTACATTTACCATGGTAATATTATGGTATTTTCTGAACATTTACCATGGTAATATTATGGTATATTTGTACAAATTTACCATGGTAATATTATGTTTTTTTTACATTTACCATGGTAATATTATGGTATTTTTTGAACATTTACCATGGTAATACTATGTTTTTATTTACATTTACCATGGTAATATTATGGTATTTTTTGAACATTTACCATGGTAATATTATGTTATATTTGTACAAATTTACCATGGTAATATTATGTTTTTTTTACATTTACCATGGTAATATTATGGTATTTTTTGAACATTTACCATGGTAATACTATGTTTTTTTACATTTACCATGGTAATATTATGGTATTTTTTGAACATTTACCGTGGTAAAGCTATGTTTTTTTTTTACATTTACCATGGTATTATTATGGTATTTTTTGAACATTTACCATGGTAATACTATGTTTTTTTTTACATTTTCCATGGTAAAATTATGGTATTTTTTGAACATTTACCATGGTAATATTATGGTATTTTTTTAATAATTTACCATGGTAATATTATGGTATTTATTTTTTGAACATTTACCATGGTAATACTATGTTTTTTTTTTACATTTACCATGGTATTATTATGGTATTTTTTTTAACATTTACCATGGTAATACTATGGGTTTTTTACATTTACCATGGTAAAATTATGGCATTTTTTGAACATTTACCATGGTAATATTATGGTATTTTTTGAACATTTACCATGGTAATACTATGTTTTTATTATTTACCATGGTAATATTATGGTATATTTTGAACATTTACCATGGTAATTCTGTTTTTTTTTTACATTTACCATGGTAATATTATGGTATTTTTTGAACATTTACCATGGTAATACTATGGGTTTTTTTTACATTTACCATGGTAAAATTATGGCATTTTTTGAACATTTACCATGGTAATATTATGGTATTTTTTAAAAAATTTACCATGGTAATATTACGGTATTTTTTTTGAACATTTACCATGGTAATACTATATTTTCTTTACATTTACCATGGTAATATTATGGTATTTTTTGAACATTTACCATGGTAATATTATGGTATTTTTTTAACTTTTACCATGGTAATATTATGGTATATTTGTACAAATTTACCATGGTAATATTATGTTTTTTTTACATTTACCATGGTAATATTATGGTATTTTTTGAACATTTACCATGGTAATACTATGTTTTTATTATTTACCATGGTAATATTATGGTATATTTTGAACATTTACTATGAAATTTGCATGCTATTTTTGGAACATTTACCATGGTAATACTATGTTTTTATTTACATTTACCATGGTAATATTATGGTATTTTTTGAACATTTACTATGAAATTTGCATGCTATTTTTGGAACATTTACCATGGTAATACTATGTTTTTATTTACATTTACCATGGTAATATTATGGTATTTTTTGAACATTTACCATGGTAATACTATGTTTTTATTTACATTTACCATGGTAATATTATGGTATTTTTTGAACATTTACCATGGTAATACTATGTTTTTTTTTATTTACCATGGTAATATTATGGTATATTTTAAACATTTACCATGGTAATTCTGTTTTTTTTTTTACATTTACCATGGTAATATTATGGTATTTTTTGAACATTTACCATGGTAATACTTTGTTTTTTTACATTTACCATGGTAATATTATGGTATTTTTTGAACATTTACCGTGGTAATGCTATGTTTTTTTTTACATTTACCATGGTATTATTATGATATTTTTTGAACATTTACCATGGTAATACTATGTTTTTTTTTACATTTACCATGGTAAAATTATGGTATTTTTTGAACATTTACCATGGTAATATTATGGTATTTTTTTAATAATTTACCATGGTAATATTATGGTATATTTTGAACATTTACCATGGTAATTCTGTTTTTTTTTTACATTTACCATGGTAATATTATGGTATTTCTTGAACATTTACCATGGTTATATTATGGTATTTTTTGAACATTTACCATGGTTATATTATGGTATTTTTTTAAAAATTTATCATGGTAATGTTATGGTATTTTTTGAACATTTACCATGGTAATACTATGGTTTTTTTTACATTTACCATGGTAATATTATGGTATTTTTTGAACATTTACCATGGTAATATTATGGTATATTTGTACAAATTTACCATGGTAATATTATTTTTTTTTACATTTACCATGGTAATATTATGGTATTTTTTGAACATTTACCATGGTAATACAATGTTTTTTATTATTTACCATGGTAATATTACGGTATATTTTGAACATTTACCATGGTAATTCTGTTTTTTTTTTACATTTACCATGGTAATATTATGGTATTTTTTGAACATTTACCATGGTAATATTATGGTATTTTTTGAACATTTACCATGGTAATACTATGTTTTTTTACATTTACCATGGTAATATTATGGTATTTTTTGAACATTTACCGTGGTAAAGCTATGTTTTTTTTTTACATTTACCATGGTATTATTATGGTATTTTTTGAACATTTACCATGGTAATACTATGTTTTTTTTTACATTTTCCATGGTAAAATTATGGTATTTTTTGAACATTTACCATGGTAATATTATGGTATTTTTTTAATAATTTACCATGGTAATATTATGGTATTTATTTTTTGAACATTTACCATGGTAATACTATGTTTTTTTTTTACATTTACCATGGTATTATTATGGTATTTTTTTTAACATTTACCATGGTAATACTATGGGTTTTTTACATTTACCATGGTAAAATTATGGCATTTTTTGAACATTTACCATGGTAATATTATGGTATTTTTTGAACATTTACCATGGTAATACTATGTTTTTATTATTTACCATGGTAATATTATGGTATATTTTGAACATTTACCATGGTAATTCTGTTTTTTTTTTACATTTACCATGGTAATATTATGGTATTTTTTGAACATTTACCATGGTAATACTATGGGTTTTTTTTACATTTACCATGGTAAAATTATGGCATTTTTTGAACATTTACCATGGTAATATTATGGTATTTTTTAAAAAATTTACCATGGTAATATTACGGTATTTTTTTTGAACATTTACCATGGTAATACTATATTTTCTTTACATTTACCATGGTAATATTATGGTATTTTTTGAACATTTACCATGGTAATATTATGGTATTTTTTGAACTTTTACCATGGTAATATTATGGTATATTTGTACAAATTTACCATGGTAATATTATGTTTTTTTTACATTTACCATGGTAATATTATGGTATTTTTTGAACATTTACCATGGTAATACTATGTTTTTATTATTTACCATGGTAATATTATGGTATATTTTGAACATTTACTATGAAATTTGCATGCTATTTTTGGAACATTTACCATGGTAATACTATGTTTTTATTTACATTTACCATGGTAATATTATGGTATTTTTTGAACATTTACTATGAAATTTGCATGCTATTTTTGGAACATTTACCATGGTAATACTATGTTTTTATTTACATTTACCATGGTAATATTATGGTATTTTTTGAACATTTACCATGGTAATACTATGTTTTTATTTACATTTACCATGGTAATATTATGGTATTTTTTGAACATTTACCATGGTAATACTATGTTTTTTTTTATTTACCATGGTAATATTATGGTATATTTTAAACATTTACCATGGTAATTCTGTTTTTTTTTTTACATTTACCATGGTAATATTATGGTATTTTTTGAACATTTACCATGGTAATACTATGTTTTTTTACATTTACCATGGTAATATTATGGTATTTTTTGAACATTTACCGTGGTAATGCTATGTTTTTTTTTACATTTACCATGGTATTATTATGATATTTTTTGAACATTTACCATGGTAATACTATGTTTTTTTTTACATTTACCATGGTAAAATTATGGTATTTTTTGAACATTTACCATGGTAATATTATGGTATTTTTTTAATAATTTACCATGGTAATATTATGGTATTTTTTGAACATTTACCATGGTAATACTATGTTTTTTTTACATTTACCAATGTAATATTATGGTATTTTTTTGAACATTTACCATGGTAATACTATGGGTTTTTTTTACATTTACCATGGTAAAATTATGGCATTTTTTGAACATTTACCATGGTAATATTATGGTATTTTTTGAACATTTACCATGGTAATACTATGTTTTTATTATTTACCATGGTAATATTATGGCATATTTTGAACATTTACCATGGTAATTCTGTTATTTTTTTTACATTTACCATTGTAATATTATAGTATTTTTTGAACATTTACCATGGTAATACTGTGTTTTTTTTTACATTTACCATGGTAAAATTATGGCATTTTTTGAACATTTACCATAGTAATATTATGGTATTTTTTTAAAAATTTACCATGGTAATATTATAGTATTTTTTTGAACATTTACCATGGTAATACTATGTTTTATTACATTTACCATGGTAATATTATGGTATTTTTTGAACATTTACCGTGGTAATGCTATGTTTTTTTTTCCATTTACCATGGTATTATTATGGTATTTTTTGAACATTTACCATGGTAATACTATGTTTTTTTTACATTTACCATGGTAAAATTATGGTATTTTTTTGAACATTTACCATGGTAATATTATGGTATTTTTTTAATAATTTACCATGGTAATATTATGGTATTTTTTTGAACATTTACCATGGTAATACTATGTTTTTTTTACATTTACCATGGTAATATTATGGTATTTTTTGAACATTTACCATGGTAATATTATGGTATTTTTTGAACATTTACCATTGTAATACTTTGTTTTTATTTACATTTAACATGGTAATACTATGTTTTTTTTACATTTACCATGGTAATATTATGGTATTTTTTGAACATTTACCATGGTAATAATATGTTTTTTTACATTTACCATGGTAATACTATGTTTTTTTGTATTTACCATGGTAATATTATGGTATATTTTGAACATTTACCATGGTAATTCTGTTTTTTTTTTACATTTACCATGGTATTATTATGGTATTTTTTTTAACATTTACCATGGTAATACTATGGGTTTTTTACATTTACCATGGTAAAATTATGGCATTTTTTGAACATTTACCATGGTAATATTATGGTATTTTTTGAACATTTACCATGGTAATACTATGTTTTTATTATTTACCATGGTAATATTATGGTATATTTTGAACATTTACCATGGTAATTCTGTTTTTTTTTTACATTTACCATGGTAATATTATGGTATTTTTTGAACATTTACCATGGTAATACTATGGGTTTTTTTTACATTTACCATGGTAAAATTATGGCATTTTTTGAACATTTACCATGGTAATATTATGGTATTTTTTAAAAAATTTACCATGGTAATATTACGGTATTTTTTTGAACATTTACCATGGTAATACTATATTTTCTTTACATTTACCATGGTAATATTATGGTATTTTTTGAACATTTACCATGGTAATATTATGGTATTTTTTGAACTTTTACCATGGTAATATTATGGTATATTTGTACAAATTTACCATGGTAATATTATGTTTTTTTTACATTTACCATGGTAATATTATGGTATTTTTTGAACATTTACCATGGTAATACTATGTTTTTATTATTTACCATGGTAATATTATGGTATATTTTGAACATTTACTATGAAATTTGCATGCTATTTTTGGAACATTTACCATGGTAATACTATGTTTTTATTTACATTTACCATGGTAATATTATGGTATTTTTTGAACATTTACTATGAAATTTGCATGCTATTTTTGGAACATTTACCATGGTAATACTATGTTTTTATTTACATTTACCATGGTAATATTATGGTATTTTTTGAACATTTACCATGGTAATACTATGTTTTTATTTACATTTACCATGGTAATATTATGGTATTTTTTGAACATTTACCATGGTAATACTATGTTTTTTTTTATTTACCATGGTAATATTATGGTATATTTTAAACATTTACCATGGTAATTCTGTTTTTTTTTTTACATTTACCATGGTAATATTATGGTATTTTTTGAACATTTACCATGGTAATACTATGTTTTTTTACATTTACCATGGTAATATTATGGTATTTTTTGAACATTTACCGTGGTAATGCTATGTTTTTTTTTACATTTACCATGGTATTATTATGATATTTTTTGAACATTTACCATGGTAATACTATGTTTTTTTTTACATTTACCATGGTAAAATTATGGTATTTTTTGAACATTTACCATGGTAATATTATGGTATTTTTTTAATAATTTACCATGGTAATATTATGGTATTTTTTGAACATTTACCATGGTAATACTATGTTTTTTTTACATTTACCAATGTAATATTATGGTATTTTTTTGAACATTTACCATGGTAATACTATGGGTTTTTTTTACATTTACCATGGTAAAATTATGGCATTTTTTGAACATTTACCATGGTAATATTATGGTATTTTTTGAACATTTACCATGGTAATACTATGTTTTTATTATTTACCATGGTAATATTATGGCATATTTTGAACATTTACCATGGTAATTCTGTTATTTTTTTTACATTTACCATTGTAATATTATAGTATTTTTTGAACATTTACCATGGTAATACTGTGTTTTTTTTTACATTTACCATGGTAAAATTATGGCATTTTTTGAACATTTACCATAGTAATATTATGGTATTTTTTTAAAAATTTACCATGGTAATATTATAGTATTTTTTTGAACATTTACCATGGTAATACTATGTTTTATTACATTTACCATGGTAATATTATGGTATTTTTTGAACATTTACCGTGGTAATGCTATGTTTTTTTTTCCATTTACCATGGTATTATTATGGTATTTTTTGAACATTTACCATGGTAATACTATGTTTTTTTTACATTTACCATGGTAAAATTATGGTATTTTTTTGAACATTTACCATGGTAATATTATGGTATTTTTTTAATAATTTACCATGGTAATATTATGGTATTTTTTTGAACATTTACCATGGTAATACTATGTTTTTTTTACATTTACCATGGTAATATTATGGTATTTTTTGAACATTTACCATGGTAATATTATGGTATTTTTTGAACATTTACCATTGTAATACTTTGTTTTTATTTACATTTAACATGGTAATACTATGTTTTTTTTACATTTACCATGGTAATATTATGGTATTTTTTGAACATTTACCATGGTAATAATATGTTTTTTTACATTTACCATGGTAATACTATGTTTTTTTGTATTTACCATGGTAATATTATGGTATATTTTGAACATTTACCATGGTAATTCTGTTTTTTTTTTACATTTACCATGGTAATATTATGGTATTTCTTGAACATTTACCATGGTAATGCTATGTTTTTTTACATTTACCATGGTAATATTATGGTATTTTTTGAACATTTACCACGGTAATACTATGTTTTTATTTACATTTACCATGGTAATATTCTGGTATTTTTTGAACATTTACCATGGTAATACTATGTTTTTTTTTATTTACCATGGTAATATTATGGAATATTTTAAACATTTACCATGGTAATTCTGTTTTTTTTTTTACATTTACCATGGTAATATTATGGTATTTTTTTAAACATTTACCATGGTAATATTATGGTATTTTTTGAACATTTACCATGGTAATTCTATGTTTTGATTTACATTTACCATAGTAATACTATGTTTTTTTTACATTTACCATGGTAATATTATGGAATTTATTGAACATTTACCATGGTAATACTATGTTTCTATTTACATTTACCATGGAAATATTATGGTATTTTTTGAACATTTACCATGGTAATACTATGTTTTTATTTACATTTACCATGGTAATATTATGGTATTTTTTGAACATTTACCATGGTAATAGTATGTTTTTATTTACATTTAGCATGGTAATATCATGGTATTTTTTGAAAATTTACCATGGTAATATTATGGTATTTATTGAACGTTTACCATGGTAATACTGTTTTTATTTACATTTACCATGGTATTATTATGGTATTTTTTGAACATTTACCATGTTAATACTATGTTTTGTTTACATTTAGCATGGTAATATTATGGTATTTTTTGAACATTTACCATGGTAATACTATGTTTTTTTACATTTACCATGGTAACATTATGATATTTTTTGAACATTTACCATGGTAATTTTATGGTATATTTTAAAAAAATTAACATGGTAATATTATGGTATTTTTTGAACATTTACTATGAAATTTGCATCCTATTTTTGGAACATTTACCATGGTAATACTATGTTTTTATTTACATTTACCATGGTAATATTATGGTATTTTTTGAACATTTACCATGGTAATACTATGTTTTTATTTACATTTACCATGGTAATATTATGGTATTTTTTGAACATTTACCATGGTAATACTATGTTTTTTTTTATTTACCATGGTAATATTATGGTATTTTTTGAACATTTACCATGGTAATATTATGGTATTTTTTTAATAATTTACCATGGTAATATTATGGTATTTTTTGAACATTTACCATGGTAATACTATGTTTTTTTTACATTTACCAATGTAATATTATGGTATTTTTTGAACATTTACCATGGTAATACTATGTTTTTTTACATTTACCATGGTAATTCTGTTTTTTTTTTTACATTTACCATGGTAATATTATGGTATTTTTTGAACATTTACCATGGTAATACTATGTTTTTTTACATTTACCATGGTAATATTATGGTATTTTTTGAACATTTACCGTGGTAATGCTATGTTTTTTTTTACATTTACCATGGTATTATTATGATATTTTTTGAACATTTACCATGGTAATACTATGTTTTTTTTTACATTTACCATGGTAAAATTATGGTATTTTTTGAACATTTACCATGGTAATATTATGGTATTTTTTTAATAATTTACCATGGTAATATTATGGTATTTTTTGAACATTTACTATGGTAATACTATGTTTTTTTTACATTTACCAATGTAATATTATGGTATTTTTTTGAACATTTACCATGGTAATACTATGGGGTTTTTTTACATTTACCATGGTAAAATTATGGCATTTTTTGAACATTTACCATGGTAATATTATGGTATTTTTTGAACATTTACCATGGTAATACTATGTTTTTATTATTTACCATGGTAATATTATGGCATATTTTGAACATTTACCATGGTAATTCTGTTATTTTTTTACATTTACCATGGTAATATTATGGTATTTTTTTGAACATCTACCATGGTAATACTATGTTTTTTTTTACATTTACCATGGTAATATTATGGTATTTTTTGAATATTTACCATGGTAATATTATGGTATTTTTTTGAACATTTACCATGGTAATACTATGTTTTTTTTACATTTACCATGGTAATATTATGGTATATTTTAAAAAAATTACCATGCTAATATTATGGTATTTTTGGAACATTTACTATGAAATTTTATGGTATTTTTTAAAAAAATTACCATGCTAATATTATGGTATTTTTGGAACATTTACTATGAAATTTGCATGCTACTTTTGGAACATTTACCATGGTAATATTATGTTTTTATTTACATTTACCATGGTAATATTATGGTATATTTTAAACATTTACCATGGTAATTCTGTTTTTTTTTTACATTTACCATGGTAATATTATGGTATTTTTTGAACATTTACCATGGTAATAATATGTTTTTTTACATTTACCATGGTAATACTATGTTTTTTTGTATTTACCATGGTAATATTATGGTATATTTTGAACATTTACCATGGTAATTCTGTTTTTTTTTACATTTACCATGTTAATATTATGGTATTTCTTGAACATTTACCATGGTAATGCTATGTTTTTTTACATTTACCATGGTAATATTATGGTATTTTTTGAACATTTACCATGGTAATACTATGTTTTTATTTACATTTACCATGGTAATATTATGGTATTTTTTGAACATTTACCATGGTAATACTATGTTTTTTTTTATTTACCATGGTAATATTATGGTATATTTTAAACATTTACCATGGTAATTCTGTTTTTTTTTTACATTTACCATGGTAATATTATGGTATTTTTTTAAACATTTACCATGGTAATATTATGGTATTTTTTGAACATTTACCATGGTAATTCTATGTTTTGATTTACATTTACCATAGTAATACTATGTTTTTTTTACATTTACCATGGTAATATTATGGAATTTATTGAACATTTACCATGGTAATACTATGTTTCTATTTACATTTACCATGGAAATATTATGGTATTTTTTGAACATTTACCATGGTAATACTATGTTTTTATTTACATTTACCATGGTAATATTATGGTATTTTTTGAACATTTACCATGGTAATAGTATGTTTTTATTTACATTTAGCATGGTAATATCATGGTATTTTTTGAAAATTTACCATGGTAATATTATGGTATTTATTGAACGTTTACCATGGTAATACTGTTTTTATTTACATTTACCATGGTATTATTATGGTATTTTTTGAACATTTACCATGTTAATACTATGTTTTGTTTACATTTAGCATGGTAATATTATGGTATTTTTTGAACATTTACCATGGTAATACTATGTTTTTTTACATTTACCATGGTAACATTATGGTATTTTTTGAACATTTACCATGGTAATTTTATGGTATATTTTAAAAAAATTAACATGGTAATATTATGGTATTTTTTGAACATTTACTATGAAATTTGCATGCTATTTTTGGAACATTTACCATGGTAATACTATGTTTTTATTTACATTTACCATGGTAATATTATGGTATTTTTTGAACATTTACCATGGTAATACTATGTTTTTATTTACATTTACCATGGTAATATTATGGTATTTTTTGAACATTTACCATGGTAATACTATGTTTTTTTTTATTTACCATGGTAATATTATGGTATATTTTAAACATTTACCATGGTAATTCTGTTTTTTTTTTTACATTTACCATGGTAATATTATGGTATTTTTTGAACATTTACCATGGTAATACTGTTTTTTTACATTTACCATGGTAATATTATGGTATTTTTTGAACATTTACCGTGGTAATGCTATGTTTTTTTTTACATTTACCATGGTATTATTATGATATTTTTTGAACATTTACCATGGTAATACTATGGTTTTTTTACATTTACCATGGTAAAATTATGGTATTTTTTGAACATTTACCATGGTAATATTATGGTATTTTTTTAATAATTTACCATGGTAATATTATGGTATTTTTTGAACATTTACCATGGTAATACTATGTTTTTTTTATATTTACCAATGTAATATTATGGTATTTTTTTGAACATTTACCATGGTAATACTATGGTTTTTTTTTACATTTACCATGGTAAAATTATGGCATTTTTTGAACATTTACCATGGTAATATTATGGTATTTTTTGAACATTTACCATGGTAATACTATGTTTTTATTATTTACCATGGTAATATTATGGCATATTTTGAACATTTACCATGGTAATTCTGTTATTTTTTTACATTTACCATGGTAATATTATGGTATTTTTTTGAACATCTACCATGGTAATACTATGTTTTTTTTTTACATTTACCATGGTAATATTATGGTATTTTTTGAACATTCACCATGGTAATATTATGGTATTTTTTTGAACATTTACCATGGTAATACTATGTTTTTTTTACATTTACCATGGTAATATTATGGTATATTTTAAAAAAATTACCATGCTAATATTATGGTATTTTTGGAACATTTACTGTGAAATTTTATGGTATATTTTAAAAAAATTACCATGCTAATATTATGGTATTTTTGGAACATTTACTATGAAATTTGCATGCTACTTTTGGAACATTTACCATGGTAATATTATGTTTTTATTTACATTTACCATGGTAATATTATGGTATATTTTAAACATTTACCATGGTAATTCTGTTTTTTTTTACATTTACCATGGTAATATTATGGTATTTTTTGAACATTTACCATGGTAATAATATGTTTTTTTACATTTACCATGGTAATACTATGTTTTTTTGTATTTACCATGGTAATATTATGGTATATTTTGAACATTTACCATGGTAATTCTGTTTTTTTTTTTACATTTACCATGGTAATATTATGGTATTTCTTGAACATTTACCATGGTAATGCTATGTTTTTTTACATTTACCATGGTAATATTATGGTATTTTTTGAACATTTACCATGTTAATACTTTGTTTTTTATACATTTAGCATGGTAATATTATGGTATTTTTTGAACATTTACCATGGTTATATTATGGTATTTTTTAAAAAATTTATCATGGTAATGTTATGGTATTTTTTGAACATGTACCATGGTAATACTATGGTTTTTTTTACATTTACCATGGTAATATTATGGTATTTTTTGAACATTTACCATGGTAATATTATGGTATATTTGTACAAATTTACCATGGTAATATTATTTTTTTTTACATTTACCATGGTAATATTATGGTATTTTTTGAACATTTACCATGGTAATACAATGTTTTTATTATTTACCATGGTAATATTACGGTATATTTTGAACATTTACCATGGTAATTCTGTTTTTTTTTTACATTTACCATGGTAATATTATGGTATTTTTTGAACATTTACCATGGTAATATTATGGTATTTTTTGAACATTTACCATGGTAATTCTATGTTTTGATTTACATTTACCATGGTAATACTATGTTTTTTTACATTTACCATAGTAATATTATGGAATTTATTGAACATTTACAATGGTAATACTATGTTTCTATTTACATTTACCATGGTAATATTATGGTATTTTTTGAATATTTACCATGTTAATACTATGTTTTTTATACATTTAGCATGGTAATATTATGGTATTTTTTGAACATTTACCATGGTAATATTATGGTTTTTTTTTGAACATTTACCATGGTAATACTATGTTTTTTTTACATTTACCATGGTAATATTATGGTATATTTTAAAAAATTACCATGCTAATATTATGGTATTTTTGGAACATTTACTATGAAATTTTATGGTATATTTTAAAAAAATTACCATGCTAATATTATGGTATTTTTGGAACATTTACTATGAAATTTGCATGCTACTTTTGGAACATTTACCATGGTAATATTATGTTTTTATTTACATTTACCATGGTAATATTATGGTATATTTTAAACATTTACCATGGTAATAATATGTTTTTTTACATTTACCATGGTAATACTATGTTTTTTTGTATTTACCATGGTAATATTATGGTATATTTTGAACATTTACCATGGTAATTCTGTTTTTTTTTACATTTACCATGGTAATATTATGGTATTTCTTGAACATTTACCATGGTAATGCTATGTTTTTTTACATTTACCATGGTAATATTATGGTATTTTTTGAACATTTACCATGTTAATACTTTGTTTTTTATACATTTAGCATGGTAATATTATGGTATTTTTTGAACATTTACCATGGTTATATTATGGTATTTTTTTAAAAATTTATCATGGTAATGTTATGGTATTTTTTGAACATTTACCATGGTAATACTATGGTTTTTTTTACATTTACCATGGTAATATTATGGTATTTTTTGAACATTTACCATGGTAATATTATGGTATATTTGTACAAATTTACCATGGTAATATTATTTTTTTTTACATTTACCATGGTAATATTATGGTATTTTTTGAACATTTACCATGGTAATACAATGTTTTTATTATTTACCATGGTAATATTACGGTATATTTTGAACATTTACCATGGTAATTCTGTTTTTTTTTTACATTTACCATGGTAATATTATGGTATTTTTTGAACATTTACCATGGTAATATTATGGTATTTTTTGAACATTTACCATGGTAATTCTATGTTTTGATTTACATTTACCATGGTAATACTATGTTTTTTTACATTTACCATAGTAATATTATGGAATTTATTGAACATTTACAATGGTAATACTATGTTTCTATTTACATTTACCATGGTAATATTATGGTATTTTTTGAATATTTACCATGTTAATACTATGTTTTTTATACATTTAGCATGGTAATATTATGGTATATTTTTTACATTTACCATGGTAATATTATGGTATTTTTTGAACATTTACCATGGTAATATTATGGTATTTTTTTGAACATTTACCATGGTAATACTATGTTTTTTTTACATTTACCATGGTATTATTATGGTATTTTTTTAACATTTACCATGGTAATACTATGTTTTGATTTACATTTACCATGGTAATACTATGTTTTTTTTTACATTTACCATGGTAATATTATGGTATTTTTTGAACATTTACCATGGTAATATTATGGTATTTTTTGAATATTTACAGTGGTAGTACTATGTTTTTTTTACATTTACCATGGTAGTACTATGTTGTTTTTTACATTTACCATGGTAGTATTATGGTATTTATTGAACATTTACCATGGTAATATTATGGTATTTTTTGAACATTTACCATGGTAATACTATGTTTTCATTTACATTTACCATGGTAATATTATGGTATTTTTTTTACTTTTACCATGGTAATACTATGTTTTGATTTACATTTACCATGGTAATACTATGTTTTTTTTTACATTTACCATGGTAATATTATGGTATTTTTTGAACATTTACCATGGTAATTCCATATTTTTTTTACATTTACCATGGTAATACTATGTTTTTTTACATTTACCATGGTAATATTATGGTATTTATTGAACATTTACCATGGTAATATTATGGTATTTTTTTAAAAATTTACTATGCTAATATTATGGTATTTTTTGAACATTTACCATGGTGTTATTATGGTATTTTTGAACATTTACCTTGGTAATGCTATATTTTTTTTTTACATTTACCATGGTAGTACTATGTTGTTTTTTTACATTTACCATGGTAGTATTATGGTATTTATTGAACATTTACCATGGTAATACTATGTTTTCATTTACATTTACCATGGTAATATTATGGTATTTTTTTACTTTTACCATGGTAATATTATGGTATTTTTTTACAAATTTACCATGGTAATATTTTGGTATTTTTTGAACATTTACCATGGTAATATCATGGTATTTTTTTGAACATTTACCATGGTAAAACTATGTTTTTTTTTGCATTTACCATGGTAATATTATGGTATTTTTTGAACATTTACCATGGTAATACTATGTTTTGATTTACATTTACCATGGTAATATTATGGTATTTTTTGAATATTTACCATGGTAATACTATGTTTTTTTTTTACATTTACCATGGTAATATTATGGTATTTTTTGAACATTTACCATGGTAATATTATGGTATTTTTTGAACATTTACCATTGTAATACTTTGTTTTTATTTACATTTAACATAGTAATACTATGTTTTTTTTACATTTACCATGGTAATATTATGGTATTTTTTGAACATTTACCATGGTAATAATATGTTTTTTTACATTTACCATGGTAATACTATGTTTTTTTGTATTTACCATGGTAATATTATGGTATATTTTGAACATTTACCATGGTAATTCTGTTTTTTTTTTACATTTACCATGGTAATATTATGGTATTTCTTGAACATTTACCATGGTAATGCTATGTTTTTTTACATTTACCATGGTAATATTATGGTATTTTTTGAACATTTACCATGGTAATACTAAGTTTTTATTTACATTTACCATGGTAATATTCTGGTATTTTTTGAACATTTACCATGGTAATACTATGTTTTTTTTTATTTACCATGGTAATATTATGGTATATTTTAAACATTTACCATGGTAATTCTGTTTTTTTTTTTACATTTACCATGGTAATATTATGGTATTTTTTTAAACATTTACCATGGTAATATTATGGTATTTTTTGAACATTTACCATGGTAATTCTATGTTTTGATTTACATTTACCATAGTAATACTATGTTTTTTTTACATTTACCATGGTAATATTATGGAATTTATTGAACATTTACCATGGTAATACTATGTTTCTATTTACATTTACCATGGAAATATTATGGTATTTTTTGAACATTTACCATGGTAATACTATGTTTTTATTTACATTTACCATGGTAATATTATGGTATTTTTTGAACATTTACCATGGTAATAGTATGTTTTTATTTACATTTAGCATGGTAATATCATGGTATTTTTTGAAAATTTACCATGGTAATATTATGGTATTTATTGAACGTTTACCATGGTAATACTGTTTTTATTTACATTTACCATGGTATTATTATGGTATTTTTTGAACATTTACCATGTTAATACTATGTTTTGTTTACATTTAGCATGGTAATATTATGGTATTTTTTGAACATTTACCATGGTAATACTATGTTTTTTTACATTTACCATGGTAACATTATGGTATTTTTTGAACATTTACCATGGTAATTTTATGGTATATTTTAAAAAAATTAACATGGTAATATTATGGTATTTTTTGAACATTTACTATGAAATTTGCATGCTATTTTTGGAACATTTACCATGGTAATACTATGTTTTTATTTACATTTACCATGGTAATATTATGGTATTTTTTGAACATTTACCATGGTAATACTATGTTTTTATTTACATTTACCATGGTAATATTATGGTATTTTTTGAACATTTACCATGGTAATACTATGTTTTTTTTTATTTACCATGGTAATATTATGGTATATTTTAAACATTTACCATGGTAATTCTGATTTTGTTTTTACATTTACCATGGTAATATTATGGTATTTTTTGAACATTTACCATGGTAATACTATGTTTTTTTACATTTACCATGGTAATATTATGGTATTTTTTGAACATTTACCGTGGTAATGCTATGTTTTTTTTTACATTTACCATGGTATTATTATGATATTTTTTGAACATTTACCATGGTAATACTATGTTTTTTTTTACATTTTCCATGGTAAAATTATGGTATTTTTTGAACATTTACCATGGTAATATTATGGTATTTTTTTAATAATTTACCATGGTAATATTATGGTATTTTTTGAACATTTACCATGGTAATACTATGTTTTTTTTACATTTACCAATGTAATATTATGGTATTTTTTTGAACATTTACCATGGTAATACTATGGGTTTTTTTTACATTTACCATGGTAAAATTATGGCATTTTTTGAACATTTACCATGGTAATATTATGGTATTTTTTGAACATTTACCATGGTAATACTATGTTTTTATTATTTACCATGGTAATATTATGGCATATTTTGAACATTTACCATGGTAATTCTGTTATTTTTTTACATTTACCATGGTAATATTATGGTATTTTTTTGAACATCTACCATGGTAATACTATGTTTTTTTTTACATTTACCATGGTAATATTATGGTATTTTTTGAATATTTACCATGGTAATATTATGGTATTTTTTTGAACATTTACCATGGTAATACTATGTTTTTTTTACATTTACCATGGTAATATTATGGTATATTTTAAAAAAATTACCATGCTAATATTATGGTATTTTTGGAACATTTACTATGAAATTTTATGGTATTTTTTAAAAAAATTACCATGCTAATATTATGGTATTTTTGGAACATTTACTATGAAATTTGCATGCTACTTTTGGAACATTTACCATGGTAATATTATGTTTTTATTTACATTTACCATGGTAATATTATGGTATATTTTAAACATTTACCATGGTAATTCTGTTTTTTTTTTACATTTACAATGGTAATATTATGGTATTTTTTGAACATTTACCATGGTAATAATATATTTTTTTACATTTACCATGGTAATACTATGTTTTTTTGTATTTACCATGGTAATATTATTGTATATTTTGAACATTTACCATGGTAATTCTGTTTTTTTTTTACATTTACCATGGTAATATTATGGTATTTTTTTGAACATTTACCATGGTAATACTATGTTTTTTTTACATTTACCATGGTAATATTATGGTATTTTTTGAACATTTACCATGGTAATATTATGGTATTTTTTGAACATTTACCATTGTAATACTTTGTTTTTATTTACATTTAACATGGTAATACTATGTTTTTTTTACATTTACCATGGTAATATTATGGTATTTTTTGAACATTTACCATGGTAATAATATGTTTTTTTACATTTACCATGGTAATACTATGTTTTTTTGTATTTACCATGGTAATATTATGGTATATTTTGAACATTTACCATGGTAATTCTGTTTTTTTTTTACATTTACCATGGTAATATTATGGTATTTCTTGAACATTTACCATGGTAATGCTATGTTTTTTTACATTTACCATGGTAATATTATGGTATTTTTTGAACATTTACCATGGTAATACTATGTTTTTATTTACATTTACCATGGTAATATTATGGTATTTTTTGAACATTTACCATGGTAATACTATGTTTTTTTTATTTACCATGGTAATATTATGGTATATTTTAAACATTTACCATGGTAATTCTGTTTTTTTTTTTACATTTACCATGGTAATATTATGGTATTTTTTTAAACATTTACCATGGTAATATTATGGTATTTTTTGAACATTTACCATGGTAATTCTATGTTTTGATTTACATTTACCATAGTAATACTATGTTTTTTTTACATTTACCATGGTAATATTATGGAATTTATTGAACATTTACCATGGTAATACTATGTTTCTATTTACATTTACCATGGAAATATTATGGTATTTTTTGAACATTTACCATGGTAATACTATGTTTTTATTTACATTTACCATGGTAATATTATGGTATTTTTTGAACATTTACCATGGTAATAGTATGTTTTTATTTACATTTAGCATGGTAATATCATGGTATTTTTTGAAAATTTACCATGGTAATATTATGGTATTTATTGAACGTTTACCATGGTAATACTGTTTTTATTTACATTTACCATGGTATTATTATGGTATTTTTTGAACATTTACCATGTTAATACTATGTTTTGTTTACATTTAGCATGGTAATATTATGGTATTTTTTGAACATTTACCATGGTAATACTATGTTTTTTTTACATTTACCATGGTAACATTATGGTATTTTTTGAACATTTACCATGGTAATTTTATGGTATATTTTAAAAAAATTAACATGGTAATATTATGGTATTTTTTGAACATTTACTATGAAATTTGCATGCTATTTTTGGAACATTTACCATGGTAATACTATGTTTTTATTTACATTTACCATGGTAATATTATGGTATTTTTTGAACATTTACCATGGTAATACTATGTTTTTATTTACATTTACCATGGTAATATTATGGTATTTTTTGAACATTTACCATGGTAATACTATGTTTTTTTTTATTTACCATGGTAATATTATGGTATATTTTAAACATTTACCATGGTAATTCTGTTTTTTTTTTTACATTTACCATGGTAATATTATGGTATTTTTTGAACATTTACCATGGTAATACAATGTTTTTTTACATTTACCATGGTAATATTATGGTATTTTTTGAACATTTACCGTGGTAATGCTATGTTTTTTTTTACATTTACCATGGTATTATTATGATATTTTTTGAACATTTACCATGGTAATACTATGGTTTTTTTTTACATTTACCATGGTAAAATTATGGTATTTTTTGAACATTTACCATGGTAATATTATGGTATTTTTTTAATAATTTACCATGGTAATATTATGGTATTTTTTGAACATTTATCATGGTAATACTATGTTTTTTTTACATTTACCAATGTAATATTATGGTATTTTTTTGAACATTTACCATGGTAATACTATGGGTTTTTTTTACATTTACCATGGTAAAATTATGGCATTTTTTGAACATTTACCATGGTAATATTATGGTATTTTTTGAACATTTACCATGGTAATACTATGTTTTTATTATTTACCATGGTAATATTATGGCATATTTTGAACATTTACCATGGTAATTCTGTTATTTTTTTACATTTACCATGGTAATATTATGGTATTTTTTTGAACATCTACCATGGTAATACTATGTTTTTTTTTTACATTTACCATGGTAATATTATGGTATTTTTTGAACATTTACCATGGTAATATGGTATTTTTTTGAACATTTACCATGGTAATACTATGTTTTTTTTACATTTACCATGGTAATATTATGGTATATTTTAAAAAAATTACCATGCTAATATTATGGTATTTTTGGAACATTTACTATGAAATTTTATGGTATATTTTAAAAAAATTACCATGCTAATATTATGGTATTTTTGGAACATTTACTATGAAATTTGCATGCTACTTTTGGAACATTTACCATGGTAATATTATGTTTTTATTTACATTTACCATGGTAATATTATGGTATATTTTAAACATTTACCATGGTAATTCTGTTTTTTTTTACATTTACCATGGTAATATTATGGTATTTTTTGAACATTTACCATGGTAATAATATGTTTTTTTACATTTACCATGGTAATACTAAGTTTTTTTGTATTTACAATGGTAATATTATGGTATATTTTGAACATTTACCATGGTAATTCTGTTTTTTTTTTTTACATTTACCATGGTAATATTATGGTATTTCTTGAACATTTACCATGGTAATGCTATGTTTTTTTACATTTACCATGGTAATATTATGGTATTTTTTGAACATTTACCATGTTAATACTTTGTTTTTTATACATTTAGCATGGTAATATTATGGTATTTTTTGAACATTTACCATGGTTATATTATGGTATTTTTTTAAAAATTTATCATGGTAATGTTATGGTATTTTTTGAACATTTACCATGGTAAAACTATGGTTTTTTTTACATTTACCATGGTAATATTATGGTATTTTTTGAACATTTACCATGGTAATATTATGGTATATTTGTACAAATTTACCATGGTAATATTATTTTTTTTTACATTTACCATGGTAATATTACGGTATATTTTGAACATTTACCATGGTAATTCTGTTTTTTTTTACATTTACCATGGTAATATTATGGTATTTTTTGAACATTTACCATGGTAATATTATGGTATTTTTTGAACATTTACCATGGTAATTCTATGTTTTGATTTACATTTACCATGGTAATACTATGTTTTTTTACATTTACCATAGTAATATTATGGAATTTATTGAACATTTACAATGGTAATACTATGTTTCTATTTACATTTACCATGGTAATATTATGGTATTTTTTGAATATTTACCATGTTAATACTATGTTTTTTATACATTTAGCATGGTAATATTATGGTATTTTTTGAACATTTACCATGGTTATATTATGGTATTTTTTAAAAAATTTATCATGGTAATGTTATGGTATTTTTTGAACATTTACCATGGTAATACTATGGTTTTTTTTACATTTACCATGGTAATATTATGGTATTTTATGAACATTTACCATGGTAATATTATGGTATATTTGTACAAATTTACCATGGTAATATTATTTTTTTTTACATTTACCATTGTAATATTATGGTATTTTTTGAACATTTACCATGGTAATACTATGTTTTTATTTACATTTACCATGGTAATATTATGGTATTTTTTGAACATTTACCATGGTAATATTATGGTATTTTTTGAACATTTACCATGGTAATATTATGTTATATTTGTACAAATTTACCATGGTAATACTATGTTTTTTTACATTTACCATGGTAATATTATGGTATTTTTTGAACATTTACAGTGGTAATGCTATGTTTTTTTTTTACATTTACCATGGTATTATTATGGTATTTTTTGAACATTTACCATGGTAATACTATGTTTTTTTTTACATTTTCCATGGTAAAATTATGGTATTTTTTGAACATTTACCATGGTAATATTATGGTATTTTCTTAATAATTTACCATGGTAATATTATGGCATTTTTTGAACATTTACCATGGTAATACTATGTTTTTTTTTACATTTACCATGGTATTATTATGGTATTTTTTTTGAACATTTACCATGGTAATACTATGGTTTTTTTTACATTTACCATGGTAAAATTATGGCATTTTTTGAACATTTACCATGGTAATATTATGGTATTTTTTGAACATTTACCATGGTAATACTATGTTTTTATTATTTACCATGGTAATATTATGGTATATTTTGAACATTTACCATGGTAATTCTGTTTTTTTTTTACATTTACCATGGTAATATTATGGTATTTTTTGAACATTTACCATGGTAATACTATGGGTTTTTTTTACATTTACCATGGTAAAATTATGGCATTTTTTTGAACATTTACCATGGTAATATTATGGTATTTTTTTAAAAATTTACCACGGTAATATTATGGTATTTTTTGAACATTTACCATGGTAATACTATGTTTTTTTTTTACATTTTCCATGTTAAAATTATGGTATTTTTTGAACATTTACCATGGTAATATTATGGTATTTTTTTAATAATTTACCATGGTAATATTATGGTATTTTTTGAACATTTACCATGGTAATACTATGTTTTTTTTTACATTTACCATGGTATTATTATGGTATTTTTTTGAACATTTACCATGGTAATACTATGGGGTTTTTTTACATTTACCATGGTAAAATTATGGCATTTTTTGAACATTTACCATGGTAATATTATGGTATTTTTTGAACATTTACCATGGTAATACTATGTTTTTATTATTTACCATGGTAATATTATGGTATATTTTGAACATTTACCATGGTAATTCTGTTTTTTTTTTACATTTACCATGGTAATATTATGGTATTTTTTGAACATTTACCATGGTAATACTATGGGTTTTTTTTACATTTACCATGGTAAAATTATGGCATTTTTTGAACATTTACCATGGTAATATTATGGTATTTTTTTGAACATTTACCATGGTAATACTATGTTTTTTTTACATTTACCATGGTAATATTATGGTATTTTTTGAACATTTACCATGGTAATATTATGGTATTTTTTGAACATTTACCATGGTAATATTATGGTATATTTGTACAAATTTACCATGGTAATATTATGTTTTTTTTACATTTACCATGGTAATATTATGGTATTTTTTGAACATTTACCATGGTAATACTATGTTTTTATTATTTACCATGGTAATATTATGGTATATTTTGAACATTTACCATGGTAATTCTGTTTTTTTTTACATTTACCATGGTAATATTATGGTATTTTTTGAACATTTACCATGGTAATATTATAGGTTTTTTTTTAACATTTACCATGGTAATATTATGTTTTTTTTACATTTACCATGGTAATATTATGGTATTTTTTGAACATTTACCATGGTAATATTATAGGTTTTTTTTTAACATTTACCATGGTAATATTATGGTATTTTTTGAACATTTACCATGGTAATACTATGTTTTTTTACATTTACCATGGTAATATTATGGTATTTTTTGAACATTTACCGTGGTAATGCTATGTTTTTTTTTACATTTACCATGGTATTATTATGATATTTTTTGAACATTTACCATGGTAATACTATGTTTTTTTTTACATTTACCATGGTAAAATTATGGTATTTTTTGAACATTTACCATGGTAATATTATGTAATTTTTTTAATAATTTACCATGGTAATATTATGGTATTTTTTTAAAAATTTACCATGGTAATATTATAGTATTTTTTTGAACATTTACCATGGTAATACTATGTTTTATTACATTTACCATGGTAATATTATGGTATTTTTTGAACATTTACCATGGTAATACTATGTTTTTTTTACATTTACCATGGTAAAATTATGGTATTTTTTTGAACATTTACCATGGTAATATTATGGTATTTTTTTAATAATTTACCATGGTAATATTATGGTATTTTTTTGAACATTTACCATGGTAATACTATGTTTTTTTTACATTTACCATGGTAATATTATGGTATTTTTTGAACATTTACCATGGTAATATTATGGTATTTTTTGAACATTTACCATTGTAATACTTTGTTTTTATTTACATTTAACATGGTAATACTATGTTTTTTTTACATTTACCATGGTAATATTATGGTATTTTTTGAACATTTACCATGGTAATAATATGTTTTTTTACATTTACCATGGTAATACTATGTTTTTTTGTATTTACCATGGTAATATTATGGTATATTTTGAACATTTACCATGGTAATTCTGTTTTTTTTTTTACATTTACCATGGTAATATTATGGTATTTCTTGAACATTTACCATGGTAATGCTATGTTTTTTTACATTTACCATGGTAATATTATGGTATTTTTTGAACATTTACCATGGTAATACTATGTTTTTATTTACATTTACCATGGTAATATTATGGTATTTTTTGAACATTTACCATGGTAATACTATGTTTTTTTTTTATTTACCATGGTAATATTATGGTATATTTAAACATTTACCATGGTAATTCTGTTTTTTTTTTTACATTTACCATGGTAATATTATGGTATTTTTTTAAACATTTACCATGGTAATATTATGGTATTTTTTGAACATTTACCATGGTAATTCTATGTTTTGATTTACATTTACCATAGTAATACTATGTTTTTTTATATTTACCATGGTAATATTATGGAATTTATTGAACATTTACCATGGTAATACTATGTTTCTATTTACATTTACCATGGAAATATTATGGTATTTTTTGAACATTTACCATGGTAATACTATGTTTTTATTTACATTTACCATGGTAATATTATGGTATTTTTTGAACATTTACCATGGTAATAGTATGTTTTTATTTACATTTAGCATGGTAATATCATGGTATTTTTTGAAAATTTACCATGGTAATATTATGGTATTTATTGAACGTTTACCATGGTAATACTGTTTTTATTTACATTTACCATGGTATTATTATGGTATTTTTTGAACATTTACCATGTTAATACTATGTTTTGTTTACATTTAGCATGGTAATATTATGGTATTTTTTGAACATTTACCATGGTAATACTATGTTTTTTTACATTTACCATGGTAACATTATGGTATTTTTTGAACATTTACCATGGTAATTTTATGGTATATTTTAAAAAAATTAACATGGTAATATTATGGTATTTTTTGAACATTTACTATGAAATTTGCATGCTATTTTTGGAACATTTACCATGGTAATACTATGTTTTTATTTACATTTACCATGGTAATATTATGGTATTTTTTGAACATTTACCATGGTAATACTATGTTTTTATTTACATTTACCATGGTAATATTATGGTATTTTTTGAACATTTACCATGGTAATACTATGTTTTTTTTTATTTACCATGGTAATATTATGGTATATTTTAAACATTTACCATGGTAATTCTGATTTTGTTTTTACATTTACCATGGTAATATTATGGTATTTTTTGAACATTTACCATGGTAATACTATGTTTTTTTACATTTACCATGGTAATATTATGGTATTTTTTGAACATTTACCGTGGTAATGCTATGTTTTTTTTTACATTTACCATGGTATTATTATGATATTTTTTGAACATTTACCATGGTAATACTATGTTTTTTTTTACATTTTCCATGGTAAAATTATGGTATTTTTTGAACATTTACCATGGTAATATTATGGTATTTTTTTAATAATTTACCATGGTAATATTATGGTATTTTTTGAACATTTACCATGGTAATACTATGTTTTTTTTACATTTACCAATGTAATATTATGGTATTTTTTTGAACATTTACCATGGTAATACTATGGGTTTTTTTTACATTTACCATGGTAAAATTATGGCATTTTTTGAACATTTACCATGGTAATATTATGGTATTTTTTGAACATTTACCATGGTAATACTATGTTTTTATTATTTACCATGGTAATATTATGGCATATTTTGAACATTTACCATGGTAATTCTGTTATTTTTTTACATTTACCATGGTAATATTATGGTATTTTTTTGAACATCTACCATGGTAATACTATGTTTTTTTTTACATTTACCATGGTAATATTATGGTATTTTTTGAATATTTACCATGGTAATATTATGGTATTTTTTTGAACATTTACCATGGTAATACTATGTTTTTTTTACATTTACCATGGTAATATTATGGTATATTTTAAAAAAATTACCATGCTAATATTATGGTATTTTTGGAACATTTACTATGAAATTTTATGGTATTTTTTAAAAAAATTACCATGCTAATATTATGGTATTTTTGGAACATTTACTATGAAATTTGCATGCTACTTTTGGAACATTTACCATGGTAATATTATGTTTTTATTTACATTTACCATGGTAATATTATGGTATTTTTTGAACATTTACCATGGTAATATTATAGGTTTTTTTTTAACATTTACCATGGTAATATTATGGTATTTTTTGAACATTTACCATGGTAATACTATGTTTTTTTACATTTACCATGGTAATATTATGGTATTTTTTGAACATTTACCGTGGTAATGCTATGTTTTTTTTTACATTTACCATGGTATTATTATGATATTTTTTGAACATTTACCATGGTAATACTATGTTTTTTTTTACATTTACCATGGTAAAATTATGGTATTTTTTGAACATTTACCATGGTAATATTATGTAATTTTTTTAATAATTTACCATGGTAATATTATGGTATTTTTTTAAAAATTTACCATGGTAATATTATAGTAT
The DNA here is from genome assembly GCA_032164185.1 of Moxostoma hubbsi. Lineage (NCBI taxonomy): Eukaryota > Metazoa > Chordata > Actinopteri > Cypriniformes > Catostomidae > Moxostoma > Moxostoma hubbsi. The sequence goes on along the minus strand of JAVLUX010000125.1, from coordinate 10,781,810 downwards.
TTTTTTGAACATTTACCATGGTAATACTATGTTTTATTACATTTACCATGGTAATATTATGGTATTTTTTGAACATTTACCATGGTAATACTATGTTTTTTTTACATTTACCATGGTAAAATTATGGTATTTTTTTGAACATTTACCATGGTAATATTATGGTATTTTTTTAATAATTTACCATGGTAATATTATGGTATTTTTTTGAACATTTACCATGGTAATACTATGTTTTTTTTACATTTACCATGGTAATATTATGGTATTTTTTGAACATTTACCATGGTAATATTATGGTATTTTTTGAACATTTACCATTGTAATACTTTGTTTTTATTTACATTTAACATGGTAATACTATGTTTTTTTTACATTTACCATGGTAATATTATGGTATTTTTTGAACATTTACCATGGTAATAATATGTTTTTTTACATTTACCATGGTAATACTATGTTTTTTTGTATTTACCATGGTAATATTATGGTATATTTTGAACATTTACCATGGTAATTCTGTTTTTTTTTTTACATTTACCATGGTAATATTATGGTATTTCTTGAACATTTACCATGGTAATGCTATGTTTTTTTACATTTACCATGGTAATATTATGGTATTTTTTGAACATTTACCATGGTAATACTATGTTTTTATTTACATTTACCATGGTAATATTATGGTATTTTTTGAACATTTACCATGGTAATACTATGTTTTTTTTTTATTTACCATGGTAATATTATGGTATATTTAAACATTTACCATGGTAATTCTGTTTTTTTTTTTACATTTACCATGGTAATATTATGGTATTTTTTTAAACATTTACCATGGTAATATTATGGTATTTTTTGAACATTTACCATGGTAATTCTATGTTTTGATTTACATTTACCATAGTAATACTATGTTTTTTTATATTTACCATGGTAATATTATGGAATTTATTGAACATTTACCATGGTAATACTATGTTTCTATTTACATTTACCATGGAAATATTATGGTATTTTTTGAACATTTACCATGGTAATACTATGTTTTTATTTACATTTACCATGGTAATATTATGGTATTTTTTGAACATTTACCATGGTAATAGTATGTTTTTATTTACATTTAGCATGGTAATATCATGGTATTTTTTGAAAATTTACCATGGTAATATTATGGTATTTATTGAACGTTTACCATGGTAATACTGTTTTTATTTACATTTACCATGGTATTATTATGGTATTTTTTGAACATTTACCATGTTAATACTATGTTTTGTTTACATTTAGCATGGTAATATTATGGTATTTTTTGAACATTTACCATGGTAATACTATGTTTTTTTACATTTACCATGGTAACATTATGGTATTTTTTGAACATTTACCATGGTAATTTTATGGTATATTTTAAAAAAATTAACATGGTAATATTATGGTATTTTTTGAACATTTACTATGAAATTTGCATGCTATTTTTGGAACATTTACCATGGTAATACTATGTTTTTATTTACATTTACCATGGTAATATTATGGTATTTTTTGAACATTTACCATGGTAATACTATGTTTTTATTTACATTTACCATGGTAATATTATGGTATTTTTTGAACATTTACCATGGTAATACTATGTTTTTTTTTATTTACCATGGTAATATTATGGTATATTTTAAACATTTACCATGGTAATTCTGATTTTGTTTTTACATTTACCATGGTAATATTATGGTATTTTTTGAACATTTACCATGGTAATACTATGTTTTTTTACATTTACCATGGTAATATTATGGTATTTTTTGAACATTTACCGTGGTAATGCTATGTTTTTTTTTACATTTACCATGGTATTATTATGATATTTTTTGAACATTTACCATGGTAATACTATGTTTTTTTTTACATTTTCCATGGTAAAATTATGGTATTTTTTGAACATTTACCATGGTAATATTATGGTATTTTTTTAATAATTTACCATGGTAATATTATGGTATTTTTTGAACATTTACCATGGTAATACTATGTTTTTTTTACATTTACCAATGTAATATTATGGTATTTTTTTGAACATTTACCATGGTAATACTATGGGGTTTTTTTACATTTACCATGGTAAAATTATGGCATTTTTTGAACATTTACCATGGTAATATTATGGTATTTTTTGAACATTTACCATGGTAATACTATGTTTTTATTATTTACCATGGTAATATTATGGCATATTTTGAACATTTACCATGGTAATTCTGTTATTTTTTTACATTTACCATGGTAATATTATGGTATTTTTTTGAACATCTACCATGGTAATACTATGTTTTTTTTTACATTTACCATGGTAATATTATGGTATTTTTTGAATATTTACCATGGTAATATTATGGTATTTTTTTGAACATTTACCATGGTAATACTATGTTTTTTTTACATTTACCATGGTAATATTATGGTATATTTTAAAAAAATTACCATGCTAATATTATGGTATTTTTGGAACATTTACTATGAAATTTTATGGTATTTTTTAAAAAAATTACCATGCTAATATTATGGTATTTTTGGAACATTTACTATGAAATTTGCATGCTACTTTTGGAACATTTACCATGGTAATATTATGTTTTTATTTACATTTACCATGGTAATATTATGGTATATTTTAAACATTTACCATGGTAATTCTGTTTTTTTTTTACATTTACCATGGTAATATTATGGTATTTTTTGAACATTTACCATGGTAATAATATATTTTTTTACATTTACCATGGTAATACTATGTTTTTTTGTATTTACCATGGTAATATTATTGTATATTTTGAACATTTACCATGGTAATTCTGTTTTTTTTTTACATTTACCATGGTAATATTATGGTATTTTTTTGAACATTTACCATGGTAATACTATGTTTTTTTTACATTTACCATGGTAATATTATGGTATTTTTTGAACATTTACCATGGTAATATTATGGTATTTTTTGAACATTTACCATTGTAATACTTTGTTTTTATTTACATTTAACATGGTAATACTATGTTTTTTTTACATTTACCATGGTAATATTATGGTATTTTTTGAACATTTACCATGGTAATAATATGTTTTTTTACATTTACCATGGTAATACTATGTTTTTTTGTATTTACCATGGTAATATTATGGTATATTTTGAACATTTACCATGGTAATTCTGTTTTTTTTTTACATTTACCATGGTAATATTATGGTATTTCTTGAACATTTACCATGGTAATGCTATGTTTTTTTACATTTACCATGGTAATATTATGGTATTTTTTGAACATTTACCATGGTAATACTATGTTTTTATTTACATTTACCATGGTAATATTATGGTATTTTTTGAACATTTACCATGGTAATACTATGTTTTTTTTTATTTACCATGGTAATATTATGGTATATTTTAAACATTTACCATGGTAATTCTGTTTTTTTTTTACATTTACCATGGTAATATTATGGTATTTTTTTAAACATTTACCATGGTAATATTATGGTATTTTTTGAACATTTACCATGGTAATTCTATGTTTTGATTTACATTTACCATAGTAATACTATGTTTTTTTTACATTTACCATGGTAATATTATGGAATTTATTGAACATTTACCATGGTAATACTATGTTTCTATTTACATTTACCATGGAAATATTATGGTATTTTTTGAACATTTACCATGGTAATACTATGTTTTTATTTACATTTACCATGGTAATATTATGGTATTTTTTGAACATTTACCATGGTAATAGTATGTTTTTATTTACATTTAGCATGGTAATATCATGGTATTTTTTGAAAATTTACCATGGTAATATTATGGTATTTATTGAACGTTTACCATGGTAATACTGTTTTTATTTACATTTACCATGGTATTATTATGGTATTTTTTGAACATTTACCATGTTAATACTATGTTTTGTTTACATTTAGCATGGTAATATTATGGTATTTTTTGAACATTTACCATGGTAATACTATGTTTTTTTTACATTTACCATGGTAACATTATGGTATTTTTTGAACATTTACCATGGTAATTTTATGGTATATTTTAAAAAAATTAACATGGTAATATTATGGTATTTTTTGAACATTTACTATGAAATTTGCATGCTATTTTTGGAACATTTACCATGGTAATACTATGTTTTTATTTACATTTACCATGGTAATATTATGGTATTTTTTGAACATTTACCATGGTAATACTATGTTTTTATTTACATTTACCATGGTAATATTATGGTATTTTTTGAACATTTACCATGGTAATACTATGTTTTTTTTTATTTACCATGGTAATATTATGGTATATTTTAAACATTTACCATGGTAATTCTGTTTTTTTTTTTACATTTACCATGGTAATATTATGGTATTTTTTGAACATTTACCATGGTAATACAATGTTTTTTTACATTTACCATGGTAATATTATGGTATTTTTTGAACATTTACCGTGGTAATGCTATGTTTTTTTTTACATTTACCATGGTATTATTATGATATTTTTTTGAACATTTACCATGGTAATACTATGGGTTTTTTTTACATTTACCATGGTAAAATTATGGTATTTTTTGAACATTTACCATGGTAATATTATGGTATTTTTTTAATAATTTACCATGGTAATATTATGGTATTTTTTGAACATTTATCATGGTAATACTATGTTTTTTTTACATTTACCAATGTAATATTATGGTATTTTTTTGAACATTTACCATGGTAATACTATGGGTTTTTTTTACATTTACCATGGTAAAATTATGGCATTTTTTGAACATTTACCATGGTAATATTATGGTATTTTTTGAACATTTACCATGGTAATACTATGTTTTTATTATTTACCATGGTAATATTATGGCATATTTTGAACATTTACCATGGTAATTCTGTTATTTTTTTACATTTACCATGGTAATATTATGGTATTTTTTTGAACATCTACCATGGTAATACTATGTTTTTTTTTTACATTTACCATGGTAATATTATGGTATTTTTTGAACATTTACCATGGTAATATTATGGTATTTTTTTGAACATTTACCATGGTAATACTATGTTTTTTTTACATTTACCATGGTAATATTATGGTATATTTTAAAAAAATTACCATGCTAATATTATGGTATTTTTGGAACATTTACTATGAAATTTTATGGTATATTTTAAAAAAATTACCATGCTAATATTATGGTATTTTTGGAACATTTACTATGAAATTTGCATGCTACTTTTGGAACATTTACCATGGTAATATTATGTTTTTATTTACATTTACCATGGTAATATTATGGTATATTTTAAACATTTACCATGGTAATTCTGTTTTTTTTTACATTTACCATGGTAATATTATGGTATTTTTTGAACATTTACCATGGTAATAATATGTTTTTTTACATTTACCATGGTAATACTAAGTTTTTTTGTATTTACAATGGTAATATTATGGTATATTTTGAACATTTACCATGGTAATTCTGTTTTTTTTTTTACATTTACCATGGTAATATTATGGTATTTCTTGAACATTTACCATGGTAATGCTATGTTTTTTTACATTTACCATGGTAATATTATGGTATTTTTTGAACATTTACCATGTTAATACTTTGTTTTTTATACATTTAGCATGGTAATATTATGGTATTTTTTGAACATTTACCATGGTTATATTATGGTATTTTTTTAAAAATTTATCATGGTAATGTTATGGTATTTTTTGAACATTTACCATGGTAAAACTATGGTTTTTTTTACATTTACCATGGTAATATTATGGTATTTTTTGAACATTTACCATGGTAATATTATGGTATATTTGTACAAATTTACCATGGTAATATTATTTTTTTTTACATTTACCATGGTAATATTATGGTATTTTTTGAACATTTACCATGGTAATACAATGTTTTTATTATTTACCATGGTAATATTACGGTATATTTTGAACATTTACCATGGTAATTCTGTTTTTTTTTACATTTACCATGGTAATATTATGGTATTTTTTGAACATTTACCATGGTAATATTATGGTATTTTTTGAACATTTACCATGGTAATTCTATGTTTTGATTTACATTTACCATGGTAATACTATGTTTTTTTACATTTACCATAGTAATATTATGGAATTTATTGAACATTTACAATGGTAATACTATGTTTCTATTTACATTTACCATGGTAATATTATGGTATTTTTTGAATATTTACCATGTTAATACTATGTTTTTTATACATTTAGCATGGTAATATTATGGTATTTTTTGAACATTTACCATGGTTATATTATGGTATTTTTTAAAAAATTTATCATGGTAATGTTATGGTATTTTTTGAACATTTACCATGGTAATACTATGGTTTTTTTTACATTTACCATGGTAATATTATGGTATTTTATGAACATTTACCATGGTAATATTATGGTATATTTGTACAAATTTACCATGGTAATATTATTTTTTTTTACATTTACCATTGTAATATTATGGTATTTTTTGAACATTTACCATGGTAATACTATATTTTTATTTACATTTACCATGGTAATATTATGGTATTTTTTGAACATTTACCATGGTAATATTATGGTATTTTTTGAACATTTACCATGGTAATATTATGTTATATTTGTACAAATTTACCATGGTAATACTATGTTTTTTTACATTTACCATGGTAATATTATGGTATTTTTTGAACATTTACAGTGGTAATGCTATGTTTTTTTTTTACATTTACCATGGTATTATTATGGTATTTTTTGAACATTTACCATGGTAATACTATGTTTTTTTTTACATTTTCCATGGTAAAATTATGGTATTTTTTGAACAGTTACCATGGTAATATTATGGTATTTTCTTAATAATTTACCATGGTAATATTATGGCATTTTTTGAACATTTACCATGGTAATACTATGTTTTTTTTTACATTTACCATGGTATTATTATGGTATTTTTTTTGAACATTTACCATGGTAATACTATGTTTTTTTTTACATTTACCATGGTAAAATTATGGCATTTTTTGAACATTTACCATGGTAATATTATGGTATTTTTTGAACATTTACCATGGTAATACTATGTTTTTATTATTTACCATGGTAATATTATGGTATATTTTGAACATTTACCATGGTAATTCTGTTTTTTTTTTACATTTACCATGGTAATATTATGGTATTTTTTGAACATTTACCATGGTAATACTATGGGTTTTTTTTACATTTACCATGGTAAAATTATGGCATTTTTTTGAACATTTACCATGGTAATATTATGGTATTTTTTTAAAAATTTACCATGGTAATATTATGGTATTTTTTGAACATTTACCATGGTAATACTATGTTTTTTTTTTACATTTTCCATGTTAAAATTATGGTATTTTTTGAACATTTACCATGGTAATATTATGGTATTTTTTTAATAATTTACCATGGTAATATTATGGTATTTTTTGAACATTTACCATGGTAATACTATGTTTTTTTTTACATTTACAATGGTATTATTATGGTATTTTTTTGAACATTTACCATGGTAATACTATGGGTTTTTTTTACATTTACCATGGTAATATTATGGTATATTTTGAACATTTACCATGGTAATTCTGTTTTTTTTTTACATTTACCATGGTAATATTATGGTATTTTTTGAACATTTACCATGGTAATACTATGGGTTTTTTTTTACATTTACCATGGTAAAATTATGGCATTTTTTGAACATTTACCATGGTAATATTATGGTATTTTTTTGAACATTTACCATGGTAATACTATGTTTTTTTTACATTTACCATGGTAATATTATGGTATTTTTTGAACATTTACCATGGTAATATTATGGTATTTTTTGAACATTTACCATGGTAATATTATGGTATATTTGTACAAATTTACCATGGTAATATTATGTTTTTTTTACATTTACCATGGTAATATTATGGTATTTTTTGAACATTTACCATGGTAATACTATGTTTTTTTTTTACATTTTCCATGGTAAAATTATGGTATTTTTTGAACATTTACCATGGTAATACTATGGGTTTTTTTACATTTACCATGGTAAAATTATGGCATTTTTTGAACATTTACCATGGTAATATTATGGTATTTTTTGAACATTTACCATGGTAATACTATGTTTTTATTATTTACCATGGTAATATTATGGTATATTTTGAACATTTACCATGGTAATATTATGGTATTTTTTGAAAATTTACCATGGTAATATTATGGTATTTATTGAACATTTACCATGGTAATACTGTTTTTATTTACATTTACCATGGTATTATTATGGTATTTTTTGAACATTTACCATGTTAATACTATGTTTTGTTTACATTTAGCATGGTAATATTATGGTATTTATTGAACATTTACCATGGTAATTCTGTTTTTATTTACATTTACCATGGTAATATTATGGTATTTTTGGAACATTTACTATGAAATTTGCATGCTAGTTTTGGAACATTTACCATGGTAATACTATATTTTTATTTACATTTACCATGGTAATATTATGGTATATTTTAAACATTTACCATGGTAATTCTGTTTTTTTTTTACATTTACCATGGTAATATTATGGTATTTTTTGAACATTTACCATGGTAATAATATGTTTTTTTACATTTACCATGGTAATACTATGTTTTTTTGTATTTACCATGGTAATATTATGGTATATTTTGAACATTTACCATGGTAATTCTGTTTTTTTTTTACATTTACCATGGTAATATTATGGTATTTTTTGAACATTTACCATGGTAATATTATGGTATTTTTTGAACATTTACCATATTAATACTTTGTTTTTTATACATTTAGCATGGTAATATTATGGTATTTTTTGAACATTTACCATAGTAATACTATGTTTTTTTTTACATTTACCATGGTAAAATTATGGCATTTTTTGAACATTTACCATAGTAATATTATGGTATTTTTTTAAAAATTTACCATGGTAATATTATAGTATTTTTTTGAACATTTACCATGGTAATACTATGTTTTATTACATTTACCATGGTAATATTATGGTATTTTTTGAACATTTACCGTGGTAATGCTATGTTTTTTTTTCCATTTACCATGGTATTATTATGGTATTTTTTGAACATTTACCATGGTAATACTATGTTTTTTTTACATTTACCATGGTAAAATTATGGTATTTTTTTGAACATTTACCATGGTAATATTATGGTATTTTTTTAATAATTTACCATGGTAATATTATGGTATTTTTTTGAACATTTACCATGGTAATACTATGTTTTTTTACATTTACCATGGTAATATTATGGTATTTTTTGAACATTTACCATGGTAATATTATGGTATTACCATGGTAATATTAGGGTCTTTTTTGAGCATTTACCATGGCAATTGTATGGTATTTTTTGAACATTTAAAATGGCAATTGTATGGTATTTTTTCAACATTTAACATTGCAATTTTATTCTATTTTTTGAACATTTAGCATGGCAATTTTATGCTACTTTTTGAACATTTACCAATGCAATTGTTTTATTTTTTTGAACATTCAACATGAAAATAGTATGTTATTTTTTGAACAATTAACATGGCAATTGTATTGTATTTTCTAAACATTTTACTTGGCAATTGTATGGTGATATTATAGTATTTTTTGAACATTTACCATGGTAAAATTATGGTATTACCATGGTAATATTATGGTATTTTTTGAACATTTACCATTGTAATACTGTTTTTTTTAAACATTAACCATGGTAATATTATGGTATTTTTTGAACATTTACCATGGTAAAACTATGTTTTTTTTTAACATTTACCATGATAATATTATGGTATTTTTTTACATTTACCATGGTAATATTATAGTATTTTTTGGACATTTACCATGGTAATATTATGGTATTACCATGGTAATATAATGGTATTTTTTGAACAATTTACCATGGTAATATAATGGTATTTTTAGAACATTTTCCATGGCAATATCATGGTATTACCATGGTAATATTATGGTATTTTTTGAACAATTTACCATGGTAATATAATGGTATTTTTTGAACATTTTCCATGGCAATATTATGGTATTTTTTGAATATTTACCATGGTAATATTATGGTATTACCATGGTAATATAGTGGTATTTTTTGAACATTTTCCATGGCAATTTTATGGTATTTTTTGAACATCTACCAATGCAATTTTATGCTATTTTTTGAACATTTACCATGGTCATATTATAGTATTATTTGAACATTTACCATGGTAAAATTATAGTATTACCATGGTAATATTATGGTATTTTTTTGAACATTTACCATGGTAATATTAGGGTCTTTTTTGAGCATTTACCATGGCAATTGTATGGTATTTTTTGAACATTTAAAATGGCAATTGTATGGTATTTTTTCAACATTTAACATAGCAATTTTATTCTTTTTTTTTCACATTTACCATGGCAATTGTATGGTATTTTTTGAACATTTAGCATGGCAATTTTATGCTACTTTTTGAACATTTACCAATGCAATTGTTTTATTTTTTTGAACATTCAACATGAAAATAGTGTTATTTTTTGAACAATTAACATGGCAATTGTATTGTATTTTCTAAACATTTTACTTGGCAATTGTATGGTGATATTATAGTATTTTTTGAACATTTACCATGGTAAAATTATGGTATTACCATGGTAATATTATGGTGTTTTTTGAACAATTTACCATGGTAATATAATGGTATTTTTTGAACATTTTCCATGGCAATATTATGGTATTTTTTGAACATTTACCATGGTAACAAAGTGGTATTTTTTGAACATTTACCATGGCAATTGTATGTTATTTTTTTTACATTTAACATGGTAATATTAGGGTCTCTTTTGAGCATTTACCATGGCAATTGTATGGTATTTTTTGAACATTTACCATGGCGATTGTATGGTATTTTTTGAACATCTACCAATGCAATTTTATACTATTTTTTGAACATTTGCCATTGTAATATTATAGTATTTTTTTAACAGTTACCATGGTAAAATTATGGTATTACCATGGTAATATTATGGTATTTTTTGAACATTTACCATGGAAATACTATATTTTTTTAACATTAACCATGGTAAAATTATGGTATTTTTTGAACATTTACCATGGCAATTGTATGGTATTTTTTGAACATTTACCATGGCAATTGTATGGTATTTTTTGAACATTTAGCATGGCAATTTTATGCTACATTTTGAACTTTTACCATAGCAATTGTGTTATTTTTTTGAACATTCAAAATGGAAATAGTATGTTATTTTTTGAACAATTAACATGGCAATTGTATTGTATTTTCTAAACATTTAACTTGGCAATTGTATGATGATATTATAGTATTTTTTGAACATTTACCATGGTAAAATTATGGTATTACCATGGTAATATAATGGTATTTTTTGAACATTTACCATGGTAATACTATGTTTTTTTAACATTAACCATGGTAATATTACGGTATTTTTTTGAACATTTACCATGGTAATATTATAGTATTTTTTGAAAATTTACCATGGTAATATTAGGGTCTTTTTTGAGCATTTACCATGGCAATTGTATGGTATTTTTTGAACATTTACCATGGCAATTGTATGGAATTTTTTGAACATTTACCATGTTATTGTATGGTATTTTTTTAACATCTACCAACGCAATTTTATGCTATTTTTTTGAACATTTACCATGGTAATATTATGGTATTACCATGGTAATATAATGGTATTTTTTTGAACATTTACCATGGTAATATTAGGGTCTTTTTTGAGCATTTACCATGGCAATTGTATACTATTTTTTGAACATTTGCCATTGTAATATTATAGTATTTTTTTAACAGTTACCATGGTAAAATTATGGTATTACCATGGTAATATTATGGTATTTTTTGAACATTTACCATGGAAATACTATATTTTTTTAACATTAACCATGGTAAAATTATGGTATTTTTTGAACATTTACCATGGCAATTGTATGGTATTTTTTGAACATTTACCATGGCAATTGTATGGTATTTTTTGAACATTTAGCATGGCAATTTTATGCTACATTTTGAACTTTTACCATAGCAATTGTGTTATTTTTTTGAACATTCAAAATGGAAATAGTATGTTATTTTTTGAACAATTAACATGGCAATTGTATTGTATTTTCTAAACATTTAACTTGGCAATTGTATGATGATATTATAGTATTTTTTGAACATTTACCATGGTAAAATTATGGTATTACCATGGTAATATAATGGTATTTTTTGAACATTTACCATGGTAATACTATGTTTTTTTAACATTAACCATGGTAATATTACGGTATTTTTTTGAACATTTACCATGGTAATATTATAGTATTTTTTGAAAATTTACCATGGTAATATTAGGGTCTTTTTTGAGCATTTACCATGGCAATTGTATGGTATTTTTTGAACATTTACCATGGCAATTGTATGGAATTTTTTGAACATTTACCATGTTATTGTATGGTATTTTTTTAACATCTACCAACGCAATTTTATGCTATTTTTTTGAACATTTACCATGGTAATATTATGGTATTACCATGGTAATATAATGGTATTTTTTTGAACATTTACCATGGTAATATTAGGGTCTTTTTTGAGCATTTACCATGGCAATTGTATGGTATTTTTTGAACATTTACAATGGCAATTGTATGGTATTTTTTGAACATTTACCATAGCAATTGTTGGGTATTTTTTGAACATTTACCATGGCAATTGTATGGTATTTTTTGAACATTTAGCATGGCAATTTTATGCTACATTTTGAACATTTACCATGGCAATTGTGTTATTTTTTTGAACATTCAACATGGAAATAGTATTTTATTTTTTGAACAATTTACATGGCAATTGTGTTGTATTTTCTAAACATTTAACTTGGCAATTGTATGGTGATATTATAGTATTTTTTAAACTTTTACCATGGTATAATTATGGTATTACCATGGTTATATAATGGTATTTATTGAACATTTACCATGCTAATACTATGTTTTTTTTAACATTAACCATGGTAATATTATGGTATTTTTTGAACATTTACCATGGTAATACTGTTTTTTTTTAACATTTACCATGGTAATATTATGGTATTTTTTTAACATTTACCATGGTAATATTATAGTAATTTTTGGAAATTTATCATGGTAATATTATGGTATTACCATGGTAATATTATGGTATTTTTTGAACAATTTACCATGGCAATATTATGGTATTTTTTGAACATTTACCATGGTAATAAAGTGGTATTTTTTTGAACATTTACCATGGCAATTGAATGTTATTTTTTTAACATTTAACATGGTAATATTAGGGCCTTTTTTGAGCATTTACCATGGCAATTGTATGGTATTTTTTAAACATTTACCATGGCAATTGTATGGTATTTTTTGAACATCTACCAATGCAATTTTATGCTATTTTTTGAACATTTGCCATGGTAATATTATAGTATTTTTTGGACTTTTACCATTATAATATTATGGTATTACCATGGTAATATAGTGGTATTTTTTGAACATTTACCATGGCAATTGTATGTTATTTTTTAACATTTACCATGGTAATATTAGGGTCTTTTTTGAGCATTTACCATGGCAATTGTATGGTATTTTTTGAACATTTACCATGGCAATTGTATGGTATTTTTTGAACATCTACCAATGGAATTTTATGCTATTTTTTGAACATTTACCATGGTAATATTATAGTATTTTTTGAACATTTACCATGGTAATTCTATGTTTTTTTTAACATTTACCATGGTAATATTATGGTATTACCATGGTAATGTAATGGTATTTTTTGAAAATTTACCATGGCAATTATATGTTATTTTTTTGAACATTTACCATGTAATATTATGGTATTTTTTCAACATTTACCATGGTAATATTATGGTATTACCATGGTAATATTATGGTATTTTTTGAACATTTACCATGGTAATACTATGTTTTTATTTACATTTACCATGGTAATATTATGGTATTTTTTGAACATTTACCATGGTAATATTATGGTATTTTTTGAACATTTACCATGGTAATATTATGTTATATTTGTACAAATTTACCATGGTAATACTATGTTTTTTTACATTTACCATGGTAATATTATGGTATTTTTTAAACATTTACCGTGGTAATGCTATTTTTTTTTTTTACATTTACCATGGTATTATTATGGTATTTTTTGAACATTTACCATGGTAATACTATGTTTTTTTTTACATTTTCCATGGTAAAATTATGGTATTTTTTGAACATTTACCATGGTAATATTATGGTATTTTCTTAATAATTTACCATGGTAATATTATGGTATTTTTTGAACATTTACCATGGTAATACTATGTTTTTTTTTGCATTTACCATGGTATTATTATGGTATTTTTTTTGAACATTTACCATGGTAATACTATGGGTTTTTTTACATTTACCATGGTAAAATTATGGCATTTTTTGAACATTTACCATGGTAATATTATGGTATTTTTTGAACATTTACCAAGGTAATTCTATGTTTTTATTATTTACCATGGTAATATTATGGTATATTTTGAACATTTACCATGGTAATTCTGGTTTTTTTTTACATTTACCATGGTAATATTATGGTATTTTTTGAACATTTACCATGGTAATACTATGGATTTTTTTTACATTTACCATGGTAAAATTATGGCATTTTTTTGAACATTTACCATGGTAATATTATGGTATTTTTTAAAAAAATTTACTATGGTAATATTATGGTATTTTTTGAACATTTACCATGGTAATACTATGTTTTTTTTTTACATTTTCCATGGTAAAATTATGGTATTTTTTGAACATTTACCATGGTAATACTATGGGTTTTTTTTACATTTACCATGGTAAAATTATGGCATTTTTTGAACATTTACCATGGTAATATTATGGTATTTTTTGAACATTTACCATGGTAATACTATGTTTTTATTATTTACCATGGTAATATTATGGTATATTTTGAACATTTACCATGGTAATGCTGTTTTTTTTTTACATTTACCATGGTAATATTATGGTATTTTTTGAACATTTACCATGGTAATACTATGGGTTTTTTTTACATTTACCATGGTAAAATTATGGCATTTTTTGAACATTTACCATGGTAATATTATGGTATTTTTTTGAACATTTACCATGGTAATACTATGTTTTTTTTTACATTTACCATGGTAATATTATGGTATTTTTTGAACATTTACCGTGGTAATATTATGGTATTTTTTGAACATTTACCATGGTAATATTATGGTATATTTGTACAAATTTACCATGGTAATATTATGTTTTTTTTACATTTACCATGGTAATATTATGGTATTTTTTGAACATTTACCATGGTAATACTATGTTTTTATTATTTACCATGGTAATATTATGGTATATTTTGAACATTTACCATGGTAATTCTGTTTTTTTTTACATTTACCATGGTAATATTATGGTATTTTTTGAACATTTACCATGGTAATATTATAGTATTTTTTGAACATTTACCATGGTAATATTATGGTATATTTATACAAATTTACAATGGTAATATTATGTTTTTTTTTTACATTTACCATGGTAATATTATGGTATTTTTTGAACATTTACCATGGTAATACTATGTTTTTATTATTTACCATGGTAATATTATGGTATATTTTGAACATTTACCATGGTAATTCTGTTTTTTTTTAATTTACCATGGTAATATTATGGTATTTTTTGAACATTTACCATGGTAATATTATGGTATTTTTTGAAAATTTACCATGGTAATATTATGGTATTTATTGAACATTTACCATGGTAATACTGTTTTTATTTACATTTACCATGGTATTATTATGGTATTTTTTGAACATTTACCATGTTAATACTATGTTTTGTTTACATTTACCATGGTAATATTATGGTATTTTTTGAACATTTACCATGGTAATTTTTTGGTATATATTAAAAAAATTACCATGCTAATATTATGGTATTTTTGGACATTTACTATGAAATTTGCATGCTACTTTTGGAACATTTACCATGGTAATACTATATTTTTATTTACATTTACCATGGTAATATTATGGTATATTTTAAATATTTACCATGGTAATTCTGTTTTTTTTTTACATTTACCATGGTAATATTATGGTATTTTTTGAACATTTACCATGGTAATAATATGTTTTTTTACATTTACCATGGTAATACTATGTTTTTTTGTATTTACCATGGTAATATTATGGTATATTTTGAACATTTACCATGGTAATTCTGTTTTTTTTTTACATTTACCATGGTAATATTATGGTATTTCTTGAACATTTACCATGGTAATGCTATGTTTTTTTACATTTACCATGGTAATATTATGGTATTTTTTGAACATTTACCATATTAATACTTTGTTTTTTATACATTTAGCATGGTAATATTATGGTATTTTTTGAACATTTACCATGGTAATACTATGTTTTTTTTTACATTTACCATGGTAAAATTATGGCATTTTTTGAACATTTACCATAGTAATATTATGGTTTTTTTTTAAAAATTTACCATGGTAATATTATAGTATTTTTTTGAACATTTACCATGGTAATACTATGTTTTATTACATTTACCATGGTAATATTATGGTATTTTTTGAACATTTACCGTGGTAATGCTATGTTTTTTTTTCCATTTACCATGGTATTATTATGGTACTTTTTGAACATTTACCATGGTAATACTATGTTTTTTTTACATTTGCCATGGTAAAATTATGGTATTTTTTTGAACATTTACCATGGTAATATTATGGTATTTTTTTAATAATTTACCATGGTAATATTATGGTATTTTTTTTGAACATTTACCATGGTAATACTATGTTTTTTTAAATTTACCATGGTAATATTATGGTATTTTTTGAACATTTACCGTGGTAATGCTATGTTTTTTTTTTACATTTACCATGGTATTATTATGGTATTTTTTGAACATTTACCATGGTAATACTATGTTTTTTTTTACATTTTCCATGGTAAAATTATGGTATTTTTTGAAGATTTACCATGGTAATATTATGGTATTTTTTTAATAATTTCCCATGGTAATATTATGGTATTTTTTGAACATTTACCATGGTAATACTATGTTTTTTTTTACATTTACCATGGTATTATTATGGTATTTTTTTGAACATTTACCATGGTAATACTATGGGTTTTTTTACATTTACCATGGTAAAATTATGGAATTTTTTGAACATTTACCATGGTAATATTATGGTATTTTTTGAACATTTACCATGGTAATACTATGTTTTTATTATTTACCATGGTAATATTATGGTATATTTTGAACATTTACCATGGTAATTCTGTTTTTTTTTTTACATTTACCATGGTAATATTATGGTATTTTTTGAACATTTACCATGGTAATACTATGGTTTTTTTTTACATTTACCATGGTAAAATTATGGCATTTTTTGAACATTTACCATGGTAATATTATGGTATTTTTTTAAAGATTTACCATGGTAATATTATGGTATTTTTTTGAACATTTACCATGGTAATACTATGTTTTTTTTACATTTACCATGGTAATATTATGGTATTTTTTGAACATTTACCATGGTAATATTATGGTATATTTGTACAAATTTAACATGGTAATATTATGTTTTTTTTACATTTACCATGGTAATATTATGGTATTTTTTGAACATTTACCATGGTAATACTATGTTTTTATTATTTACCATGGTAATATTATGGTATATTTTGAACATTTACCATGGTAATTCTGTTTTTTTTTACATTTACCATGGTAATATTATGGTATTTTTTGAACATTTACCATGGTAATATTATAGTATTTTTTGAACATTTACCATGGTAATATTATGGTATATTTATACAAATTTACAATGGTAATATTATGTTTTTTTTTTACATTTACCATGGTAATATTATGGTATTTTTTGAACATTTACCATGGTAATACTATGTTTTTATTATTTACCATGGTAATATTATGGTATATTTTGAACATTTACCATGGTAATTCTGTTTTTTTTTAATTTACCATGGTAATATTATGGTATTTTTTGAACATTTACCATGGTAATATTATGGTATTTTTTGAAAATTTACCATGGTAATATTATGGTATTTATTGAATATTTACCATGGTAATACTGTTTTTATTTACATTTACCATGGTATTATTATGGTATTTTTTGAACATTTACCATGTTAATACTATGTTTTGTTTACATTTAGCATGGTAATATTATGGTATTTATTGAACATTTACCATGGTAATACTGTTTTTATTTACATTTACCATGGTATTATTATGGTATTTTTTGAACATTTACCATGTTAATACTATGTTTTGTTTACATTTACCATGGTAATATTATGGTATTTTTTGAACATTTACCATGGTAATTTTTTGGTATATATTAAAAAAATTACCATGCTAATATTATGGTATTTTTGGAACATTTACTATGAAATTTGCATGCTACTTTTGGAACATTTACCATGGTAATACTATATTTTTATTTACATTTACCATGGTAATATTATGGTATATTTTAAATATTTACCATGGTAATTCTGTTTTTTTTTTACATTTACCATGGTAATATTATGGTATTTTTTGAACATTTACCATGGTAATAATATGTTTTTTTACATTTACCATGGTAATACTATGTTTTTTTGTATTTACCATGGTAATATTATGGTATATTTTGAACATTTACCATGGTAATTCTGTTTTTTTTTTACATTTACCATGGTAATATTATGGTATTTCTTGAACATTTACCATGGTAATGCTATGTTTTTTTACATTTACCATGGTAATATTATGGTATTTTTTGAACATTTACCATATTAATACTTTGTTTTTTATACATTTAGCATGGTAATATTATGGTATTTTTTGAACATTTACCATGGTAATACTATGTTTTTTTTTACATTTACCATGGTAAAATTATGGCATTTTTTGAACATTTACCATGGTAATATTATGGTATATTTGTACAAATTTAACATGGTAATATTATGTTTTTTTTACATTTACCATGGTAATATTATGGTATTTTTTGAACATTTACCATGGTAATTCTATGTTTTTATTATTTACCATGGTAATATTATGGTATATTTTGAACATTTACCATGGTAATTCTGTTTTTTTTTACATTTACCATGGTAATATTATGGTATTTTTTGAACATTTACCATGGTAATATTATAGTATTTTTTGAACATTTACCATGGTAATATTATGGTATATTTATACAAATTTACAATGGTAATATTATGTTTTTTTTTTACATTTACCATGGTAATATTATGGTATTTTTTGAACATTTACCATGGTAATACTATGTTTTTATTATTTACCATGGTAATATTATGGTATATTTTGAACATTTACCATGGTAATTCTGTTTTTTTTTAATTTACCATGGTAATATTATGGTATTTTTTGAACATTTACCATGGTAATATTATGGTATTTTTTGAAAATTTACCATGGTAATATTATGGTATTTATTGAATATTTACCATGGTAATACTGTTTTTATTTACATTTACCATGGTATTATTATGGTATTTTTTGAACATTTACCATGTTAATACTATGTTTTGTTTACATTTAGCATGGTAATATTATGGTATTTATTGAACATTTACCATGGTAATACTGTTTTTATTTACATTTACCATGGTATTATTATGGTATTTTTTGAACATTTACCATGTTAATACTATGTTTTGTTTACATTTACCATGGTAATATTATGGTATTTTTTGAACATTTACCATGGTAATTTTTTGGTATATATTAAAAAAATTACCATGCTAATATTATGGTATTTTTGGAACATTTACTATGAAATTTGCATGCTACTTTTGGAACATTTACCATGGTAATACTATATTTTTATTTACATTTACCATGGTAATATTATGGTATATTTTAAATATTTACCATGGTAATTCTGTTTTTTTTTTACATTTACCATGGTAATATTATGGTATTTTTTGAACATTTACCATGGTAATAATATGTTTTTTTACATTTACCATGGTAATACTATGTTTTTTTGTATTTACCATGGTAATATTATGGTATATTTTGAACATTTACCATGGTAATTCTGTTTTTTTTTTACATTTACCATGGTAATATTATGGTATTTCTTGAACATTTACCATGGTAATGCTATGTTTTTTTACATTTACCATGGTAATATTATGGTATTTTTTGAACATTTACCATATTAATACTTTGTTTTTTATACATTTAGCATGGTAATATTATGGTATTTTTTGAACATTTACCATGGTAATACTATGTTTTTTTTTACATTTACCATGGTAAAATTATGGCATTTTTTGAACATTTACCATAGTAATATTATGGTATTTTTTTAAAAATTTACCATGGTAATATTATAGTATTTTTTTGAACATTTACCATGGTAATACTATGTTTTATTACATTTACCATGGTAATATTATGGTATTTTTTGAACATTTACCGTGGTAATGCTATGTTTTTTTTTCCATTTACCATGGTATTATTATGGTACTTTTTGAACATTTACCATGGTAATACTATGTTTTTTTTACATTTGCCATGGTAAAATTATGGTATTTTTTTGAACATTTACCATGGTAATATTATGGTATTTTTTTAATAATTTCCCATGGTAATATTATGGTATTTTTTGAACATTTACCATGGTAATACTATGTTTTTTTTTACATTTACCATGGTATTATTATGGTATTTTTTTTTAACATTTACCATGGTAATACTATGGGTTTTTTTTACATTTACCATGGTAAAATTATGGAATTTTTTGAACATTTACCATGGTAATATTATGGTATTTTTTGAACATTTACCATGGTAATACTATGTTTTTATTATTTACCATGGTAATATTATGGTATATTTTGAACATTTACCATGGTAATTCTGTTTTTTTTTTACATTTACCATGGTAATATTATGGTATTTTTTGAACATTTACCATGGTAATACTATGGTTTTTTTTTACATTTACCATGGTAAAATTATGGCATTTTTTGAACATTTACCATGGTAATATTATGGTATTTTTTTAAAGATTTACCATGGTAATATTATGGTATTTTTTTGAACATTTACCATGGTAATACTATGTTTTTTTTACATTTACCATGGTAATATTATGGTATTTTTTGAACATTTACCATGGTAATATTATGGTATTTTTTGAACATTTACCATGGTAATATTATGGTATATTTGTACAAATTTAACATGGTAATATTATGTTTTTTTTACATTTACCATGGTATTATTATGGTATTTTTTGAACATTTACCATGGTAATACTATGTTTTTATTATTTACCATGGTAATATTATGGTATATTTTGAACATTTACCATGGTAATTCTGTTTTTTTTTACATTTACCATGGTAATATTATGGTATTTTTTGAACATTTACCATGGTAATATTATAGTATTTTTTGAACATTTACCATGGTAATATTATGGTATATTTATACAAATTTACAATGGTAATATTAAGTTTTTTTTTACATTTACCATGGTAATATTATGGTATTTTTTGAACATTTACCATGGTAATACTATGTTTTTATTATTTACCATGGTAATATTATGGTATATTTTGAACATTTACCATGGTAATACTATGGGTTTTTT
The DNA here is from genome assembly GCA_032164185.1 of Moxostoma hubbsi. Lineage (NCBI taxonomy): Eukaryota > Metazoa > Chordata > Actinopteri > Cypriniformes > Catostomidae > Moxostoma > Moxostoma hubbsi. Next base: position 10,759,864 of record JAVLUX010000125.1, on the reverse strand, counting down.
TTACATTTACCATGGTAAAATTATGGCATTTTTTGAACATTTACCATGGTAATATTATGGTATTTTTTGAACATTTACCATGGTAATACTATGTTTTTATTATTTACCATGGTATTATTATGGTATTTTTTTTGAACATTTACCATGGTAATACTATGGGTTTTTTTACATTTACCATGGTAAAATTATGGCATTTTTTGAACATTTACCATGGTAATATTATAGTATTTTTTGAACATTTACCAAGGTAATACTATGTTTTTATTATTTACCATGGTAATATTATGGTATATTTTGAACATTTACCATGGTAATTCTGGTTTTTTTTTACATTTACCATGGTAATATTATGGTATTTTTTGAACATTTACCATGGTAATACTATGGGTTTTTTTTACATTTACCATGGTAAAATTATGGCATTTTTTGAACATTTACCATGGTAATATTATGGTATTTTTTTAAAAAATTTACCATGGTAATATTATGGTATTTTTTGAACATTTACCATGGTAATACTATGTTTTTTTTTTACATTTTCCATGGTAAAATTATGGTATTTTTTGAACATTTACCATGGTAATACTATGGGTTTTTTTACATTTACCATGGTAAAATTATGGCATTTTTTGAACATTTACCATGGTAATATTATGGTATTTTTTGAACGTTTACCATGGTAATACTATGTTTTTATTATTTACCATGGTAATATTATGGTATATTTTGAACATTTACCATGGTAATTCTGTTTTTTTTTTACATTTACCATGGTAATATTATGGTATTTTTTGAACATTTACCATGGTAATACTATGGGTTTTTTTTACATTTACCATGGTAAAATTATGGCATTTTTTGAACATTTACCATGGTAATATTATGGTATTTTTTTGAACATTTACCATGGTAATACTATGTTTTTTTTACATTTACCATGGTAATATTATGGTATTTTTTGAACATTTACCATGGTAATATTATGGTATATTTGTACAAATTTACCATGGTAATATTATGTTTTTTTTACATATACCATGGTAATATTATGGTATTTTTTGAACATTTACCATGGTAATACTATGTTTTTATTATTTACCATGGTAATATTATGGTATATTTTGAACATTTACCATGGTAATTCTGTTTTTTTTTACATTTACCATGGTAATATTATGGTATTTTTTGAACATTTACCATGGTAATAATATGTTTTTTTACATTTACCATGGTAATACTATGTTTTTTTGTATTTACCATGGTAATATTATGGTATATTTTGAACATTTACCATGGTAATTCTGTTTTTTTTTTACATTTACCATGGTAATATTATGGTATTTCTTGAACATTTACCATGGTAATGCTATGTTTTTTTACATTTACCATGGTAAAATTATGGCATTTTTTGAACATTTACCATAGTAATATTATGGTATTTTTTTAAAAATTTACCATGGTAATATTATAGTATTTTTTTGAACATTTACCATGGTAATACTATGTTTTATTACATTTACCATGGTAATATTATGGTATTTTTTGAACATTTACCGTGGTAATGCTATGTTTTTTTTTCCATTTACCATGGTATTATTATGGTACTTTTTGAACATTTACCATGGTAATACTATGTTTTTTTTACATTTGCCATGGTAAAATTATGGTATTTTTTTGAACATTTACCATGGTAATATTATGGTATTTTTTTAATAATTTCCCATGGTAATATTATGGTATTTTTTGAACATTTACCATGGTAATACTATGTTTTTTTTTACATTTACCATGGTATTATTATGGTATTTTTTTTTAACATTTACCATGGTAATACTATGGGTTTTTTTACATTTACCATGGTAAAATTATGGAATTTTTTGAACATTTACCATGGTAATATTATGGTATTTTTTGAACATTTACCATGGTAATACTATGTTTTTATTATTTACCATGGTAATATTATGGTATATTTTGAACATTTACCATGGTAATTCTGTTTTTTTTTTACATTTACCATGGTAATATTATGGTATTTTTTGAACATTTACCATGGTAATACTATGGTTTTTTTTTACATTTACCATGGTAAAATTATGGCATTTTTTGAACATTTACCATGGTAATATTATGGTATTTTTTTAAAGATTTACCATGGTAATATTATGGTATTTTTTTGAACATTTACCATGGTAATACTATGTTTTTTTTACATTTACCATGGTAATATTATGGTATTTTTTGAACATTTACCATGGTAATATTATGGTATTTTTTGAACATTTACCATGGTAATATTATGGTATATTTGTACAAATTTAACATGGTAATATTATGTTTTTTTTACATTTACCATGGTATTATTATGGTATTTTTTGAACATTTACCATGGTAATACTATGTTTTTATTATTTACCATGGTAATATTATGGTATATTTTGAACATTTACCATGGTAATTCTGTTTTTTTTTACATTTACCATGGTAATATTATGGTATTTTTTGAACATTTACCATGGTAATATTATAGTATTTTTTGAACATTTACCATGGTAATATTATGGTATATTTATACAAATTTACAATGGTAATATTAAGTTTTTTTTTACATTTACCATGGTAATATTATGGTATTTTTTGAACATTTACCATGGTAATACTATGTTTTTATTATTTACCATGGTAATATTATGGTATATTTTGAACATTTACCATGGTAATACTATGGGTTTTTTTACATTTACCATGGTAAAATTATGGCATTTTTTGAACATTTACCATGGTAATATTATGGTATTTTTTGAACATTTACCATGGTAATACTATGTTTTTATTATTTACCATGGTATTATTATGGTATTTTTTTTGAACATTTACCATGGTAATACTATGGGTTTTTTTACATTTACCATGGTAAAATTATGGCATTTTTTGAACATTTACCATGGTAATATTATGGTATTTTTTGAACATTTACCAAGGTAATACTATGTTTTTATTATTTACCATGGTAATATTATGGTATATTTTGAACATTTACCATGGTAATTCTGGTTTTTTTTTACATTTACCATGGTAATATTATGGTATTTTTTGAACATTTACCATGGTAATACTATGGGTTTTTTTTACATTTACCATGGTAAAATTATGGCATTTTTTGAACATTTACCATGGTAATATTATGGTATTTTTTTAAAAAATTTACCATGGTAATATTATGGTATTTTTTGAACATTTACCATGGTAATACTATGTTTTTTTTTTACATTTTCCATGGTAAAATTATGGTATTTTTTGAACATTTACCATGGTAATACTATGGGTTTTTTTACATTTACCATGGTAAAATTATGGCATTTTTTGAACATTTACCATGGTAATATTATGGTATTTTTTGAACATTTACCATGGTAATACTATGTTTTTATTATTTACCATGGTAATATTATGGTATATTTTGAACATTTACCATGGTAATTCTGTTTTTTTTTTACATTTACCATGGTAATATTATGGTATTTTTTGAACATTTACCATGGTAATACTATGGGTTTTTTTTACATTTACCATGGTAAAATTATGGCATTTTTTGAACATTTACCATGGTAATATTATGGTATTTTTTTGAACATTTACCATGGTAATACTATGTTTTTTTTACATTTACCATGGTAATATTATGGTATTTTTTGAACATTTACCATGGTAATATTATGGTATATTTGTACAAATTTACCATGGTAATATTATGTTTTTTTTACATTTACCATGGTAATATTATGGTATTTTTTGAACATTTACCATGGTAATACTATGTTTTTATTATTTACCATGGTAATATTATGGTATATTTTGAACATTTACCATGGTAATTCTGTTTTTTTTTACATTTACCATGGTAATATTATGGTATTTTTTGAACATTTACCATGGTAATATTATAGTATTTTTTGAACATTTACCATGGTAATATTATGGTATATTTATACAAATTTACAATGGTAATATTATGTTTTTTTTTTACATTTACCATGGTAATATTATGGTATTTTTTGAACATTTACCATGGTAATACTATGTTTTGTTTACATTTACCATGGTAATATTATGGTATTTTTTGAACATTTACCATGGTAATTTTTTGGTATATATTAAAAAAATTACCATGCTAATATTATGGTATTTTTGGACATTTTGAACATTGGACAGTATTAACTATGAAATTTGCATGCTACTTTTGGAACATTTACCATGGTAATACTATATTTTTATTTACATTTACCATGGTAATATTATGGTATATTTTAAATATTTACCATGGTAATTCTGTTTTTTTTTTACATTTACCATGGTAATATTATGGTATTTTTTGAACATTTACCATGGTAATAATATGTTTTTTTACATTTACCATGGTAATACTATGTTTTTTTGTATTTACCATGGTAATATTATGGTATATTTTGAACATTTACCATGGTAATTCTGTTTTTTTTTTACATTTACCATGGTAATATTATGGTATTTCTTGAACATTTACCATGGTAATGCTATGTTTTTTTACATTTACCATGGTAATATTATGGTATTTTTTGAACATTTACCATATTAATACTTTGTTTTTTATACATTTAGCATGGTAATATTATGGTATTTTTTGAACATTTACCATGGTAATACTATGTTTTTTTTTACATTTACCATGGTAAAATTATGGCATTTTTTGAACATTTACCATAGTAATATTATGGTATTTTTTTAAAAATTTACCATGGTAATATTATAGTATTTTTTTGAACATTTACCATGGTAATACTATGTTTTATTACATTTACCATGGTAATATTATGGTATTTTTTGAACATTTACCGTGGTAATGCTATGTTTTTTTTTCCATTTACCATGGTATTATTATGGTACTTTTTGAACATTTACCATGGTAATACTATGTTTTTTTTACATTTGCCATGGTAAAATTATGGTATTTTTTTGAACATTTACCATGGTAATATTATGGTATTTTTTTAATAATTTCCCATGGTAATATTATGGTATTTTTTGAACATTTACCATGGTAATACTATGTTTTTTTTTACATTTACCATGGTATTATTATGGTATTTTTTTTTAACATTTACCATGGTAATACTATGGGTTTTTTTACATTTACCATGGTAAAATTATGGAATTTTTTGAACATTTACCATGGTAATATTATGGTATTTTTTGAACATTTACCATGGTAATACTATGTTTTTATTATTTACCATGGTAATATTATGGTATATTTTGAACATTTACCATGGTAATTCTGTTTTTTTTTTACATTTACCATGGTAATATTATGGTATTTTTTGAACATTTACCATGGTAATACTATGGTTTTTTTTTACATTTACCATGGTAAAATTATGGCATTTTTTGAACATTTACCATGGTAATATTATGGTATTTTTTTAAAGATTTACCATGGTAATATTATGGTATTTTTTTGAACATTTACCATGGTAATACTATGTTTTTTTTACATTTACCATGGTAATATTATGGTATTTTTTGAACATTTACCATGGTAATATTATGGTATTTTTTGAACATTTACCATGGTAATATTATGGTATATTTGTACAAATTTAACATGGTAATATTATGTTTTTTTTACATTTACCATGGTATTATTATGGTATTTTTTGAACATTTACCATGGTAATACTATGTTTTTATTATTTACCATGGTAATATTATGGTATATTTTGAACATTTACCATGGTAATTCTGTTTTTTTTTACATTTACCATGGTAATATTATGGTATTTTTTGAACATTTACCATGGTAATATTATAGTATTTTTTGAACATTTACCATGGTAATATTATGGTATATTTATACAAATTTACAATGGTAATATTAAGTTTTTTTTTACATTTACCATGGTAATATTATGGTATTTTTTGAACATTTACCATGGTAATACTATGTTTTTATTATTTACCATGGTAATATTATGGTATATTTTGAACATTTACCATGGTAATACTATGGGTTTTTTTACATTTACCATGGTAAAATTATGGCATTTTTTGAACATTTACCATGGTAATATTATGGTATTTTTTGAACATTTACCATGGTAATACTATGTTTTTATTATTTACCATGGTATTATTATGGTATTTTTTTTGAACATTTACCATGGTAATACTATGGGTTTTTTTACATTTACCATGGTAAAATTATGGCATTTTTTGAACATTTACCATGGTAATATTATGGTATTTTTTGAACATTTACCAAGGTAATACTATGTTTTTATTATTTACCATGGTAATATTATGGTATATTTTGAACATTTACCATGGTAATTCTGGTTTTTTTTTACATTTACCATGGTAATATTATGGTATTTTTTGAACATTTACCATGGTAATACTATGGGTTTTTTTTACATTTACCATGGTAAAATTATGGCATTTTTTGAACATTTACCATGGTAATATTATGGTATTTTTTTAAAAAATTTACCATGGTAATATTATGGTATTTTTTGAACATTTACCATGGTAATACTATGTTTTTTTTTTACATTTTCCATGGTAAAATTATGGTATTTTTTGAACATTTACCATGGTAATACTATGGGTTTTTTTACATTTACCATGGTAAAATTATGGCATTTTTTGAACATTTACCATGGTAATATTATGGTATTTTTTGAACATTTACCATGGTAATACTATGTTTTTATTATTTACCATGGTAATATTATGGTATATTTTGAACATTTACCATGGTAATTCTGTTTTTTTTTTACATTTACCATGGTAATATTATGGTATTTTTTGAACATTTACCATGGTAATACTATGGGTTTTTTTTACATTTACCATGGTAAAATTATGGCATTTTTTGAACATTTACCATGGTAATATTATGGTATTTTTTTGAACATTTACCATGGTAATACTATGTTTTTTTTACATTTACCATGGTAATATTATGGTATTTTTTGAACATTTACCATGGTAATATTATGGTATATTTGTACAAATTTACCATGGTAATATTATGTTTTTTTTACATTTACCATGGTAATATTATGGTATTTTTTGAACATTTACCATGGTAATACTATGTTTTTATTATTTACCATGGTAATATTATGGTATATTTTGAACATTTACCATGGTAATTCTGTTTTTTTTTACATTTACCATGGTAATATTATGGTATTTTTTGAACATTTACCATGGTAATAATATGTTTTTTTACATTTACCATGGTAATACTATGTTTTTTTGTATTTACCATGGTAATATTATGGTATATTTTGAACATTTACCATGGTAATTCTGTTTTTTTTTTACATTTACCATGGTAATATTATGGTATTTCTTGAACATTTACCATGGTAATGCTATGTTTTTTTACATTTACCATGGTAATATTATGGTATTTTTTGAACATTTACCATATTAATACTTTGTTTTTTATACATTTAGCATGGTAATATTATGGTATTTTTTGAACATTTACCATGGTAATACTATGTTTTTTTTTACATTTACCATGGTAAAATTATGGCATTTTTTGAACATTTACCATAGTAATATTATGGTATTTTTTTAAAAATTTACCATGGTAATATTATAGTATTTTTTTGAACATTTACCATGGTAATACTATGTTTTATTACATTTACCATGGTAATATTATGGTATTTTTTGAACATTTACCGTGGTAATGCTATGTTTTTTTTTCCATTTACCATGGTATTATTATGGTACTTTTTGAACATTTACCATGGTAATACTATGTTTTTTTTACATTTGCCATGGTAAAATTATGGTATTTTTTTGAACATTTACCATGGTAATATTATGGTATTTTTTTAATAATTTCCCATGGTAATATTATGGTATTTTTTGAACATTTACCATGGTAATACTATGTTTTTTTTTACATTTACCATGGTATTATTATGGTATTTTTTTTTAACATTTACCATGGTAATACTATGGGTTTTTTTACATTTACCATGGTAAAATTATGGAATTTTTTGAACATTTACCATGGTAATATTATGGTATTTTTTGAACATTTACCATGGTAATACTATGTTTTTATTATTTACCATGGTAATATTATGGTATATTTTGAACATTTACCATGGTAATTCTGTTTTTTTTTTACATTTACCATGGTAATATTATGGTATTTTTTGAACATTTACCATGGTAATACTATGGTTTTTTTTTACATTTACCATGGTAAAATTATGGCATTTTTTGAACATTTACCATGGTAATATTATGGTATTTTTTTAAAGATTTACCATGGTAATATTATGGTATTTTTTTGAACATTTACCATGGTAATACTATGTTTTTTTTACATTTACCATGGTAATATTATGGTATTTTTTGAACATTTACCATGGTAATATTATGGTATTTTTTGAACATTTACCATGGTAATATTATGGTATATTTGTACAAATTTAACATGGTAATATTATGTTTTTTTTACATTTACCATGGTATTATTATGGTATTTTTTGAACATTTACCATGGTAATACTATGTTTTTATTATTTACCATGGTAATATTATGGTATATTTTGAACATTTACCATGGTAATTCTGTTTTTTTTTACATTTACCATGGTAATATTATGGTATTTTTTGAACATTTACCATGGTAATATTATAGTATTTTTTGAACATTTACCATGGTAATATTATGGTATATTTATACAAATTTACAATGGTAATATTAAGTTTTTTTTTACATTTACCATGGTAATATTATGGTATTTTTTGAACATTTACCATGGTAATACTATGTTTTTATTATTTACCATGGTAATATTATGGTATATTTTGAACATTTACCATGGTAATACTATGGGTTTTTTTACATTTACCATGGTAAAATTATGGCATTTTTTGAACATTTACCATGGTAATATTATGGTATTTTTTGAACATTTACCATGGTAATACTATGTTTTTATTATTTACCATGGTATTATTATGGTATTTTTTTTGAACATTTACCATGGTAATACTATGGGTTTTTTTACATTTACCATGGTAAAATTATGGCATTTTTTGAACATTTACCATGGTAATATTATGGTATTTTTTGAACATTTACCAAGGTAATACTATGTTTTTATTATTTACCATGGTAATATTATGGTATATTTTGAACATTTACCATGGTAATTCTGGTTTTTTTTTACATTTACCATGGTAATATTATGGTATTTTTTGAACATTTACCATGGTAATACTATGGGTTTTTTTTACATTTACCATGGTAAAATTATGGCATTTTTTGAACATTTACCATGGTAATATTATGGTATTTTTTTAAAAAATTTACCATGGTAATATTATGGTATTTTTTGAACATTTACCATGGTAATACTATGTTTTTTTTTTACATTTTCCATGGTAAAATTATGGTATTTTTTGAACATTTACCATGGTAATACTATGGGTTTTTTTACATTTACCATGGTAAAATTATGGCATTTTTTGAACATTTACCATGGTAATATTATGGTATTTTTTGAACATTTACCATGGTAATACTATGTTTTTATTATTTACCATGGTAATATTATGGTATATTTTGAACATTTACCATGGTAATTCTGTTTTTTTTTTACATTTACCATGGTAATATTATGGTATTTTTTGAACATTTACCATGGTAATACTATGGGTTTTTTTTACATTTACCATGGTAAAATTATGGCATTTTTTGAACATTTACCATGGTAATATTATGGTATTTTTTTGAACATTTACCATGGTAATACTATGTTTTTTTTACATTTACCATGGTAATATTATGGTATTTTTTGAACATTTACCATGGTAATATTATGGTATATTTGTACAAATTTACCATGGTAATATTATGTTTTTTTTACATTTACCATGGTAATATTATGGTATTTTTTGAACATTTACCATGGTAATACTATGTTTTTATTATTTACCATGGTAATATTATGGTATATTTTGAACATTTACCATGGTAATTTTTTGGTATATATTAAAAAAATTACCATGCTAATATTATGGTATTTTTGGACATTTTGAACATTGGACAGTATTAACTATGAAATTTGCATGCTACTTTTGGAACATTTACCATGGTAATACTATATTTTTATTTACATTTACCATGGTAATATTATGGTATATTTTAAATATTTACCATGGTAATTCTGTTTTTTTTTTACATTTACCATGGTAATATTATGGTATTTTTTGAACATTTACCATGGTAATAATATGTTTTTTTACATTTACCATGGTAATACTATGTTTTTTTGTATTTACCATGGTAATATTATGGTATATTTTGAACATTTACCATGGTAATTCTGTTTTTTTTTTACATTTACCATGGTAATATTATGGTATTTCTTGAACATTTACCATGGTAATGCTATGTTTTTTTACATTTACCATGGTAATATTATGGTATTTTTTGAACATTTACCATATTAATACTTTGTTTTTTATACATTTAGCATGGTAATATTATGGTATTTTTTGAACATTTACCATGGTAATACTATGTTTTTTTTTACATTTACCATGGTAAAATTATGGCATTTTTTGAACATTTACCATAGTAATATTATGGTTTTTTTTAAAAAATTTACCATGGTAATATTATAGTATTTTTTTGAACATTTACCATGGTAATACTATGTTTTATTACATTTACCATGGTAATATTATGGTATTTTTTGAACATTTACCGTGGTAATGCTATGTTTTTTTTTCCATTTACCATGGTATTATTATGGTAATTTTTGAACATTTACCATGGTAATACTATGTTTTTTTTACATTTGCCATGGTAAAATTATGGTATTTTTTTGAACATTTACCATGGTAATATTATGGTATTTTTTTAATAATTTACCATGGTAATATTATGGTATTTTTTTGAACATTTACCATGGTAATACTATGTTTTTTTAAATTTACCATGGTAATATTATGGTATTTTTTGAACATTTACCGTGGTAATGCTATGTTTTTTTTTTACATTTACCATGGTATTATTATGGTATTTTTTGAACATTTACCATGGTAATACTATGTTTTTTTTACATTTTCCATGGTAAAATTATGGTATTTTTTGAAGATTTACCATGGTAATATTATGGTATTTTTTTAATAATTTCCCATGGTAATATTATGGTATTTTTTGAACATTTACCATGGTAATACTATGTTTTTTTTTACATTTACCATGGTATTATTATGGTATTTTTTTGAACATTTACCATGGTAATACTATGGGTTTTTTTACATTTACCATGGTAAAATTATGGAATTTTTTGAACATTTACCATGGTAATATTATGGTATTTTTTGAACATTTACCATGGTAATATTATGGTATTTTTTGAACATTTACCATGGTAATATTATGGTATATTTGTACAAATTTACCATGGTAATATTATATTTTTTTTACATTTACCATGGTAATATTATGGTATTTTTTGAACATTTACCATGGTAATACTTTGTTTTTATTTACATTTACCATGGTAAAATTATGGCATTTTTTGAACATTTACCATGGTAATAATATGGTATTTTTTTGAACATTTACCATGGTAATATTATGGTATATTTGTACAAATTTACCATGGTAATATTATGTTTTTTTACAATTACCATGGTAATATTATGGTATTTTTTGAACATTTACCATGGTAATACTATGTTTTTTTACATTTACCATGGTAATATTATGGTATTTTTTGAACATTTATCATGGTAATACTATGTTTTTTTTTACATTTACCATGGTAATATTATGGTATATTTGTACAAATTTACCATGGTAATGTTATATTTTTATTTACATTTACCATGGTAATACTATTTTTTTTTTACATTTACCATGGTAATATTATGGTATTTTTTGACATTTACCATGTTAACACTATGTTTTTTATACATTTAGCATGGTAATATTATGGTATTTTTGAACATTTACCATGGTTATATTATGGTATTTTTTTTTTTAAATTTATCATGGTAATATTATGGTATTTTTTGAACATTTACCATGGTAATACTATGGTTTTTTTTTTACATTTACCATGGTAATATTATGGTATTTTTTGAACATTTACCATGGTAATACTATGTTTTTATTATTTACCATGGTAATATTATGGTATATTTTGAACATTTACCATGGTAATTCTGTTTTTTTTTACATTTACCATGGTAATATTATGGTATTTTTTGAACATTTACCATGGTAATACTATGTTTTTTTTTACATTTACCATGGTAAAATTATTGCATTTTTTGAACATTTACCATGGTAATATTATGGTATTTTTGAACATTTACCATGGTAATATTATGGTATTTTTTCAACATTTACCATGGTAATATTATGGTATATTTGTACAAATTTACCATGGTAATATTATATTTTTTTTACATTTACCATGGTAATATTATGGTATTTTTTGAACATTTACCATGGTAATACTTTGTTTTTATTTACATTTACCATGGTAAAATTATGGCATTTTTTGAACATTTACCATGGTAATATTATGGTATTTTTAAAAAAATTTACCATGGGAATAATATGGTATTTTTTTGAACATTTACCATGGTAATGTTATGGTATATTTGTACAAATTTACCATGGTAATATTATGTTTTTTTACAATTACCATGGTAATATTATGGTATTTTTTGAACATTTACCATGGTAATATTATGGTATATTTGTACAAATTTACCATGGTAATATTATGTTTTTTTACATTTACCATGGTAATATTATGGTATTTTTTGAACATTTACCATGGTTATATTATGGTATTTTTTTTTAAAATTTATCATGGTAATATTATGGAATTTTTTGAACATTTACCATGGTAATATTATGGTATTTTTTGAACATTTACCATGGTAATACTACGTTGTTTTTTTTACATTTACCATGGTAAAATTATGGCATTTTTTTGAACATTTACCATGGTAATATTATGGTATTTTTTAAAAAAATTACCATGGTAATATTATGGTATATTTGTACAAATTTACCATGGTAATATTATGTTTTTTTTTACATTTACCATGGTAATATTATGGTATTTTTTGAACATTTACCATGGTAAAATTATGGCATTTTTTTGAACATTTACCATGGTAATATTATGGTATTTTTTTAAAAATTTACCATGGTAATATTATATTTTTTTTACATTTACCATGGTAATATTATGGTATTTTTTGAACATTTACCATGGTAATACTATGGGTTTTTTTTACATTTACCATGGTAAAATTATGGCATTTTTTGAACATTTACCATGGTAATATTATGGTATTTTTTTAAAAAATTTACCATGGTAATATTATGGTATTTTTTGAACATTTACCATGGTAATACTATGTTTTTTTTTTACATTTTCCATGGTAAAATTATGGTATTTTTTGAACATTTACCATGGTAATACTATGGGTTTTTTTACATTTACCATGGTAAAATTATGGCATTTTTTGAACATTTACCATGGTAATATTATGGTATTTTTTGAACATTTACCATGGTAATACTATGTTTTTATTATTTACCATGGTAATATTATGGTATATTTTGAACATTTACCATGGTAATTCTGTTTTTTTTTTACATTTACCATGGTAATATTATGGTATTTTTTGAACATTTACCATGGTAATACTATGGTTTTTTTTTACATTTACCATGGTAAAATTATGGCATTTTTTGAACATTTACCATGGTAATATTATGGTATTTTTTTGAACATTTACCATGGTAATACTATGTTTTTTTTACATTTACCATGGTAATATTATGGTATTTTTTGAACATTTACCATGGTAATATTATGGTATATTTGTACAAATTTACCATGGTAATATTATGTTTTTTTTACATTTACCATGGTAATATTATGGTATTTTTTGAACATTTACCATGGTAATACTATGTTTTTATTATTTACCATGGTAATATTATGGTATATTTTGAACATTTACCATGGTAATTTTTTGGTATATATTAAAAAAATTACCATGCTAATATTATGGTATTTTTGGACATTTTGAACATTGGACAGTATTAACTATGAAATTTGCATGCTACTTTTGGAACATTTACCATGGTAATACTATATTTTTATTTACATTTACCATGGTAATATTATGGTATATTTTAAATATTTACCATGGTAATTCTGTTTTTTTTTTACATTTACCATGGTAATATTATGGTATTTTTTGAACATTTACCATGGTAATAATATGTTTTTTTACATTTACCATGGTAATACTATGTTTTTTTGTATTTACCATGGTAATATTATGGTATATTTTGAACATTTACCATGGTAATTCTGTTTTTTTTTTACATTTACCATGGTAATATTATGGTATTTCTTGAACATTTACCATGGTAATGCTATGTTTTTTTACATTTACCATGGTAATATTATGGTATTTTTTGAACATTTACCATATTAATACTTTGTTTTTTATACATTTAGCATGGTAATATTATGGTATTTTTTGAACATTTACCATGGTAATACTATGTTTTTTTTTACATTTACCATGGTAAAATTATGGCATTTTTTGAACATTTACCATAGTAATATTATGGTTTTTTTTAAAAAATTTACCATGGTAATATTATAGTATTTTTTTGAACATTTACCATGGTAATACTATGTTTTATTACATTTACCATGGTAATATTATGGTATTTTTTGAACATTTACCGTGGTAATGCTATGTTTTTTTTTCCATTTACCATGGTATTATTATGGTAATTTTTGAACATTTACCATGGTAATACTATGTTTTTTTTACATTTGCCATGGTAAAATTATGGTATTTTTTTGAACATTTACCATGGTAATATTATGGTATTTTTTTAATAATTTACCATGGTAATATTATGGTATTTTTTTGAACATTTACCATGGTAATACTATGTTTTTTTAAATTTACCATGGTAATATTATGGTATTTTTTGAACATTTACCGTGGTAATGCTATGTTTTTTTTTTACATTTACCATGGTATTATTATGGTATTTTTTGAACATTTACCATGGTAATACTATGTTTTTTTTACATTTTCCATGGTAAAATTATGGTATTTTTTGAAGATTTACCATGGTAATATTATGGTATTTTTTTAATAATTTCCCATGGTAATATTATGGTATTTTTTGAACATTTACCATGGTAATACTATGTTTTTTTTTACATTTACCATGGTATTATTATGGTATTTTTTTGAACATTTACCATGGTAATACTATGGGTTTTTTTACATTTACCATGGTAAAATTATGGAATTTTTTGAACATTTACCATGGTAATATTATGGTATTTTTTGAACATTTACCATGGTAATATTATGGTATTTTTTGAACATTTACCATGGTAATATTATGGTATATTTGTACAAATTTACCATGGTAATATTATATTTTTTTTACATTTACCATGGTAATATTATGGTATTTTTTGAACATTTACCATGGTAATACTTTGTTTTTATTTACATTTACCATGGTAAAATTATGGCATTTTTTGAACATTTACCATGGTAATAATATGGTATTTTTTTGAACATTTACCATGGTAATATTATGGTATATTTGTACAAATTTACCATGGTAATATTATGTTTTTTTACAATTACCATGGTAATATTATGGTATTTTTTGAACATTTACCATGGTAATACTATGTTTTTTTACATTTACCATGGTAATATTATGGTATTTTTTGAACATTTATCATGGTAATACTATGTTTTTTTTTACATTTACCATGGTAATATTATGGTATATTTGTACAAATTTACCATGGTAATGTTATATTTTTATTTACATTTACCATGGTAATACTATTTTTTTTTTACATTTACCATGGTAATATTATGGTATTTTTTGACATTTACCATGTTAACACTATGTTTTTTATACATTTAGCATGGTAATATTATGGTATTTTTGAACATTTACCATGGTTATATTATGGTATTTTTTTTTTTAAATTTATCATGGTAATATTATGGTATTTTTTGAACATTTACCATGGTAATACTATGGTTTTTTTTTTACATTTACCATGGTAATATTATGGTATTTTTTGAACATTTACCATGGTAATACTATGTTTTTATTATTTACCATGGTAATATTATGGTATATTTTGAACATTTACCATGGTAATTCTGTTTTTTTTTACATTTACCATGGTAATATTATGGTATTTTTTGAACATTTACCATGGTAATACTATGTTTTTTTTTACATTTACCATGGTAAAATTATTGCATTTTTTGAACATTTACCATGGTAATATTATGGTATTTTTGAACATTTACCATGGTAATATTATGGTATTTTTTCAACATTTACCATGGTAATATTATGGTATATTTGTACAAATTTACCATGGTAATATTATATTTTTTTTACATTTACCATGGTAATATTATGGTATTTTTTGAACATTTACCATGGTAATACTTTGTTTTTATTTACATTTACCATGGTAAAATTATGGCATTTTTTGAACATTTACCATGGTAATATTATGGTATTTTTAAAAAAATTTACCATGGGAATAATATGGTATTTTTTTGAACATTTACCATGGTAATGTTATGGTATATTTGTACAAATTTACCATGGTAATATTATGTTTTTTTACAATTACCATGGTAATATTATGGTATTTTTTGAACATTTACCATGGTAATATTATGGTATATTTGTACAAATTTACCATGGTAATATTATGTTTTTTTACATTTACCATGGTAATATTATGGTATTTTTTGAACATTTACCATGGTTATATTATGGTATTTTTTTTTAAAATTTATCATGGTAATATTATGGAATTTTTTGAACATTTACCATGGTAATATTATGGTATTTTTTGAACATTTACCATGGTAATACTACGTTGTTTTTTTTACATTTACCATGGTAAAATTATGGCATTTTTTTGAACATTTACCATGGTAATATTATGGTATTTTTTAAAAAAATTACCATGGTAATATTATGGTATATTTGTACAAATTTACCATGGTAATATTATGTTTTTTTTTACATTTACCATGGTAATATTATGGTATTTTTTGAACATTTACCATGGTAAAATTATGGCATTTTTTTGAACATTTACCATGGTAATATTATGGTATTTTTTTAAAAATTTACCATGGTAATATTATGGTATTTTTTTGAACATTTACCATGGTAATACTATGTTTTTTTTTACATTTACCATGGTAATATTATGGTATTTTTTTGAACATTTACCATGGTAATACTATGTTTTTTTTACATTTACCATGGTAATATTATGGTATATTTGTACAAATTTACCATGGTAATATTATGTTTTTTTTACATTTACCATGGTAATATTATGGTATTTTTTGAACATTTACCATGGTAATATTATGGTATTTTTTGAACATTTAACATGGTAATATTATGGTATATTTGTACAAATATACCATGGTAATATTATGTTTTTTTTTACATTTACCATGGTAATATTATGGTATTATTTGTACATTTACCATGGTAATACTATGTTTTTATTATTTACCATGGTAATATTATGGTATATTTTGAACATTTACCATGGTAATTCTGTTTTTTTTTACATTTACCATGGTAATATTATGGTATTTTTTGAACATTTACCATGGTAATACTATGTTTTTTTTTACATTTACCATGGTAAAATTATTGCATTTTTTGAACATTTACCATGGTAATATTATGGTATTTTTGAACATTTACCATGGTAATATTATGGTATTTTTTGAACATTTACCATGGTAATATTATGGTATATTTGTACAAATTTACCATGGTAATATTATATTTTTTTTACATTTACCATGGTAATATTATGGTATTTTTTGAACATTTACCATGGTAATACTTTGTTTTTATTTACATTTACCATGGTAAAATTATGGCATTTTTTGAAGATTTACCATGGTAATATTATGGTATTTTTAAAAAAATTTACCATGGTAATAATATGGTATTTTTTTGAACATTTACCATGGTAATGTTATGGTATATTTGTACAAATTTACCATGGTAATATTATGTTTTTTTACAATTACCATGGTAATATTATGGTATTTTTTGAACATTTACCATGGTAATACTATGTTTTTTTACATTTACCATGGTAATATTATGGTATTTTTTGAACATTTATCATGGTAATACTATGTTTTTTTTTACATTTACCATGGTAATATTATGGTATATTTGTACAAATTTACCATGGTAATGTTATATTTTTATTTACATTTACCATGGTAATACTATGTTTTTTTTACATTTACCATGGTAATATTATGGTATTTTTTGACATTTACCATGTTAATACTATGTTTTTTATACATTTAGCATGGTAATATTATGGTATTTTTGAACATTTACCATGGTAATATTATGTTTTTTTTACATTTACCATGGTAATATTATGGTATTTTTTGAACATTTACCATGGTAATATTATGGTATTTTTTGAACATTTAACATGGTAATATTATGGTATATTTGTACAAATTTACCATGGTAATATTATGATTTTTTTTACATTTACCATGGTAATATTATGGTATTATTTGAACATTTACCATGGTAATACTATGTTTTTATTATTTACCATGGTAATATTATGGTATATTTTGAACATTTACCATGGTAATTCTGTTTTTTTTTACATTTACCATGGTAAAATTATTGCATTTTTTGAACATTTACCATGGTAATATTATGGTATTTTTGAACATTTACCATGGTAATATTATGGTATTTTTTGAACATTTACCATGGTAATATTATGGTATATTTGTACAAATTTACCATGGTAATATTATATTTTTTTTACATTTACCATGGTAATATTATGGTATTTTTTGAATATTTACCATGGTAATACTTTGTTTTTATTTACATTTACCATGGTAAAATTATGGCATTTTTTGAATATTTACCATGGTAATATTATGGTATTTTTAAAAAAATTTACCATGGTAATAATATGGTATTTTTTTGAACATTTACCATGGTAATACTATGTTTTTTTTTACATTTACCATGGTAATGTTATGGTATTTTTTGAACATTTACCATGGTAATATTATGGTATTTTTTGAACATTTACCATGGTAATATTATGGTATATTTGTACAAATTTACCATGGTAATATTATGTTTTTTTACAATTACCATGGTAATATTATGGTATTTTTTGAACATTTACCATGGTAATACTGTTTTTTTTTACATTTACCATGGTAATATTATGGTATTTTTTGAACATTTATCATGGTAATACTATGTTTTTTTTTACATTTACCATGGTAATATTATGGTATATTTGTACAAATTTACCATGGTAATATTATATTTTTATTTACATTTACCATGGTAATACTATGTTTTTTTTACATTTACCATGGTAATATTATGGTATTTTTTGACATTTACCATGTTAATACTATGTTTTTTATACATTTAGCATGGTAATATTATGGTATTTTTTGAACATTTACCATGGTTATATTATGGTATTTTTTTTTTAAATTTATCATGGTAATATTATGGTATTTTTTGAACATTTACTATGGTAATACTATGGTTTTTTTTTTACATTTACCATGGTAATATTATGGTATTTTTTGAACATTTACCATGGTAATACTATGTTGTTTTTTTTACATTTACCATGGTAAAATTATGGCATTTTTTTGAACATTTACCATGGTAATATTATGTTTTTTTTTAACATTTACCATGGTAATATTATGGTATATTTGTACAAATTTACCATGGTAATATTATGTTTTTTTTACATTTACCATGGTAATATTATGGTATTTTTTGAATATTTAACATGGTAATATTATGGTATATTTGTACAAATTTACCATGGTAATATTATGTTTTTTTTTACATTTACCATGGTAATATTATGGTATTATTTGAACATTTACCATGGTAATACTATGTTTTTATTATTTACCATGGTAATATTATGGTATATTTTGAACATTTACCATGGTAATTCTGTTTTTTTTTACATTTACCATGGTAATATTATGGTATTTTTTGAACATTTACCATGGTAATACTGTGTTTTTTTTTACATTTACCATGGTAATGTTATGGTATTTTTTGAACATTTACCATGGTAATATTATGGTATTTTTTGAACATTTACCATGGTAATATTATGGTATATTTGTACAAATTTACCATGGTAATATTATATTTTTTTTACATTTACCATGGTAATATTATGGTATTTTTTGAACATTTACCATGGTAATACTATGTTTTTATTATTTACCATGGTAATATTATGGTATATTTTGAACATTTACCATGGTAATTCTGTTTTTTTTTTACATTTACCATGGTAATATTATGGTATTTTTTGAACATTTACCATGGTAATGCTATGTTTTTTTACATTTACCATGGTAATATTATGGTATATTTTGAACATTTACCATGGTAATACTATGTTGTTTTTTTTTACATTTACCATGGTAAAATTATGGCATTTTTTTGAACATTTACCATGGTAATATTATGGTATTTTTTTTAAAATTTACCATGGTAATATTATGGTATTTTTTTGAACATTTACCATGGTAATACTATGTTTTTTTTTACATTTACCATGGTAATATTATGGTATTTTTTTGAACATTTACCATGGTAATACTATGTTTTTTTTACATTTACCATGGTAATATTATGGTATATTTGTACAAATTTACCATGGTAATATTATGTTTTTTTTACATTTACCATGGTAATATTATGGTATTTTTTGAACATTTACCATGGAAATATTATGGTATTTTAAGAACATTTAACATGGTAATATTATGGTATATTTGTACAAATTTACCATGGTAATATTATGTTTTTTTTTACATTTGCCATGGTAATATTATGGTATTATTTGAACATTTACCATGGTAATACTATGTTTTTATTATTTACCATGGTAATATTATGGTATATTTTGAACATTTACCATGGTAATTCTGTTTTTTTTTTACATTTACCATGGTAATATTATGGTATTTTTTGAACATTTACCATGGTAATACTATGTTTTTTTTTACATTTACCATGGTAAAATTATTGCATTTTTTGAACATTTACCATGGTAATATTATGGTATTTTTGAACATTTACCATGGTAATATTATGGTATTTTTTGAACATTTACCATGGTAATACTATGTTGTTTTTTTTACATTTACCATGGTAAAATTATGGCATTTTTTTGAACATTTACCATGGTAATATTATGGTATTTTTTAAAAAATTTACCATGGTAATATTATGGTATATTTGTACAAATTTACCATGGTAATATTATCTTTTTTTTTACATTTACCATGGTAATATTATGGTATTTTTTGAACATTTACCATGGTAATACTATGTTTTTATTATTTACCATGGTAATATTATGGTATATTTTGAACATTTACCATGGTAATTCTGTTTTTTTTTTACATTTACCATTGTAATATTATGGTATTTTTTGAACATTTACCATGGTAATGCTATGTTTTTTTACATTTACCATGGTAATATTATGGTATATTTTGAACATTTACCATGGTAATACTATGTTGTTTTTTTTTACATTTACCATGGTAAAATTATGGCATTTTTTTGAACATTTACCATGGTAATATTATGGTATTTTTTTAAAATTTACCATGGTAATATTATGGTATTTTTTTGAACATTTACCATGGTAATACTATGTTTTTTTTTACATTTACCATGGTAATATTATGGTATTTTTTTGAACATTTACCATGGTAATACTATGTTTTTTTTACATTTACCATGGTAATATTATGGTATATTTGTACAAATTTACCATGGTAATATTATGTTTTTTTTACATTTACCATGGTAATATTATGGTATTTTTTGAACATTTACCATGGTAATATTATGGTATTTTTTGAACATTTAACATGGTAATATTATGGTATATTTGTACAAATTTACCATGGTAATATTATGTTTTTTTTTACATTTACCATGGTAATATTATGGTATTATTTGAACATTTACCATGGTAATACTATGTTTTTATTATTTACCATGGTAATATTATGGTATATTTTGAACATTTACCATGGTAATTGTTTTTTTTTTACATTTACCATGGTAAAATTATTGCATTTTTTGAACATTTACCATGGTAATATTATGGTATTTTTGAACATTTACCATGGTAATATTATGGTATTTTTTGAACATTTACCATGGTAATACTATGTTGTTTTTTTTACATTTACCATGGTAAAATTATGGCATTTTTTTGAACATTTACCATGGTAATATTATGGTATTTTTTAAAAAATTTACCATGGTAATATTATGGTATATTTGTACAAATTTACCATGGTAATATTATCTTTTTTTTTACATTTACCATGGTAATATTATGGTATTTTTTGAACATTTACCATGGTAATACTATGTTTTTATTATTTACCATGGTAATATTATGGTATATTTTGAACATTTACCATGGTAATTCTGTTTTTTTTTTACATTTACCATGGTAATATTATGGTATTTTTTGAACATTTACCATGGTAATGCTATGTTTTTTTACATTTACCATGGTAATATTATGGTATATTTTGAACATTTACCATGGTAATACTATGTTGTTTTTTTTTACATTTACCATGGTAAAATTATGGCATTTTTTTGAACATTTACCATGGTAATATTATGGTATTTTTTTTAAAATTTACCATGGTAATATTATGGTATTTTTTTGAACATTTACCATGGTAATACTATGTTTTTTTTTACATTTACCATGGTAATATTATGGTATTTTTTTGAACATTTACCATGGTAATACTATGTTTTTTTTACATTTACCATGGTAATATTATGGTATATTTGTACAAATTTACCATGGTAATATTATGTTTTTTTTACATTTACCATGGTAATATTATGGTATTTTTTGAACATTTACCATGGTAATATTATGGTATTTTTTGAAATTTTAACATGGTAATATTATGGTATATTTGTACAAATTTACCATGGTAATATTATGTTTTTTTTACATTTACCATGGTAATATTATGGTATTATTTGAACATTTACCATGGTAATACTATGTTTTTATTATTTACCATGGTAATATTATGGTGTATTTTGAACATTTACCATGGTAATTCTGTTTTTTTTTTTACATTTACCATGGTAATATTATGGTATTTTTTGAACATTTACCATGGTAATACTATGTTTTTTTTTACATTTACCATGGTAAAATTATTGCATTTTTTGAACATTTACCATGGTAATATTATGGTATTTTTGAACATTTACCATGGTAATATTATGGTATTTTTTGAACATTTACCATGGTAATATTATGGTATATTTGTACAAATTTACCATGGTAATATTATATTTTTTTTACATTTACCATGGTAATATTATGGTATTTTTTGAACATTTACCATGGTAATACTTTGTTTTTATTTACATTTACCATGGTAAAATTATGGCATTTTTTGAACATTTACCATGGTAATAATATGGTATTTTTTTGAACATTTACCATGGTAATATTATGGTATATTTGTACAAATTTACCATGGTAATATTATGTTTTTTTACAATTACCATGGTAATATTATGGTATTTTTTGAACATTTACCATGGTAATACTATGTTTTTTTACATTTACCATGGTAATATTATGGTATTTTTTGAACATTTATCATGGTAATACTATGTTTTTTTTTACATTTACCATGGTAATATTATGGTATATTTGTACAAATTTACCATGGTAATATTATATTTTTATTTACATTTACCATGGTAATACTATGTTTTTTTTACATTTACCATGGTAATATTATGGTATTTTTTGACATTTACCATGTTAATACTATGTTTTTTATACATTTAGCATGGTAATATTATGGTATTTTTTGAACATTTACCATGGTTATATTATGGTATTTTTTTTTTAAATTTATCATGGTAATATTATGGTATTTTTTGAACATTTACCATGGTAATACTATGGTTTTTTTTTTACATTTACCATGGTAATATTATGGTATTTTTTGAACATTTACCATGGTAATACTATGTTGTTTTTTTTACATTTACCATGGTAAAATTATGGCATTTTTTTGAACATTTACCATGGTAATATTATGTTTTTTTTTAACATTTACCATGGTAATATTATGGTATATTTGTACAAATTTACCATGGTAATATTATGTTTTTTTTACATTTACCATGGTAATATTATGGTATTTTTTGAACATTTAACATGGTAATATTATGGTATATTTGTACAAATTTACCATGGTAATATTATGTTTTTTTTTACATTTACCATGGTAATATTATGGTATTATTTGAACATTTACCATGGTAATACTATGTTTTTATTATTTACCATGGTAATATTATGGTATATTTTGAACATTTACCATGGTAATTCTGTTTTTTTTTACATTTACCATGGTAATATTATGGTATTTTTTGAACATTTACCATGGTAATACTGTGTTTTTTTTTACATTTACCATGGTAATGTTATGGTATTTTTTGAACATTTACCATGGTAATATTATGGTATTTTTTGAACATTTACCATGGTAATATTATGGTATATTTGTACAAATTTACCATGGTAATATTATATTTTTTTTACATTTACCATGGTAATATTATGGTATTTTTTGAACATTTACCATGGTAATACTATGTTTTTTTTTACATTTACCATGGTAAAATTATTGCATTTTTTGAACATTTACCATGGTAATATTATGGTATTTTTGAACATTTACCATGGTAATATTATGGTATTTTTTGAACATTTACCATGGTAATACTATGTTGTTTTTTTTACATTTACCATGGTAAAATTATGGCATTTTTTTGAACATTTACCATGGTAATATTATGGTATTTTTTAAAAAATTTACCATGGTAATATTATGGTATATTTGTACAAATTTACCATGGTAATATTATCTTTTTTTTTACATTTACCATGGTAATATTATGGTATTTTTTGAACATTTACCATGGTAATACTATGTTTTTATTATTTACCATGGTAATATTATGGTATATTTTGAACATTTACCATGGTAATTCTGTTTTTTTTTTACATTTACCATTGTAATATTATGGTATTTTTTGAACATTTACCATGGTAATGCTATGTTTTTTTACATTTACCATGGTAATATTATGGTATATTTTGAACATTTACCATGGTAATACTATGTTGTTTTTTTTTACATTTACCATGGTAAAATTATGGCATTTTTTTGAACATTTACCATGGTAATATTATGGTATTTTTTTAAAATTTACCATGGTAATATTATGGTATTTTTTTGAACATTTACCATGGTAATACTATGTTTTTTATACATTTAGCATGGTAATATTATGGTATTTTTGAACATTTACCATGGTTATATTATGGTATTTTTTTTTTAAATTTATCATGGTAATATTATGGTATTTTTTGAACATTTACCATGGTAATACTATGGTTTTTTTTTTACATTTACCATGGTAATATTATGGTATTTTTTGAACATTTACCATGGTAATACTATGTTTTTATTATTTACCATGGTAATATTATGGTATATTTTGAACATTTACCATGGTAATTCTGTTTTTTTTTACATTTACCATGGTAATATTATGGTATTTTTTGAACATTTACCATGGTAATACTATGTTTTTTTTTACATTTACCATGGTAAAATTATTGCATTTTTTGAACATTTACCATGGTAATATTATGGTATTTTTGAACATTTACCATGGTAATATTATGGTATTTTTTGAACATTTACCATGGTAATATTATGGTATATTTGTACAAATTTACCATGGTAATATTATATTTTTTTTACATTTACCATGGTAATATTATGGTATTTTTTGAACATTTACCATGGTAATACTTTGTTTTTATTTACATTTACCATGGTAAAATTATGGCATTTTTTGAACATTTACCATGGTAATATTATGGTATTTTTAAAAAAATTTACCATGGGAATAATATGGTATTTTTTTGAACATTTACCATGGTAATGTTATGGTATATTTGTACAAATTTACCATGGTAATATTATGTTTTTTTACAATTACCATGGTAATATTATGGTATTTTTTGAACATTTACCATGGTAATACTATGTTTTTTTACATTTACCATGGTAATATTATGGTATTTTTTGAACATTTATCATGGTAATACTATGTTTTTTTTTACATTTACCATGGTAATATTATGGTATATTTGTACAAATTTACCATGGTAATGTTATATTTTTATTTACATTTACCATGGTAATACTATGTTTTTTTTACATTTACCATGGTAATATTATGGTATTTTTTGACATTTACCATGTTAATACTATGTTTTTTATACATTTAGCATGGTAATATTATGGTATTTTTGAACATTTACCATGGTAATATTATGGTATTTTTTGAACATTTAACATGGTAATATTATGGTATATTTGTACAAATTTACCATGGTAATATTATGATTTTTTTTACATTTACCATGGTAATATTATGGTATTATTTGAACATTTACCATGGTAATACTATGTTTTTTTTTACATTTACCATGGTAATATTATGGTATTTTTTTGAACATTTACCATGGTAATACTATGTTTTTTTTACATTTACCATGGTAATATTATGGTATATTTGTACAAATTTACCATGGTAATATTATGTTTTTTTACATTTACCATGGTAATATTATGGTATTTTTTGAACATTTACCATGGTAATATTATGGTATTTTTTGAACATTTAACATGGTAATATTATGGTATATTTGTACAAATTTACCATGGTAATATTATGTTTTTTTTACATTTACCATGGTAATATTATGGTATTATTTGAACATTTACCATGGTAATACCATGTTTTTATTATTTACCATGGTAATATTATGGTATATTTTGAACATTTACCATGGTAATTCTGTTTTTTTTTTACATTTACCATGGTAATATTATGGTATTTTTTGAACATTTACCATGGTAATACTATGTTTTTTTTTACATTTACCATGGTAAAATTATTGCATTTTTTGAACATTTACCATGGTAATATTATGGTATTTTTGAACATTTACCATGGTAATATTATGGTATTTTTTGAACATTTACCATGGTAATATTATGGTATATTTGTACAAATTTACCATGGTAATATTATATTTTTTTTACATTTACCATGGTAATATTATGGTGTTTTTTGAACATTTACCATGGTAATACTTTGTTTTTATTTACATTTACCATGGTAAAATTATGGCATTTTTTGAACATTTACCATGGTAATAATATGGTATTTTTTTGAACATTTACCATGGTAATATTATGGTATATTTGTACAAATTTACCATGGTAATATTATGTTTTTTTACAATTACCATGGTAATATTATGGTATTTTTTGAACATTTACCATGGTAATACTATGTTTTTTTACATTTACCATGGTAATATTATGGTATTTTTTGAACATTTATCATGGTAATACTATGTTTTTTTTACATTTACCATGGTAATATTATGGTATATTTGTACAAATTTACCATGGTAATGTTATATTTTTATTTACATTTACCATGGTAATACTATGTTTTTTTTACATTTACCATGGTAATATTATGGTATTTTTTGACATTTACCATGTTAACACTATGTTTTTTATACATTTAGCATGGTAATATTATGGTATTTTTGAACATTTACCATGGTTATATTATGGTATTTTTTTTTTAAATTTATCATGGTAATATTATGGCATTTTTTGAACATTTACCATGGTAATATTATGGTATTTTTAAAAAAATTTACCATGGGAATAATATGGTATTTTTTTGAACATTTACCATGGTAATGTTATGGTATATTTGTACAAATTTACCATGGTAATATTATGTTTTTTTACAATTACCATGGTAATATTATGGTATTTTTTGAACATTTACCATGGTAATACTATGTTTTTTTACATTTACCATGGTAATATTATGGTATTTTTTGAACATTTACCATGGTAATATTATGGTATATTTGTACAAATTTACCATGGTAATATTATATTTTTTTTACATTTGCCATGGTAATATTATGGTATTTTTTGAACATTTACCATGGTAATACTTTGTTTTTATTTACATTTACCATGGTAAAATTATGGCATTTTTTGAACATTTACCATAGTAATATTATGGTATTTTTAAAAAAATTTACCATGGGAATAATATGGTATTTTTTTGAACATTTACCATGGTAATGTTATGGTATATTTGTACAAATTTACCATGGTAATATTATGTTTTTTTACAATTACCATGGTAATATTATGGTATTTTTTGAACATTTACCATGGTAATACTATGTTTTTTTACATTTACCATGGTAATATTATGGTATTTTTTGAACATTTATCATGGTAATACTATGTTTTTTTTTACATTTACCATGGTAATATTATGGTATATTTGTACAAATTTACCATGGTAATGTTATATTTTTATTTACATTTACCATGGTAATACTATGTTTTTTTTACATTTACCATGGTAATATTATGGTATTTTTTGACATTTACCATGTTAATACTATGTTTTTTATACATTTAGCATGGTAATATTATGGTATTTTTGAACATTTACCATGGTAATATTATGTTTTTTTTACATTTACCATGGTAATATTATGGTATTTTTTGAACATTTACCATGGTAATATTATGGTATTTTTTGAACATTTAACATGGTAATATTATGGTATTATTTGAACATTTACCATGGTAATACTATGTTTTTATTATTTACCATGGTAATATTATGGTACATTTTGAACATTTACCATGGTAATTCTGTTTTTTTTTTACATTTACCATGGTAAAATTATTGCATTTTTTGAACATTTACCATGGTAATATTATGGTATTTTTGAACATTTACCATGGTAATATTATGGTATTTTTTGAACATTTACCATGGTAATATTATGGTATTTTTTGAACATTTACCATGGTAATATTATGGTATATTTGTACAAATTTACCATGGTAATATTATATTTTTTTTACATTTACCATGGTAATATTATGGTATTTTTTGAACATTTACCATGGTAATATTATGGTATATTTGTACAAATTTACCATGGTAATATTATATTTTTTTTACATTTACCATGGTAATATTATGGTATTTTTTGAACATTTACCATGGTAATACTTTGTTTTTATTTACATTTACCATGGTAAAATTATGGCATTTTTTGAACATTTACCATGGTAATAATATGGTATTTTTTTGAACATTTACCATGGTAATATTATGGTATATTTGTACAAATTTACCATGGTAATATTATGTTTTTTTACAATTACCATGGTAATATTATGGTATTTTTTGAAAATTTACCATAGTAATACTATGTTTTTTTACATTTACCATGGTAATATTATGGTATATTTGTACAAATTTACCATGGTAATGTTATATTTTTATTTACATTTACCATGGTAATACTATGTTTTTTTTACATTTACCATGGTAATATTATGGTATTTTTTGACATTTACCATGTTAACACTATGTTTTTTATACATTTAGCATGGTAATATTATGGTATTTTTGAACATTTACCATGGTTATATTATGGTATTTTTTTTTTAAATTTATCATGGTAATATTATGGTATTTTTTGAACATTTACCATGGTAATACTATGGGTTTTTTTTTACATTTACCATGGTAATATTATGGTATTTTTTGAACATTTACCATGGTAATACTATGTTTTTATTATTTACCATGGTAATATTATGGTATATTTTGAACATTTACCATGGTAATTCTGTTTTTTTTTACATTTACCATGGTAATATTATGGTATTTTTTGAACATTTACCATGGTAATACTATGTTTTTTTTTACATTTACCATGGTAAAATTATTGCATTTTTTGAACATTTACCATGGTAATATTATGGTATTTTTGAACATTTACCATGGTAATATTATGGTATTTTTTGAACATTTACCATGGTAATATTATGGTATATTTGTACAAATTTACCATGGTAATATTATATTTTTTTTACATTTACCATGGTAATATTATGGTATTTTTTGAACATTTACCATGGTAATACTTTGTTTTTATTTACATTTACCATGGTAAAATTATGGCATTTTTTGAACATTTACCATGGTAATATTATGGTATTTTTAAAAAAATTTACCATGGTAATAATATGGTATTTTTTTGAACATTTACCATGGTAATATTATGGTATATTTGTACAAATTTACCATGGTAATATTATGTTTTTTTACAATTACCATGGTAATATTATGGTATTTTTTGAACATTTACCATGGTAATACTATGTTTTTTTACATTTACCATGGTAATATTATGGTATTTTTTGAACATTTATCATGGTAATACTATGTTTTTTTTACATTTACCATGGTAATATTATGGTATATTTGTACAAATTTACCATGGTAATGTTATATTTTTATTTACATTTACCATGGTAATACTATGTTTTTTTTACATTTACCATGGTAATATTATGGTATTTTTTGACATTTACCATGTTAACACTATGTTTTTTATACATTTAGCATGGTAATATTATGGTATTTTTGAACATTTACCATGGTTATATTATGGTATTTTTTTTTTAAATTTATCATGGTAATATTATGGCATTTTTTGAACATTTACCATGGTAATATTATGGTATTTTTAAAAAAATTTACCATGGGAATAATATGGTATTTTTTTGAACATTTACCATGGTAATGTTATGGTATATTTGTACAAATTTACCATGGTAATATTATGTTTTTTTACAATTACCATGGTAATATTATGGTATTTTTTGAACATTTACCATGGTAATACTATGTTTTTTTACATTTACCATGGTAATATTATGGTATTTTTTTGAACATTTACCATGGTAATATTATGGTATATTTGTACAAATTTACCATGGTAATATTATATTTTTTTTACATTTGCCATGGAATATTATGGTATTTTTTGAACATTTACCATGGTAATACTTTGTTTTTATTTACATTTACCATGGTAAAATTATGGCATTTTTTGAACATTTACCATAGTAATATTATGGTATTTTTAAAAAAATTTACCATGGGAATAATATGGTATTTTTTTGAACATTTACCATGGTAATGTTATGGTATATTTGTACAAATTTACCATGGTAATATTATGTTTTTTTACAATTACCATGGTAATATTATGGTATTTTTTGAACATTTACCATGGTAATACTATGTTTTTTTACATTTACCATGGTAATATTATGGTATTTTTTGAACATTTATCATGGTAATACTATGTTTTTTTTTACATTTACCATGGTAATATTATGGTATATTTGTACAAATTTACCATGGTAATGTTATATTTTTATTTACATTTACCATGGTAATACTATGTTTTTTTTACATTTACCATGGTAATATTATGGTATTTTTTGACATTTACCATGTTAATACTATGTTTTTTATACATTTAGCATGGTAATATTATGGTATTTTTGAACATTTACCATGGTAATATTATGTTTTTTTTACATTTACCATGGTAATATTATGGTATTTTTTGAACATTTACCATGGTAATATTATGGTATTTTTTGAACATTTAACATGGTAATATTATGGTATTATTTGAACATTTACCATGGTAATACTATGTTTTTATTATTTACCATGGTAATATTATGGTACATTTTGAACATTTACCATGGTAATTCTGTTTTTTTTTTACATTTACCATGGTAAAATTATTGCATTTTTTGAACATTTACCATGGTAATATTATGGTATTTTTGAACATTTACCATGGTAATATTATGGTATTTTTTGAACATTTACCATGGTAATATTATGGTATTTTTTGAACATTTACCATGGTAATATTATGGTATATTTGTACAAATTTACCATGGTAATATTATATTTTTTTTACATTTACCATGGTAATATTATGGTATTTTTTGAACATTTACCATGGTAATATTATGGTATATTTGTACAAATTTACCATGGTAATATTATATTTTTTTTACATTTACCATGGTAATATTATGGTATTTTTTGAACATTTACCATGGTAATACTTTGTTTTTATTTACATTTACCATGGTAAAATTATGGCATTTTTTGAACATTTACCATGGTAATAATATGGTATTTTTTTGAACATTTACCATGGTAATATTATGGTATATTTGTACAAATTTACCATGGTAATATTATGTTTTTTTACAATTACCATGGTAATATTATGGTATTTTTTGAAAATTTACCATAGTAATACTATGTTTTTTTACATTTACCATGGTAATATTATGGTATATTTGTACAAATTTACCATGGTAATGTTATATTTTTATTTACATTTACCATGGTAATACTATGTTTTTTTTACATTTACCATGGTAATATTATGGTATTTTTTGACATTTACCATGTTAACACTATGTTTTTTATACATTTAGCATGGTAATATTATGGTATTTTTGAACATTTACCATGGTTATATTATGGTATTTTTTTTTTTAAATTTATCATGGTAATATTATGGTATTTTTTGAACATTTACCATGGTAATACTATGGTTTTTTTTTTTACATTTACCATGGTAATATTATGGTATTTTTTGAACATTTACCATGGTAATACTATGTTTTTATTATTTACCATGGTAATATTATGGTATATTTTGAACATTTACCATGGTAATTCTGTTTTTTTTTACATTTACCATGGTAATATTATGGTATTTTTTGAACATTTACCATGGTAATACTATGTTTTTTTTTACATTTACCATGGTAAAATTATTGCATTTTTTGAACATTTACCATGGTAATATTATGGTATTTTTGAACATTTACCATGGTAATATTATGGTATTTTTTGAACATTTACCATGGTAATATTATGGTATATTTGTACAAATTTACCATGGTAATATTATATTTTTTTTACATTTACCATGGTAATATTATGGTATTTTTTGAACATTTACCATGGTAATACTTTGTTTTTATTTACATTTACCATGGTAAAATTATGGCATTTTTTGAACATTTACCATGGTAATATTATGGTATTTTTAAAAAAATTTACCATGGGAATAATATGGTATTTTTTTGAACATTTACCATGGTAATGTTATGGTATATTTGTACAAATTTACCATGGTAATATTATGTTTTTTTACAATTACCATGGTAATATTATGGTATTTTTTGAACATTTACCATGGTAATACTATGTTTTTTTACATTTACCATGGTAATATTATGGTATTTTTTGAACATTTATCATGGTAATACTATGTTTTTTTTTACATTTACCATGGTAATATTATGGTATATTTGTACAAATTTACCATGGTAATGTTATATTTTTATTTACATTTACCATGGTAATACTATGTTTTTTTTTACATTTACCATGGTAATATTATGGTATTTTTTGACATTTACCATGTTAATACTATGTTTTTTATACATTTAGCATGGTAATATTATGGTATTTTTGAACATTTACCATGGTAATATTATGTTTTTTTTACATTTACCATGGTAATATTATGGTATTTTTTGAACATTTACCATGGTAATATTATGGTATTTTTTGAACATTTAACTTGGTAATATATGGTATATTTGTACAAATTTACCATGGTAATATTATGATTTTTTTTACATTTACCATGGTAATATTATGGTATTATTTGAACATTTACCATGGTAATACTATGTTTTTATTATTTACCATGGTAATATTATGGTATATTTTGAACATTTACCATGGTAATTCTGTTTTTTTTTACATTTACCATGGTAAAATTATTGCATTTTTTGAACATTTACCATGGTAATATTATGGTATTTTTGAACATTTACCATGGTAATATTATGGTATTTTTTGAACATTTACCATGGTAATATTATGGTATTTTTTGAACATTTACCATGGTAATATTATGGTATATTTGTACAAATTTACCATGGTAATATTATATTTTTTTTACATTTACCATGGTAATATTATGGTATTTTTTGAACATTTACCATGGTAATACTTTGTTTTTATTTACATTTACCATGGTAAAATTATGGCATTTTTTGAACATTTACCATGGTAATAATATGGTATATTTTTGAACTTTTACCATGGTAATATTATGGTATATTTGTACAAATTTACCATGGTAATATTATGTTTTTTTACAATTACCATGGTAATATTATGGTATTTTTTGAACATTTACCATGGTAATACTATGTTTTTTTACATTTACCATGGTAATATTATGGTATTTTTTGAACATTTATCATGGTAATACTATGTTTTTTTTTTACATTTACCATGGTAATATTATGGTATATTTGTACAAATTTACCATGGTAATGTTATATTTTTATTTACATTTACCATGGTAATACTATGTTTTTTTTACATTTACCATGGTAATACTATGTTTTTTTTACATTTACCATGGTAATATTATGGTATTTTTTGACATTTACCATGTTAACACTATGTTTTTTATACATTTAGCATGGTAATATTATGGTATTTTTGAACATTTACCATGGTTATATTATGGTATTTTTTTTTTAAATTTATCATGGTAATATTATGGTATTTTTTGAACATTTACCATGGTAATACTATGGGTTTTTTTTTACATTTACCATGGTAATATTATGGTATTTTTTGAACATTTACCATGGTAATACTATGTTTTTATTATTTACCATGGTAATATTATGGTATATTTTGAACATTTACCATGGTAATTCTGTTTTTTTTTACATTTACCATGGTAATATTATGGTATTTTTTGAACATTTACCATGGTAATACTATGTATTTTTTTACATTTACCATGGTAAAATTATTGCATTTTTTGAACATTTACCATGGTAATATTATGGTATTTTTGAACATTTACCATGGTAATATTATGGTATTTTTTGAACATTTACCATGGTAATATTATGGTATATTTGTACAAATTTACCATGGTAATATTATGTTTTTTTTACATTTACCATGGTAATATTATGGTATTTTTTGAACATTTACCATGGTAATATTATGGTATTTTTTGAACATTTAACATGGTAATATTATGGTATATTTGTACAAATTTACCATGGTAATATTATTTTTTTTTACATTTACCATGGTAATATTATGGTATTATTTGAACATTTACCATGGTAATACCATGTTTTTATTATTTACCATGGTAATATTATGGTATTTTTTGAACATTTACCATGGTAATACTATGTTTTTTTACATTTACCATGGTAATATTATGGTATTTTTTGAACATTTATCATGGTAATACTATGTTTTTTTTTACATTTACCATGGTAATATTATGGTATATTTGTACAAATTTACCATGGTAATGTTATATTTTTATTTACATTTACCATGGTAATACTATGTTTTTTTTTACATTTACCATGGTAATATTATGGTATTTTTTGACATTTACCATGTTAACACTATGTTTTTTATACATTTAGCATGGTAATATTATGGTATTTTTGAACATTTACCATGGTTATATTATGGTATTTTTTGAACATTTACCATGGTAATACTATGGGTTTTTTTTTACATTTACCATGGTAATATTATGGTATTTTTTGAACATTTACCATGGTAATACTATGTTTTTATTATTTACCATGGTAATATTATGGTATATTTGTACAAATTTACCATGGTAATGTTATATTTTTATTTACATTTACCATGGTAATACTATGTTTTTTTTACATTTACCATGGTAATACTATGTTTTTTTTACATTTACCATGGTAATATTATGGTATTTTTTGACATTTACCATGTTAACACTATGTTTTTTATACATTTAGCATGGTAATATTATGGTATTTTTGAACATTTACCATGGTTATATTATGGTATTTTTTTTTTAAATTTATCATGGTAATATTATGGTATTTTTTGAACATTTACCATGGTAATACTATGGGTTTTTTTTTACATTTACCATGGTAATATTATGGTATTTTTTGAACATTTACCATGGTAATACTATGTTTTTATTATTTACCATGGTAATATTATGGTATATTTTGAACCTTTACCATGGTAATTCTGTTTTTTTTTACATTTACCATGGTAATATTATGGTATTTTTTGAACATTTACCATGGTAATACTATGTATTTTTTTACATTTACCATGGTAAAATTATTGCATTTTTTGAACATTTACCATGGTAATATTATGGTATTTTTGAACATTTACCATGGTAATATTATGGTATTTTTTGAACATTTACCATGGTAATATTATGGTATATTTGTACAAATTTACCATGGTAATATTATGTTTTTTTTACATTTACCATGGTAATATTATGGTATTTTTTGAACATTTACCATGGTAATATTATGGTATTTTTTGAACATTTAACATGGTAATATTATGGTATATTTGTACAAATTTACCATGGTAATATTATGTTTTTTTTACATTTACCATGGTAATATTATGGTATTATTTGAACATTTACCATGGTAATACCATGTTTTTATTATTTACCATGGTAATATTATGGTATTTTTTGAACATTTACCATGGTAATACTATGTTTTTTTACATTTACCATGGTAATATTATGGTATTTTTTGAACATTTATCATGGTAATACTATGTTTTTTTTTTACATTTACCATGGTAATATTATGGTATATTTGTACAAATTTACCATGGTAATGTTATATTTTTATTTACATTTACCATGGTAATACTATGTTTTTTTTACATTTACCATGGTAATATTATGGTATTTTTTGACATTTACCATGTTAACACTATGTTTTTTATACATTTAGCATGGTAATATTATGGTATTTTTGAACATTTACCATGGTTATATTATGGTATTTTTTTTTTAAATTTATCATGGTAATATTATGGTATTTTTTGAACATTTACCATGGTAATACTATGGGGTTTTTTTTACATTTACCATGGTAATATTATGGTATTTTTTGAACATTTACCATGGTAATACTATGTTTTTATTATTTACCATGGTAATATTATGGTACATTTTGAACATTTACCATGGTAATATTATGGTATTTTTTGAACATTTACCATGGTAATACTATGTTTTTTTTTACATTTACCATGGTAAAATTATTGCATTTTTTGAACATTTACCACGGTAATATTATGGTATTTTTGAACATTTACCATGGTAATATTATGGTATTTTTTGAACATTTACCATGGTAATATTATGGTATATTTGTACAAATTTACCATGGTAATATTATGTTTTTTTTACATTTACCATGGTAATATTATGGTATTTTTTGAACATTTACCATGGTAATATTATGGTATTTTTTGAACATTTAACATGGTAATATTATGGTATATTTGTACAAATTTACCATGGTAATATTATGTTTTTTTTATATTTACCATGGTAATATTATGGTATTATTTGAACATTTACCATGGTAATACCATGTTTTTATTATTTACCATGGTAATATTATGGTATATTTTGAACATTTACCATGGTAATTCTGTTTTTTTTTTTACATTTACCATGGTAATATTATGGTATTTTTTGAACATTTACCATGGTAATACTATGTTTTTTTTTACATTTACCATGGTAAAATTATTGCATTTTTTGAACATTTACCATGGTAATATTATGGTATTTTTGAACATTTACCATGGTAATATTATGGTATTTTTTGAACATTTACCATGGTAATATTATGGTATATTTGTACAAATTTACCATGGTAATATTATATTTTTTTTACATTTACCATGGTAATATTATGGTATTTTTTGAACATTTACCATGGTAATACTTTGTTTTTATTTACATTTACCATGGTAAAATTATGGCATTTTTTGAACATTTACCATGGTAATAATATGGTATTTTTTTGAACATTTACCATGGTAATATTATGGTATATTTGTACAAATTTACCATGGTAATATTATGTTTTTTTACATTTACCATGGTAATATTATGGTATTTTTTTGAACATTTATCATGGTAATACTATGTTTTTCTTTACATTTACCATGGTAATATTATGGTATATTTGTACAAATTTACCATGGTAATGTTATATTTTTATTTACATTTACCATGGTAATACTATGTTTTTTTTACATTTACCATGGTAATATTATGGTATTTTTTGACATTTACCATGTTAACACTATGTTTTTTATACATTTAGCATGGTAATATTATGGTATTTTTGAACATTTACCATGGTTATATTATGGTATTTTTTTTTTAAATTTATCATGGTAATATTATGGTATTTTTTGAACATTTACCATGGTAATACTATGGTTTTTTTTTTACATTTACCATGGTAATATTATGGTATTTTTTGAACATTTACCATGGTAATACTATGTTTTTATTATTTACCATGGTAATATTATGGTATATTTTGAACATTTACCATGGTAATTCTGTTTTTTTTTACATTTACCATGGTAATATTATGGTATTTTTTGAACATTTACCATGGTAATACTATGTTTTTTTTTACATTTACCATGGTAAAATTATTGCATTTTTTGAACATTTACCATGGTAATATTATGGTATATTTGTAAAATTTACCATGGTAATGTTATATTTTTATTTACATTTACCATGGTAATACTATGTTTTTTTTACATTTACCATGGTAATATTATGGTATTTTTTGACATTTACCATGTTAATACTATGTTTTTTATACATTTAGCATGGTAATATTATGGTATTTTTGAACATTTACCATGGTAATATTATGTTTTTTTTACATTTACCATGTTAATATTATGGTATTTTTTGAACATTTACCATGGTAATATTATGGTATTTTTTGAACATTTAACATGGTAATATTATGGTATATTTGTACAAATTTACCATGGTAATATTATATTTTTTTTACATTTACCATGGTAATATTATGGTATTTTTTGAACATTTACCATGGTAATACTTTGTTTTTATTTACATTTACCATGGTAAAATTATGGCATTTTTTGAACATTTACCATGGTAATATTATGGTATTTTTAAAAAAATTTACCATGGGAATAATATGGTATTTTTTTGAACATTTACCATGGTAATGTTATGGTATATTTGTACAAATTTACCATGGTAATATTATGTTTTTTTACAATTACCATTGTAATATTATGGTATTTTTTGAACATTTATCATGGTAATACTATGTTTTTTTACATTTACCATGGTAATATTATGGTATTTTTTGAACATTTATCATGGTAATATTATGGTATTTTTTGAACATTTAACATGGTAATATATGGTATATTTGTACAAATTTACCATGGTAATATTATGATTTTTTTTACATTTACCATGGTAATATTATGGTATTATTTGAACATTTACCATGGTAATACTATGTTTTTATTATTTACCATGGTAATATTATGGTATATTTTGAACATTTACCATGGTAATTCTGTTTTTTTTTACATTTACCATGGTAAAATTATTGCATTTTTTGAACATTTACCATGGTAATATTATGGTATTTTTGAACATTTACCATGGTAATATTATGGTATTTTTTGAACATTTACCATGGTAATATTATGGTATTTTTTGAACATTTACCATGGTAATATTATGGTATATTTGTACAAATTTACCATGGTAATATTATATTTTTTTTACATTTACCATGGTAATATTATGGTATTTTTTGAACATTTACCATGGTAATACTTTGTTTTTATTTACATTTACCATGGTAAAATTATGGCATTTTTTGAACATTTACCATGGTAATAATATGGTATATTTTTGAACTTTTACCATGGTAATATTATGGTATATTTGTACAAATTTACCATGGTAATATTATGTTTTTTTACAATTACCATGGTAATATTATGGTATTTTTTGAACATTTACCATGGTAATACTATGTTTTTTTACATTTACCATGGTAATATTATGGTATTTTTTGAACATTTATCATGGTAATACTATGTTTTTTTTTACATTTACCATGGTAATATTATGGTATATTTGTACAAATTTACCATGGTAATGTTATATTTTTATTTACATTTACCATGGTAATACTATGTTTTTTTTACATTTACCATGGTAATACTATGTTTTTTTTACATTTACCATGGTAATATTATGGTATTTTTTGACATTTACCATGTTAACACTAGGTTTTTTATACATTTAGCATGGTAATATTATGGTATTTTTGAACATTTACCATGGTTATATTATGGTATTTTTTTTTTAAATTTATCATGGTAATATTATGGTATTTTTTGAACATTTACCATGGTAATACTATGGGTTTTTTTTTACATTTACCATGGTAATATTATGGTATTTTTTGAACATTTACCATGGTAATACT
This sequence comes from Moxostoma hubbsi, assembly GCA_032164185.1. Lineage (NCBI taxonomy): Eukaryota > Metazoa > Chordata > Actinopteri > Cypriniformes > Catostomidae > Moxostoma > Moxostoma hubbsi. The sequence goes on along the minus strand of JAVLUX010000125.1, from coordinate 10,719,058 downwards.
ATGTTTTTATTATTTACCATGGTAATATTATGGTATATTTTGAACATTTACCATGGTAATTCTGTTTTTTTTTACATTTACCATGGTAATATTATGGTATTTTTTGAACATTTACCATGGTAATACTATGTTTTTTTTTACATTTACCATGGTAAAATTATTGCATTTTTTGAACATTTACCATGGTAATATTATGGTATTTTTGAACATTTACCATGGTAATATTATGGTATTTTTTGAACATTTACCATGGTAATATTATGGTATATTTGTACAAATTTACCATGGTAATATTATGTTTTTTTTACATTTACCATGGTAATATTATGGTATTTTTTGAACATTTACCATGGTAATATTATGGTATTTTTTGAACATTTAACATGGTAATATTATGGTATATTTGTACAAATTTACCATGGTAATATTATGTTTTTTTTACATTTACCATAGTAATATTATGGTATTATTTGAACATTTACCATGGTAATACCATGTTTTTATTATTTACCATGGTAATATTATGGTATTTTTTGAACATTTACCATGGTAATACTATGTTTTTTTACATTTACCATGGTAATATTATGGTATTTTTTGAACATTTATCATGGTAATACTATGTTTTTTTTTACATTTACCATGGTAATATTATGGTATATTTGTACAAATTTACCATGGTAATGTTATATTTTTATTTACATTTACCATGGTAATACTATGTTTTTTTTACATTTACCATGGTAATATTATGGTATTTTTTGACATTTACCATGTTAACACTATGTTTTTAATACATTTAGCATGGTAATATTATGGTATTTTTGAACATTTACCATGGTTATATTATGGTATTTTTTTTTTAAATTTATCATGGTAATATTATGGTATTTTTTGAACATTTACCATGGTAATACTATGGGTTTTTTTTTACATTTACCATGGTAATATTATGGTATTTTTTGAACATTTACCATGGTAATACTATGTTTTTATTATTTACCATGGTAATATTATGGTATATTTTGAACATTTACCATGGTAATTCTGTTTTTTTTACATTTACCATGGTAATATTATGGTATTTTTTGAACATTTACCATGGTAATACTATGTTTTTTTTTACATTTACCATGGTAAAATTATTGCATTTTTTGAACATTTACCACGGTAATATTATGGTATTTTTGAACATTTACCATGGTAATATTATGGTATTTTTTGAACATTTACCATGGTAATATTATGGTATATTTGTACAAATTTACCATGGTAATATTATGTTTTTTTTACATTTACCATGGTAATATTATGGTATTTTTTGAACATTTACCATGGTAATATTATGGTATTTTTTGAACATTTAACATGGTAATATTATGGTATATTTGTACAAATTTACCATGGTAATATTATGTTTTTTTTACATTTACCATGGTAATATTATGGTATTATTTGAACATTTACCATGGTAATACCATGTTTTTATTATTTACCATGGTAATATTATGGTATATTTTGAACATTTACCATGGTAATTCTGTTTTTTTTTTTACATTTACCATGGTAATATTATGGTATTTTTTGAACATTTACCATGGTAATACTATGTTTTTTTTTACATTTACCATGGTAAAATTATTGCATTTTTTGAACATTTACCATGGTAATATTATGGTATTTTTGAACATTTACCATGGTAATATTATGGTATTTTTTGAACATTTACCATGGTAATATTATGGTATATTTGTACAAATTTACCATGGTAATATTATATTTTTTTTACATTTACCATGGTAATATTATGGTATTTTTTGAACATTTACCATGGTAATACTTTGTTTTTATTTACATTTACCATGGTAAAATTATGGCATTTTTTGAACATTTACCATGGTAATAATATGGTATTTTTTTGAACATTTACCATGGTAATATTATGGTATATTTGTACAAATTTACCATGGTAATATTATGTTTTTTTACATTTACCATGGTAATATTATGGTATTTTTTGAACATTTACCATGGTAATACTATGTTTTTTTACATTTACCATGGTAATATTATGGTATTTTTTTGAACATTTATCATGGTAATACTATGTTTTTCTTTACATTTACCATGGTAATATTATGGTATATTTGTACAAATTTACCATGGTAATGTTATATTTTTATTTACATTTACCATGGTAATACTATGTTTTTTTTACATTTACCATGGTAATATTATGGTATTTTTTGACATTTACCATGTTAACACTATGTTTTTTATACATTTAGCATGGTAATATTATGGTATTTTTGAACATTTACCATGGTTATATTATGGTATTTTTTTTTTAAATTTATCATGGTAATATTATGGTATTTTTTGAACATTTACCATGGTAATACTATGGGTTTTTTTTTACATTTACCATGGTAATATTATGGTATTTTTTGAACATTTACCATGGTAATACTATGTTTTTATTATTTACCATGGTAATATTATGGTATATTTTGAACATTTACCATGGTAATTCTGTTTTTTTTTACATTTACCATGGTAATATTATGGTATTTTTTGAACATTTACCATGGTAATACTATGTTTTTTTTTACATTTACCATGGTAAAATTATTGCATTTTTTGAACATTTACCATGGTAATATTATGGTATTTTTGAACATTTACCATGGTAATATTATGGTATTTTTTGAACATTTACCATGGTAATATTATGGTATATTTGTACAAATTTACCATGGTAATATTATATTTTTTTTACATTTACCATGGTAATATTATGGTATTTTTTGAACATTTACCATGGTAATACTTTGTTTTTATTTACATTTACCATGGTAAAATTATGGCATTTTTTGAACATTTACCATGGTAATATTATGGTATTTTTAAAAAAATTTACCATGGGAATAATATGGTATTTTTTTGAACATTTACCATGGTAATGTTATGGTATATTTGTACAAATTTACCATGGTAATATTGTTTTTTTACAATTACCATGGTAATATTATGGTATTTTTTGAACATTTACCATGGTAATACTATGTTTTTTTACATTTACCATGGTAATATTATGGTATTTTTTGAACATTTATCATGGTAATACTATGTTTTTTTTTACATTTACCATGGTAATATTATGGTATATTTCTAAAATTTACCATGGTAATGTTATATTTTTATTTACATTTACCATGGTAATACTATGTTTTTTTTACATTTACCATGGTAATATTATGGTATTTTTTGACATTTACCATGTTAATACTATGTTTTTTATACATTTAGCATGGTAATATTATGGTATTTTTGAACATTTACCATGGTAATATTATGTTTTTTTTACATTTACCATGTTAATATTATGGTATTTTTTGAACATTTACCATGGTAATATTATGGTATTTTTTGAACATTTAACATGGTAATATTATGGTATATTTGTACAAATTTACCATGGTAATATTTTGATTTTTTTTACATTTACCATGGTAATATTATGGTATTATTTGAACATTTACCATGGTAATACTATGTTTTTATTATTTACCATGGTAATATTATGGTATATTTTGAACATTTACCATGGTAATTCTGTTTTTTTTTACATTTACCATGGTAAAATTATTGCATTTTTTGAACATTTACCATGGTAATATTATGGTATTTTTTGAACATTTACCATGGTAATACTATGGGTTTTTTTTTACATTTACCATGGTAATATTATGGTATTTTTTGAACATTTACCATGGTAATACTATGTTTTTATTATTTACCATGGTAATATTATGGTATATTTTGAACATTTACCATGGTAATTCTGTTTTTTTTTACATTTACCATGGTAATATTATGGTATTTTTTGAACATTTACCATGGTAATACTATGTTTTTTTTTACATTTACCATGGTAAAATTATTGCATTTTTTGAACATTTACCATGGTAATATTATGGTATTTTTGAACATTTACCATGGTAATATTATGGTATTTTTTGAACATTTACCATGGTAATATTATGGTATATTTGTACAAATTTACCATGGTAATATTATGTTTTTTTTACATTTACCATGGTAATATTATGGTATTTTTTGAACATTTACCATGGTAATATTATGGTATTTTTTGAACATTTACCATGGTAATACTATGTTTTTATTATTTACCATGGTAATATTATGGTATATTTTGAACATTTACCATGGTAATTCTGTTTTTTTTTACATTTACCATGGTAATATTATGGTATTTTTTGAACATTTACCATGGTAATACTATGTTTTTTTTTACATTTACCATGGTAAAATTATTGCATTTTTTGAACATTTACCATGGTAATATTATGGTATTTTTGAACATTTACCATGGTAATATTATGGTATTTTTTGAACATTTACCATGGTAATATTATGGTATATTTGTACAAATTTACCATGGTAATATTATGTTTTTTTTACATTTACCATGGTAATATTATGGTATTTTTTGAACATTTACCATGGTAATATTATGGTATTTTTTGAACATTTAACATGGTAATATTATGGTATATTTGTACAAATTTACCATGGTAATATTATGTTTTTTTTACATTTACCATGGTAATATTATGGTATTATTTGAACATTTACCATGGTAATACCATGTTTTTATTATTTACCATGGTAATATTATGGTATTTTTTGAACATTTACCATGGTAATACTATGTTTTTTTACATTTACCATGGTAATATTATGGTATTTTTTGAACATTTATCATGGTAATACTATGTTTTTTTTTTACATTTACCATGGTAATATTATGGTATATTTGTACAAATTTACCATGGTAATATTATATTTTTTTTACATTTACCATGGTAATATTATGGTATTTTTTGAACATTTACCATGGTAATATTATGGTATTTTTTGAACATTTACCATGGTAATATTATGGTATATTTGTACAAATTTACCATGGTAATATTATATTTTTTTTACATTTACCATGGTAATATTATGGTATTTTTTGAACATTTACCATGGTAATACTTTGTTTTTATTTACATTTACCATGGTAAAATTATGGCATTTTTTGAACATTTACCATGGTAATAATATGGTATATTTTTGAACTTTTACCATGGTAATATTATGGTATATTTGTACAAATTTACCATGGTAATATTATGTTTTTTTACAATTACCATGGTAATATTATGGTATTTTTTGAACATTTACCATGGTAATACTATGTTTTTTTACATTTACCATGGTAATATTATGGTATTTTTTGAACATTTATCATGGTAATACTATGTTTTTTTTTACATTTACCATGGTAATATTATGGTATATTTGTACAAATTTACCATGGTAATGTTATATTTTTATTTACATTTACCATGGTAATACTATGTTTTTTTTACATTTACCATGGTAATACTATGTTTTTTTTACATTTACCATGGTAATATTATGGTATTTTTTGACATTTACCATGTTAACACTAGGTTTTTTATACATTTAGCATGGTAATATTATGGTATTTTTGAACATTTACCATGGTTATATTATGGTATTTTTTTTTTAAATTTATCATGGTAATATTATGGTATTTTTTGAACATTTACCATGGTAATACTATGGGGTTTTTTTTACATTTACCATGGTAATATTATGGTATTTTTTGAACATTTACCATGGTAATACTATGTTTTTATTATTTACCATGGTAATATTATGGTATATTTTGAACATTTACCATGGTAATTCTGTTTTTTTTTACATTTACCATGGTAATATTATGGTATTTTTTGAACATTTACCATGGTAATACTATGTTTTTTTTTACATTTACCATGGTAAAATTATTGCATTTTTTGAACATTTACCATGGTAATATTATGGTATTTTTGAACATTTACCATGGTAATATTATGGTATTTTTTGAACATTTACTATGGTAATATTATGGTATATTTGTACAAATTTACCATGGTAATATTATGTTTTTTTTACATTTACCATGGTAATATTATGGTATTTTTTGAACATTTACCATGGTAATATTATGGTATTTTTTGAACATTTAACATGGTAATATTATGGTATATTTGTACAAATTTACCATGGTAATATTATGTTTTTTTTACATTTACCATGGTAATATTATGGTATTATTTGAACATTTACCATGGTAATACCATGTTTTTATTATTTACCATGGTAATATTATGGTATTTTTTGAACATTTACCATGGTAATACTATGTTTTTTTACATTTACCATGGTAATATTATGGTATTTTTTGAACATTTATCATGGTAATACTATGTTTTTTTTTACATTTACCATGGTAATATTATGGTATATTTGTACAAATTTACCATGGTAATGTTATATTTTTATTTACATTTACCATGGTAATACTATGTTTTTTTTACATTTACCATGGTAATATTATGGTATTTTTTGACATTTACCATGTTAACACTATGTTTTTTATACATTTAGCATGGTAATATTATGGTATTTTTGAACATTTACCATGGTTATATTATGGTATTTTTTTTTTAAATTTATCATGGTAATATTATGGTATTTTTTGAACATTTACCATGGTAATACTATGGGTTTTTTTTTACATTTACCATGGTAATATTATGGTATTTTTTGAACATTTACCATGGTAATACTATGTTTTTATTATTTACCATGGTAATATTATGGTATATTTTGAACATTTACCATGGTAATTCTGTTTTTTTTTACATTTACCATGGTAATATTATGGTATTTTTTGAACATTTACCATGGTAATACTATGTTTTTTTTTACATTTACCATGGTAAAATTATTGCATTTTTTGAACATTTACCACGGTAATATTATGGTATTTTTGAACATTTACCATGGTAATATTATGGTATTTTTTGAACATTTACCATGGTAATATTATGGTATATTTGTACAAATTTACCATGGTAATATTATGTTTTTTTTACATTTACCATGGTAATATTATGGTATTTTTTGAACATTTACCATGGTAATATTATGGTATTTTTTGAACATTTAACATGGTAATATTATGGTATATTTGTACAAATTTACCATGGTAATATTATGTTTTTTTTACATTTACCATGGTAATATTATGGTATTATTTGAACATTTACCATGGTAATACCATGTTTTTATTATTTACCATGGTAATATTATGGTATATTTTGAACATTTACCATGGTAATTCTGTTTTTTTTTTTACATTTACCATGGTAATATTATGGTATTTTTTGAACATTTACCATGGTAATACTATGTTTTTTTTTACATTTACCATGGTAAAATTATTGCATTTTTTGAACATTTACCATGGTAATATTATGGTATTTTTGAACATTTACCATGGTAATATTATGGTATTTTTTGAACATTTACCATGGTAATATTATGGTATATTTGTACAAATTTACCATGGTAATATTATATTTTTTTTACATTTACCATGGTAATATTATGGTATTTTTTGAACATTTACCATGGTAATACTTTGTTTTTATTTACATTTACCATGGTAAAATTATGGCATTTTTTGAACATTTACCATGGTAATAATATGGTATTTTTTTGAACATTTACCATGGTAATATTATGGTATATTTGTACAAATTTACCATGTTAATATTATGTTTTTTTACATTTACCATGGTAATATTATGGTATTTTTTGAACATTTACCATGGTAATACTATGTTTTTTTACATTTACCATGGTAATATTATGGTATTTTTTTGAACATTTATCATGGTAATACTATGTTTTTCTTTACATTTACCATGGTAATATTATGGTATATTTGTACAAATTTACCATGGTAATGTTATATTTTTATTTACATTTACCATGGTAATACTATGTTTTTTTTACATTTACCATGGTAATATTATGGTATTTTTTGACATTTACCATGTTAACACTATGTTTTTTATACATTTAGCATGGTAATATTATGGTATTTTTGAACATTTACCATGGTTATATTATGGTATTTTTTTTTTAAATTTATCATGGTAATATTATGGTATTTTTTGAACATTTACCATGGTAATACTATGGTTTTTTTTTTACATTTACCATGGTAATATTATGGTATTTTTTGAACATTTACCATGGTAATACTATGTTTTTATTATTTACCATGGTAATATTATGGTATATTTTGAACATTTACCATGGTAATTCTGTTTTTTTTTACATTTAAATGGTAATATTATGGTATTTTTTGAACATTTACCATGGTAATACTATGTTTTTTTTTACATTTACCATGGTAAAATTATTGCATTTTTTGAACATTTACCATGGTAATATTATGGTATTTTTGAACATTTACCATGGTAATATTATGGTATTTTTTGAACATTTACCATGGTAATATTATGGTATATTTGTACAAATTTACCATGGTAATATTATATTTTTTTTACATTTACCATGGTAATATTATGGTATTTTTTGAACATTTACCATGGTAATACTTTGTTTTTATTTACATTTACCATGGTAAAATTATGGCATTTTTTGAACATTTACCATGGTAATATTATGGTATTTTTAAAAAAATTTACCATGGGAATAATATGGTATTTTTTTGAACATTTACCATGGTAATGTTATGGTATATTTGTACAAATTTACCATGGTAATATTGTTTTTTTTACAATTACCATGGTAATATTATGGTATTTTTTGAACATTTACCATGGTAATACTATGTTTTTTTACATTTACCATGGTAATATTATGGTATTTTTTGAACATTTATCATGGTAATACTATGTTTTTTTTTACATTTACCATGGTAATATTATGGTATATTTGTAAAATTTACCATGGTAATATTATATTTTTATTTACATTTACCATGGTAATACTATGTTTTTTTTACATTTACCATGGTAATATTATGGTATTTTTTGACATTTACCATGTTAATACTATGTTTTTTATACATTTAGCATGGTAATATTATGGTATTTTTGAACATTTACCATGGTAATATTATGTTTTTTTTACATTTACCATGTTAATATTATGGTATTTTTTGAACATTTACCATGGTAATATTATGGTATTTTTTGAACATTTAACATGGTAATATTATGGTATATTTGTACAAATTTACCATGGTAATATTTTGATTTTTTTTACATTTACCATGGTAATATTATGGTATTATTTGAACATTTACCATGGTAATACTATGTTTTTATTATTTACCATGGTAATATTATGGTATATTTTGAACATTTACCATGGTAATTCTGTTTTTTTTTACATTTACCATGGTAAAATTATTGCATTTTTTGAACATTTACCATGGTAATATTATGGTATTTTTTGAACATTTACCATGGTAATACTATGGGGTTTTTTTTACATTTACCATGGTAATATTATGGTATTTTTTGAACATTTACCATGGTAATACTATGTTTTTATTATTTACCATGGTAATATTATGGTATATTTTGAACATTTACCATGGTAATTCTGTTTTTTTTTACATTTACCATGGTAATATTATGGTATTTTTTGAACATTTACCATGGTAATACTATGTTTTTTTTTACATTTACCATGGTAAAATTATTGCATTTTTTGAACATTTACCATGGTAATATTATGGTATTTTTGAACATTTACCATGGTAATATTATGGTATTTTTTGAACATTTACCATGGTAATATTATGGTATATTTGTACAAATTTACCATGGTAATATTATGTTTTTTTTACATTTACCATGGTAATATTATGGTATTTTTTGAACATTTACCATGGTAATATTATGGTATTTTTTGAACATTTACCATGGTAATACTATGTTTTTATTATTTACCATGGTAATATTATGGTATATTTTGAACATTTACCATGGTAATTCTGTTTTTTTTTACATTTACCATGGTAATATTATGGTATTTTTTGAACATTTACCATGGTAATACTATGTTTTTTTTTACATTTACCATGGTAAAATTATTGCATTTTTTGAACATTTACCATGGTAATATTATGGTATTTTTGAACATTTACCATGGTAATATTATGGTATTTTTTGAACATTTACCATGGTAATATTATGGTATATTTGTACAAATTTACCATGGTAATATTATGTTTTTTTTACATTTACCATGGTAATATTATGGTATTTTTTGAACATTTACCATGGTAATATTATGGTATTTTTTGAACATTTAACATGGTAATATTATGGTATATTTGTACAAATTTACCATGGTAATATTATGTTTTTTTTACATTTACCATGGTAATATTATGGTATTATTTGAACATTTACCATGGTAATACCATGTTTTTATTATTTACCATGGTAATATTATGGTATTTTTTGAACATTTACCATGGTAATACTATGTTTTTTTATATTTACCATGGTAATATTATGGTATTTTTTGAACATTTATCATGGTAATACTATGTTTTTTTTTACATTTACCATGGTAATATTATGGTATATTTGCACAAATTTACCATGGTAATGTTATATTTTTATTTACATTTACCATGGTAATACTATGTTTTTTTTACATTTACCATGGTAATATTATGGTATTTTTTGACATTTACCATGTTAACACTATGTTTTTTATACATTTAGCATGGTAATATTATGGTATTTTTGAACATTTACCATGGTTATATTATGGTATTTTTTTTTTAAATTTATCATGGTAATATTATGGTATTTTTTGAACATTTACCATGGTAATACTATGGGTTTTTTTTTACATTTACCATGGTAATATTATGGTATTTTTTGAACATTTACCATGGTAATACTATGTTTTTATTATTTACCATGGTAATATTATGGTATATTTTGAACATTTACCATGGTAATTCTGTTTTTTTTTACATTTACCATGGTAATATTATGGTATTTTTTGAACATTTACCATGGTAATACTATGTTTTTTTTTACATTTACCATGGTAAAATTATTGCATTTTTTGAACATTTACCACGGTAATATTATGGTATTTTTGAACATTTACCATGGTAATATTATGGTATTTTTTGAACATTTACCATGGTAATATTATGGTATATTTGTACAAATTTACCATGGTAATATTATGTTTTTTTTACATTTACCATGGTAATATTATGGTATTTTTTGAACATTTACCATGGTAATATTATGGTATTTTTTGAACATTTAACATGGTAATATTATGGTATATTTGTACAAATTTACCATGGTAATATTATGTTTTTTTTACATTTACCATGGTAATATTATGGTATTATTTGAACATTTACCATGGTAATACCATGTTTTTATTATTTACCATGGTAATATTATGGTATATTTTGAACATTTACCATGGTAATTCTGTTTTTTTTTTTACATTTACCATGGTAATATTATGGTATTTTTTGAACATTTACCATGGTAATACTATGTTTTTTTTTACATTTACCATGGTAAAATTATTGCATTTTTTGAACATTTACCATGGTAATATTATGGTATTTTTGAACATTTACCATGGTAATATTATGGTATTTTTTGAACATTTACCATGGTAATATTATGGTATATTTGTACAAATTTACCATGGTAATATTATATTTTTTTTACATTTACCATGGTAATATTATGGTATTTTTTGAACATTTACCATGGTAATACTTTGTTTTTATTTACATTTACCATGGTAAAATTATGGCATTTTTTGAACATTTACCATGGTAATAATATGGTATTTTTTTGAACATTTACCATGGTAATATTATGGTATATTTGTACAAATTTACCATGGTAATATTATGTTTTTTTACATTTACCATGGTAATATTATGGTATTTTTTGAACATTTACCATGGTAATACTATGTTTTTTTACATTTACCATGGTAATATTATGGTATTTTTTTGAACATTTATCATGGTAATACTATGTTTTTCTTTACATTTACCATGGTAATATTATGGTATATTTGTACAAATTTACCATGGTAATGTTATATTTTTATTTACATTTACCATGGTAATACTATGTTTTTTTTACATTTACCATGGTAATATTATGGTATTTTTTGACATTTACCATGTTAACACTATGTTTTTTATACATTTAGCATGGTAATATTATGGTATTTTTGAACATTTACCATGGTTATATTATGGTATTTTTTTTTTAAATTTATCATGGTAATATTATGGTATTTTTTGAACATTTACCATGGTAATACTATGGTTTTATTATTTACCATGGTAATATTATGGTATATTTTGAACATTTACCATGGTAATTCTGTTTTTTTTTACATTTACCATGGTAATATTATGGTATTTTTTGAACATTTACCATGGTAATACTATGTTTTTTTTTACATTTACCATGGTAAAATTATTGCATTTTTTGAACATTTACCATGGTAATATTATGGTATTTTTGAACATTTACCATGGTAATATTATGGTATTTTTTGAACATTTACCATGGTAATATTATGGTATATTTGTACAAATTTACCATGGTAATATTATATTTTTTTTACATTTACCATGGTAATATTATGGTATTTTTTGAACATTTACCATGGTAATACTTTGTTTTTATTTACATTTACCATGGTAAAATTATGGCATTTTTTGAACATTTACCATGGTAATATTATGGTATTTTTAAAAAAATTTACCATGGGAATAATATGGTATTTTTTTGAACATTTACCATGGTAATGTTATGGTATATTTGTACAAATTTACCATGGTAATATTGTTTTTTTACAATTACCATGGTAATATTATGGTATTTTTTGAACATTTACCATGGTAATACTATGTTTTTTTACATTTACCATGGTAATATTATGGTATTTTTTGAACATTTATCATGGTAATACTATGTTTTTTTTTACATTTACCATGGTAATATTATGGTATATTTGTAAAATTTACCATGGTAATGTTATATTTTTATTTACATTTACCATGTTAATACTATGTTTTTTATACATTTAGCATGGTAATATTATGGTATTTTTGAACATTTACCATGGTAATATTATGTTTTTTTTACATTTACCATGTTAATATTATGGTATTTTTTGAACATTTACCATGGTAATATTATGGTATTTTTTGAACATTTAACATGGTAATATTATGGTATATTTGTACAAATTTACCATGGTAATATTTTGATTTTTTTTACATTTACCATGGTAATATTATGGTATTATTTGAACATTTACCATGGTAATACTATGTTTTTATTATTTACCATGGTAATATTATGGTATATTTTGAACATTTACCATGGTAATTCTGTTTTTTTTTACATTTACCATGGTAAAATTATTGCATTTTTTGAACATTTACCATGGTAATATTATGGTATTTTTAAACATTTACCATGGTAATATTATGGTATTTTTTGAACATTTACCATGGTAATACTATGGGTTTTTTTTTACATTTACCATGGTAATATTATGGTATTTTTTGAACATTTACCATGGTAATACTATGTTTTTATTATTTACCATGGTAATATTATGGTATATTTTGAACATTTACCATGGTAATTCTGTTTTTTTTTACATTTACCATGGTAATATTATGGTATTTTTTGAACATTTACCATGGTAATACTATGTTTTTTTTTACATTTACCATGGTAAAATTATTGCATTTTTTGAACATTTACCATGGTAATATTATGGTATTTTTGAACATTTACCATGGTAATATTATGGTATTTTTTGAACATTTACCATGGTAATATTATGGTATATTTGTACAAATTTACCATGGTAATATTATGTTTTTTTTTACATTTACCATGGTAATATTATGGTATTTTTTGAACATTTACCATGGTAATATTATGGTATTTTTTGAACATTTAACATGTTAATATTATGGTATATTTGTACAAATTTACCATGGTAATATTATGTTTTTTTTACATTTACCATGGTAATATTATGGTATTATTTGAACATTTACCATGGTAATACCATGTTTTTATTATTTACCATGGTAATATTATGGTATATTTTGAACATTTACCATGGTAATTCTGTTTTTTTTTTTACATTTACCATGGTAATATTATGGTATTTTTTGAACATTTACCATGGTAATACTATGTTTTTTTTTACATTTACCATGGTAAAATTATTGCATTTTTTGAACATTTACCATGGTAATATTATGGTATTTTTGAACATTTACCATGGTAATATTATGGTATTTTTTGAACATTTACCATGGTAATATTATGGTATATTTGTACAAATTTACCATGGTAATATTATATTTTTTTTACATTTACCATGGTAATATTATGGTATTTTTTGAACATTTACCATGGTAATACTTTGTTTTTATTTACATTTACCATGGTAAAATTATGGCATTTTTTGAACATTTACCATGGTAATAATATGGTATTTTTTTGAACATTTACCATGGTAATATTATGGTATATTTGTACAAATTTACCATGGTAATATTATGTTTTTTTACAATTACCATGGTAATATTATGGTATTTTTTGAACATTTACCATGGTAATACTATGTTTTTTTACATTTACCATGGTAATATTATGGTATTTTTTGAACATTTATCATGGTAATATTATGGTATTTTTTGAACATTTAACATGGTAATATTATGGTATATTTGTACAAATTTACCATGGTAATATTATGTTTTTTTTACATTTACCATGGTAATATTATGGTATTATTTGAACATTTACCATGGTAATACTATGTTTTTATTATTTACCATGGTAATATTATGGTATATTTTGAACATTTACCATGGTAATTCTGTTTTTTTTTTTACATTTACCATGGTAATATTATGGTATTTTTTGAACATTTACCATGGTAATACTATGTTTTTTTTTACATTTACCATGGTAAAATTATTGCATTTTTTGAACATTTACCATGGTAATATTATGGTATTTTTGAACATTTACCATGGTAATATTATGGTATTTTTTGAACATTTACCATGGTAATATTATGGTATATTTGTACAAATTTACCATGGTAATATTATATTTTTTTTACATTTACCATGGTAATATTATGGTATTTTTTGAACATTTACCATGGTAATACTTTGTTTTTATTTACATTTACCATGGTAAAATTATGGCATTTTTTGAACATTTACCATGGTAATATTATGGTATTTTTAAAAAAATTTACCATGGTAATAATATGGTATTTTTTTGAACATTTACCATGGTAATGTTATGGTATATTTGTACAAATTTACCATGGTAATATTATGTTTTTTTACAATTACCATGGTAATATTATGGTATTTTTTGAACATTTACCATGGTAATACTATGTTTTTTTACATTTACCATGGTAATATTATGGTATTTTTTGAACATTTATCATGGTAATACTATGTTTTTTTTTACATTTACCATGGTAATATTATGGTATATTTGTACAAATTTACCATGGTAATGTTATATTTTTATTTACATTTACCATGGTAATACTATGTTTTTTTTACATTTACCATGGTAATATTATGGTATTTTTTGACATTTACCATGTTAATACTATGTTTTTTATACATTTAGCATGGTAATATTATGGTATTTTTGAACATTTACCATGGTAATATTATGTTTTTTTTACATTTACCATGGTAATATTATGGTATTTTTTGAACATTTACCATGGTAATATTATGGTATTTTTTGAACATTTAACATGGTAATATTATGGTATATTTGTACAAATTTACCATGGTAATATTATGATTTTTTTTACATTTACCATGGTAATATTATGGTATTATTTGAACATTTACCATGGTAATACTATGTTTTTATTATTTACCATGGTAATATTATGGTATATTTTGAACATTTACCATGGTAATTCTGTTTTTTTTTACATTTACCATGGTAAAATTATTGCATTTTTTGAACATTTACCATGGTAATATTATGGTATTTTTGAACATTTACCATGGTAATATTATGGTATTTTTTGAACATTTACCATGGTAATATTATGGTATTTTTTGAACATTTACCATGGTAATATTATGGTATATTTGTACAAATTTACCATGGTAATATTATATTTTTTTTACATTTACCATGGTAATATTATGGTATTTTTTGAACATTTACCATGGTAATACTTTGTTTTTATTTACATTTACCATGGTAAAATTATGGCATTTTTTGAACATTTACCATGGTAATAATATGGTATTTTTTTGAACATTTACCATGGTAATATTATGGTATATTTGTACAAATTTACCATGGTAATATTATGTTTTTTTACAATTACCATGGTAATATTATGGTATTTTTTGAACATTTACCATGGTAATACTATGTTTTTTTACATTTACCATGGTAATATTATGGTATTTTTTGAACATTTATCATGGTAATACTATGTTTTTTTTTACATTTACCATGGTAATATTATGGTATATTTGTACAAATTTACCATGGTAATGTTATATTTTTATTTACATTTACCATGGTAATACTATGTTTTTTTTACATTTACCATGGTAATATTATGGTATTTTTTGACATTTACCATGTTAACACTATGTTTTTTATACATTTAGCATGGTAATATTATGGTATTTTTGAACATTTACCATGGTTATATTATGGTATTTTTTTTTAAATTTATCATGGTAATATTATGGTATTTTTTGAACATTTACCATGGTAATACTATGGTTTTTTTTTTACATTTACCATGGTAATATTATGGTATTTTTTGAACATTTACCATGGTAATACTATGTTTTTATTATTTACCATGGTAATATTATGGTATATTTTGAACATTTACCATGGTAATTCTGTTTTTTTTTACATTTACCATGGTAATATTATGGTATTTTTTGAACATTTACCATGGTAATACTATGTTTTTTTTTACATTTACCATGGTAAAATTATTGCATTTTTTGAACATTTACCATGGTAATATTATGGTATTTTTGAACATTTACCATGGTAATATTATGGTATTTTTTGAACATTTACCATGGTAATATTATGGTATATTTGTACAAATTTACCATGGTAATATTATATTTTTTTTACATTTACCATGGTAATATTATGGTATTTTTTGAACATTTACCATGGTAATACTTTGTTTTTATTTACACTTACCATTGTAATATTATGGTATTTTCTTAAACATTTACCATGTTAATATTATGGTTTTTTTTAACATTTACCATGGTAATACTATGTTTTTTTACATTTACCATGGTAATATTATGGTATTAATTGAACATTTACCATGGTAATACTATGTTTTTTTTTACATTTACCATGGTAAAATTATTGCATTTTTTGAACATTTACCATGGTAATATTATGGTATTTTTGAACATTTACCATGGTAATATTATGGTATTTTTTGAACATTTACCATGGTAATACTATGTTTTTTTTACACTTACCATTGTAATATTATGGTATTTTCTTAAACATTTACCATGTTAATATTATGGTTTTTTTTAACATTTACCATGGTAATACTATGTTTTTTTACATTTACCATGGTAATATTATGGTATTAATTGAACATTTACCATGGTAATACTATGTTTTTTTTTACATTTACCATGGTAAAATTATTGCATTTTTTGAACATTTACCATGGTAATATTATGGTATTTTTGAACATTTACCATGGTAATATTATGGTATTTTTTGAACATTTACCATGGTAATACTATGTTTTTATTATTTACCATGGTAATATTATGGTATATTTTGAACATTTACCATGGTAATTCTGTTTTTTTTTACATTTACCATGGTAATATTATGGTATTTTTTGAACATTTACCATGGTAATACTATGTTTTTTTTTACATTTACCATGGTAAAATTATTGCATTTTTTGAACATTTACCATGGTAATATTATGGTATTTTTGAACATTTACCATGGTAATATTATGGTATTTTTTGAACATTTACCATGGTAATATTATGGTATATTTGTACAAATTTACCATGGTAATATTATATTTTTTTTACATTTACCATGGTAATATTATGGTATTTTTTGAACATTTACCATGGTAATACTTTGTTTTTATTTACACTTACCATTGTAATATTATGGTATTTTCTTAAACATTTACCATGTTAATATTATGTTTTTTTTTAACATTTACCATGGTAATACTATGTTTTTTTACATTTACCATGGTAATATTATGGTATTAATTGAACATTTACCATGGTAATACTATGTTTTTTTTTACATTTACCATGGTAAAATTATTGCATTTTTTGAACATTTACCATGGTAATATTATGGTATTTTTGAACATTTACCATGGTAATATTATGGTATTTTTTGAACATTTACCATGGTAATACTATGTTTTTTTTACACTTACCATTGTAATATTATGGTATTTTCTTAAACATTTACCATGTTAATATTATGGTTTTTTTTTAACATTTACCATGGTAATACTATGTTTTTTTACATTTACCATGGTAATATTATGGTATTAATTGAACATTTACCATGGTAATACTATGTTTTTTTTTACATTTACCATGGTAAAATTATTGCATTTTTTGAACATTTACCATGGTAATATTATGGTATTTTTGAACATTTACCATGGTAATATTATGGTATTTTTTGAACATTTACCATGGTAATATTATGGTATATTTGTAGAAATTTACCATGGTAATATTATATTTTTTTTACATTTACCATGGTAATATTATGGTATTTTTTGAACATTTACCATGGTAATTCTGTTTTTTTTTTTACATTTACCATGGTAATATTATGGTATATTTGTACAAATTTACCATGGTAATATTATATTTTTTTTACATTTACCATGGTAATATTATGGTATTTTTTGAACATTTACCATGGTAATTCTGTTTTTTTTTTAACATTTACCATGGTAATACTATGTTTTTTTACATTTACCATGGTAATATTATGGTATTAATTGAACATTTACCATGGTAATACTATGTTTTTTTTTACATTTACCATGGTAAAATTATTGCATTTTTTGAACATTTACCATGGTAATATTATGGTATTTTTGAACATTTACCATGGTAATATTATGGTATTTTTTGAACATTTACCATGGTAATATTATGGTATATTTGTACAAATTTACCATGGTAATATTATATTTTTTTAACATTTACCATGGTAATATTATGGTATATTTTGAACATTTACCATGGTAATTCTGTTTTTTTTTTTACATTTACCATGGTAATATTATGGTATTTTTTGAACATTTACCATGGTAATACTATGTTTTTTTTTACATTTACCATGGTAAAATTATTGCATTTTTTGAACATTTACCATGGTAATATTATGGTATTTTTTGAACATTTTCCATGGCAATATTATGGTATTTTTTTGAACATTTACCATGGTAATATTATGGTATTACCATGGTAATATAATGGTATTTTTTGAACATTTACCTTGGCAAATGTATGTTATTTTTTGAACACTTACCATGTAATATTATGGTATTTTTTGAGCATATACCATATCAATTGTATGCTATTTTTTGAACATTTACCATGGTAATATTATAGTATTTTTTGAACATTTACCATAGTATAATTATAGTATTACCATGGTAATACTATGGTATTTTTTGAACATTTACCATGGTAATACTGTTTTTTTTTACATTTACAATGGTAATTTTACAGTATTTTTTTGAACATTTACCATGGTAATATTATGGTATATTTTGAACATTTACCATGGTAATATTATGGTATTTTTGAACATTTACCATGGTAATATTATGGTATTTTTTGAACATTTACCATGGTAATACTATGTTTTTTTTACACTTACCATTGTAATATTATGGTATTTTCTTAAACATTTACCATGTTAATATTATGGTTTTTTTTAACATTTACCATGGTAATACTATGTTTTTTTACATTTACCATGGTAATATTATGGTATTAATTGAACATTTACCATGGTAATACTATGTTTTTTTTTACATTTACCATGGTAAAATTATTGCATTTTTTGAACATTTACCATGGTAATATTATGGTATTTTTGAACATTTACCATGGTAATATTATGGTATTTTTTGAACATTTACCATGGTAATATTATGGTATTTTTTGAACATTTACCATGGTAATACTATGTTTTTTTACATTTACCATGGTAATATTATGGTATTTTTTGAACATTTATCATGGTAATACTATGTTTTTTTTTACATTTACCATGGTAATATTATGGTATATTTGTACAAATTTACCATGGTAATGTTATATTTTTATTTACATTTACCATGGTAATACTATGTTTTTTTTACATTTACCATGGTAATATTATGGTATTTTTTGACATTTACCATGTTAACACTATGTTTTTTATACATTTAGCATGGTAATATTATGGTATTTTTGAACATTTACCATGGTTATATTATGGTATTTTTTTTTAAATTTATCATGGTAATATTATGGTATTTTTTGAACATTTACCATGGTAATACTATGGTTTTTTTTTTACATTTACCATGGTAATATTATGGTATTTTTTGAACATTTACCATGGTAATACTATGTTTTTATTATTTACCATGGTAATATTATGGTATATTTTGAACATTTACCATGGTAATTCTGTTTTTTTTTACATTTACCATGGTAATATTATGGTATTTTTTGAACATTTACCATGGTAATACTATGTTTTATTTTACATTTACCATGGTAAAATTATTGCATTTTTTGAACATTTACCATGGTAATATTATGGTATTTTTGAACATTTACCATGGTAATATTATGGTATTTTTTGAACATTTACCATGGTAATATTATGGTATATTTGTACAAATTTACCATGGTAATATTATATTTTTTTTACATTTACCATGGTAATATTATGGTATTTTTTGAACATTTACCATGGTAATACTTTGTTTTTATTCACACTTACCATTGTAATATTATGGTATTTTCTTAAACATTTACCATGTTAATATTATGGTTTTTTTTAACATTTACCATGGTAATACTATGTTTTTTTACATTTTCCATGGTAATATTATGGTATTAATTGAACATTTACCATGGTAATACTATGTTTTTTTTTACATTTACCATGGTAAAATTATTGCATTTTTTGAACATTTACCATGGTAATATTATGGTATTTTTGAACATTTACCATGGTAATATTATGGTATTTTTTGAACATTTACCATGGTAATACTATGTTTTTTTTACACTTACCATTGTAATATTATGGTATTTTCTTAAACATTTACCATGTTAATATTATGGTTTTTTTTAACATTTACCATGGTAATACTATGTTTTTTTACATTTACCATGGTAATATTATGGTATTAATTGAACATTTACCATGGTAATACTATGTTTTTTTTACATTTACCATGGTAAAATTATTGCATTTTTTGAACATTTACCATGGTAATATTATGGTATTTTTGAACATTTACCATGGTAATATTATGGTATTTTTTGAACATTTACCATGGTAATATTATGGTATATTTGTACAAATTTACCATGGTAATATTATATTTTTTTTACATTTACCATGGTAATATTATGGTATTTTTTGAACATTTACCATGGTAATTCTGTTTTTTTTTTTACATTTACCATGGTAATATTATGGTATATTTGTACAAATTTACCATGGTAATATTATATTTTTTTTACATTTACCATGGTAATATTATGGTATTTTTTGAACATTTACCATGGTAATTCTGTTTTTTTTTTAACATTTACCATGGTAATACTATGTTTTTTTACATTTACCATGGTAATATTATGGTATTAATTGAACATTTACCATGGTAATACTATGTTTTTTTTTACATTTACCATGGTAAAATTATTGCATTTTTTGAACATTTACCATGGTAATATTATGGTATTTTTGAACATTTACCATGGTAATATTATGGTATTTTTTGAACATTTACCATGGTAATATTATGGTATATTTGTACAAATTTACCATGGTAATATTATATTTTTTTAACATTTACCATGGTAATATTATGGTATATTTTGAACATTTACCATGGTAATTCTGTTTTTTTTTTTACATTTACCATGGTAATATTATGGTATTTTTTGAACATTTACCATGGTAATACTATGTTTTTTTTTACATTTACCATGGTAAAATTATTGCATTTTTTGAACATTTACCATGGTAATATTATGGTATTTTTTGAACATTTTCCATGGCAATATTATGGTATTTTTTTGAACATTTACCATGGTAATATTATGGTATTACCATGGTAATATAATGGTATTTTTTGAACATTTACCTTGGCAAATGTATGTTATTTTTTGAACACTTACCATGTAATATTATGGTATTTTTTGAGCATATACCATATCAATTGTATGCTATTTTTTGAACATTTACCATGGTAATATTATAGTATTTTTTGAACATTTACCATAGTATAATTATAGTATTACCATGGTAATACTATGGTATTTTTTGAACATTTACCATGGTAATACTGTTTTTTTTTACATTTACCATGGTAATATTATGGTATTTTTTGAACATTTATCATGGTAATACTATGTTTTTTTTTACATTTACCATGGTAATATTATGGTATATTTGTACAAATTTACCATGGTAATGTTATATTTTTATTTACATTTACCATGGTAATACTATGTTTTTTTTACATTTACCATGGTAATATTATGGTATTTTTTGACATTTACCATGTTAACACTATGTTTTTTATACATTTAGCATGGTAATATTATGGTATTTTTGAACATTTACCATGGTTATATTATGGTATTTTTTTTTAAATTTATCATGGTAATATTATGGTATTTTTTGAACATTTACCATGGTAATACTATGGGTTTTTTTTTACATTTACCATGGTAATATTATGGTATTTTTTGAACATTTACCATGGTAATACTATGTTTTTATTATTTACCATGGTAATATTATGGTATATTTTGAACATTTACCATGGTAATTCTGTTTTTTTTTACATTTACCATGGTAATATTATGGTATTTTTTGAACATTTACCATGGTAATACTATGTTTTATTTTACATTTACCATGGTAAAATTATTGCATTTTTTGAACATTTACCATGGTAATATTATGGTATTTTTGAACATTTACCATGGTAATATTATGGTATTTTTTGAACATTTACCATGGTAATATTATGGTATATTTGTACAAATTTACCATGGTAATATTATATTTTTTTTACATTTACCATGGTAATATTATGGTATTTTTTGAACATTTACCATGGTAATACTTTGTTTTTATTTACACTTACCATTGTAATATTATGGTATTTTCTTAAACATTTACCATGTTAATATTATGGTTTTTTTTAACATTTACCATGGTAATACTATGTTTTTTTACATTTTCCATGGTAATATTATGGTATTAATTGAACATTTACCATGGTAATACTATGTTTTTTTTTACATTTACCATGGTAAAATTATTGCATTTTTTGAACATTTACCATGGTAATATTATGGTATTTTTGAACATTTACCATGGTAATATTATGGTATTTTTTGAACATTTACCATGGTAATACTATGTTTTTTTTACACTTACCATTGTAATATTATGGTATTTTCTTAAACATTTACCATGTTAATATTATGGTTTTTTTTAACATTTACCATGGTAATACTATGTTTTTTTACATTTACCATGGTAATATTATGGTATTAATTGAACATTTACCATGGTAATACTATGTTTTTTTTACATTTACCATGGTAAAATTATTGCATTTTTTGAACATTTACCATGGTAATATTATGGTATTTTTGAACATTTACCATGGTAATATTATGGTATTTTTTGAACATTTACCATGGTAATATTATGGTATATTTGTACAAATTTACCATGGTAATATTATATTTTTTTTACATTTACCATGGTAATATTATGGTATTTTTTGAACATTTACCATGGTAATTCTGTTTTTTTTTTTACATTTACCATGGTAATATTATGGTATATTTGTACAAATTTACCATGGTAATATTATATTTTTTTTACATTTACCATGGTAATATTATGGTATTTTTTGAACATTTACCATGGTAATTCTGTTTTTTTTTTAACATTTACCATGGTAATACTATGTTTTTTTACATTTACCATGGTAATATTATGGTATTAATTGAACATTTACCATGGTAATACTATGTTTTTTTTTACATTTACCATGGTAAAATTATTGCATTTTTTGAACATTTACCATGGTAATATTATGGTATTTTTGAACATTTACCATGGTAATATTATGGTATTTTTTGAACATTTACCATGGTAATATTATGGTATATTTGTACAAATTTACCATGGTAATATTATATTTTTTTAACATTTACCATGGTAATATTATGGTATATTTTGAACATTTACCATGGTAATTCTGTTTTTTTTTTTACATTTACCATGGTAATATTATGGTATTTTTTGAACATTTACCATGGTAATACTATGTTTTTTTTTACATTTACCATGGTAAAATTATTGCATTTTTTGAACATTTACCATGGTAATATTATGGTATTTTTTGAACATTTTCCATGGCAATATTATGGTATTTTTTTGAACATTTACCATGGTAATATTATGGTATTACCATGGTAATATAATGGTATTTTTTGAACATTTACCTTGGCAAATGTATGTTATTTTTTGAACACTTACCATGTAATATTATGGTATTTTTTGAGCATATACCATATCAATTGTATGCTATTTTTTGAACATTTACCATGGTAATATTATAGTATTTTTTGAACATTTACCATAGTATAATTATAGTATTACCATGGTAATACTATGGTATTTTTTGAACATTTACCATGGTAATACTGTTTTTTTTTACATTTACAATGGTAATTTTACAGTATTTTTTTGAACATTTACCATGGTAATATTATGGTATATTTTGAACATTTACCATGGTAATATTATGGTATTTTTGAACATTTACCATGGTAATATTATGGTATTTTTTGAACATTTACCATGGTAATACTATGTTTTTTTTACACTTACCATTGTAATATTATGGTATTTTCTTAAACATTTACCATGTTAATATTATGGTTTTTTTTAACATTTACCATGGTAATACTATGTTTTTTTACATTTACCATGGTAATATTATGGTATTAATTGAACATTTACCATGGTAATACTATGTTTTTTTTTACATTTACCATGGTAAAATTATTGCATTTTTTGAACATTTACCATGGTAATATTATGGTATTTTTGAACATTTACCATGGTAATATTATGGTATTTTTTGAACATTTACCATGGTAATATTATGGTATATTTGTACAAATTTACCATGGTAATATTATATTTTTTTTACATTTACCATGGTAATATTATGGTATTTTTTGAACATTTACCATGGTAATACTTTGTTTTTATTTACATTTACCATGGTAAAATTATGGCATTTTTTGAACATTTACCATGGTAATATTATGGTATTTTTTGAACATTTACCATGGTAATATTATGGTATATTTGTACAAATTTACCATGGTAATATTATATTTTTTTTACATTTACCATGGTAATATTATGGTATTTTTTGAACATTTACCATGGTAATACTTTGTTTTTATTTACATTTACCATGGTAAAATTATGGCATTTTTTGAACATTTACCATGGTAATAATATGGTATTTTTTTGAACATTTACCATGGTAATATTATGGTATATTTGTACAAATTTACCATGGTAATATTATGTTTTTTTACAATTACCATGGTAATATTATGGTATTTTTTGAACATTTACCATGGTAATACTATGTTTTTTTTACATTTACCATGGTAATATTATGGTATTTTTTGAACATTTATCATGGTAATACTATGTTTTTTTTTACATTTACCATGGTAATATTATGGTATATTTGTACAAATTTACCATGGTAATGTTATATTTTTATTTACATTTACCATGGTAATACTATGTTTTTTTTACATTTACCATGGTAATATTATGGTATTTTTTGACATTTACCATGTTAACACTATGTTTTTTATACATTTAGCATGGTAATATTATGGTATATTTTGAACATTTACCATGGTAATTCTGTTTTTTTTTACATTTACCATGGTAATATTATGGTATTTTTTGAACATTTACCATGGTAATACTATGTTTTTTTTTACATTTACCATGGTAAAATTATTGCATTTTTTGAACATTTACCATGGTAATATTATGGTATTTTTGAACATTTACCATGGTAATATTATGGTATTTTTTGAACATTTACCATGGTAATACTATGTTTTTTTTACACTTACCATTGTAATATTATGGTATTTTCTTAAACATTTACCATGTTAATATTATGGTTTTTTTAACATTTACCATGGTAATACTATGTTTTTTTACATTTACCATGGTAATATTATGGTATTAATTGAACATTTACCATGGTAATACTATGTTTTTTTTTACATTTACCATGGTAAAATTATTGCATTTTTTGAACATTTACCATTGTAATATTATGGTATTTTTGAACATTTACCATGGTAATATTATGGTATTTTTTGAACATTTACCATGGTAATATTATGGTATATTTGTACAAATTTACCATGGTAATATTATATTTTTTTTACATTTACCATGGTAATATTATGGTATTTTTTGAACATTTACCATGGTAATACTTTGTTTTTATTTACATTTACCATGGTAAAATTATGGCATTTTTTGAACATTTACCATGGTAATATTATGGTATTTTTAAAAAAATTTACCATGGGAATAATATGGTATTTTTTTGAACATTTACCATGGTAATGTTATGGTATATTTGTACAAATTTACCATGGTAATATTATGTTTTTTTACAATTACCATGGTAATATTATGGTATTTTTTGAACATTTACCATGGTAATACTATGTTTTTTTACATTTACCATGGTAATATTATGGTATTTTTTGAACATTTATCATGGTAATACTATGTTTTTTTTTACATTTACCATGGTAATATTATGGTATATTTGTACAAATTTACCATGGTAATGTTATATTTTTATTTACATTTAGCATGGTAATATTATGGTATTTTTGAACATTTACCATGGTAATATTATGTTTTTTTTACATTTACCATGGTAATATTATGGTATTTTTTGAACATTTACCATGGTAATATTATGGTATATTTGTACAAATTTACCATGGTAATATTATCTTTTTTTTTTACATTTACCATGGTAATATTATGGTATTTTTTGAACATTTACCATGGTAATACTATGTTTTTATTATTTACCATGGTAATATTATGGTATATTTTGAACATTTACCATGGTAATTCTGTTTTTTTTTTTACATTTACCATGGTAATATTATGGTGTTTTTTGAACATTTACAATGGTAATGCTATGTTTTTTTACATTTACCATGGTAATATTATGGTATATTTTGAACATTTACCATGGTAATACTATGTTGTATTTTTTTACATTTACCATGGTAAAATTATGGCATTTTTTTGAACATTTACCATGGTAATATTATGGTATTTTTTTTAAAATTTACCATGGTAATATTATGGTATTTTTTTGAACATTTACCATGGTAATACTATGTTTTTTTTTACATTTACCATGGTAATATTATGGTATTTTTAAAAAAAATTTACCATGGGAATAATATGGTATTTTTTTGAACATTTACCATGGTAATGTTATGGTATATTTGTACAAATTTACCATGGTAATATTATGTTTTTTTACAATTACCATGGTAATATTATGGTATTTTTTGAACATTTACCATGGTAATACTATGTTTTTTTACATTTACCATGGTAATATTATGGTATTTTTTGAACATTTATCATGGTAATACTATGTTTTTTTTTACATTTACCATGGTAATATTATGGTATATTTGTACAAATTTACCATGGTAATGTTATATTTTTATTTACATTTACCATGGTAATACTATGTTTTTTTTACATTTACCATGGTAATATTATGGTATTTTTTGACATTTACCATGTTAATACTATGTTTTTTATACATTTAGCATGGTAATATTATGGTATTTTTGAACATTTACCATGGTAATATTATGTTTTTTTTACATTTACCATGGTAATATTATGGTATTTTTTGAACATTTACCATGGTAATATTATGGTATTTTTTGAACATTTAACATGGTAATATTATGGTATATTTGTACAAATTTACCATGGTAATATTATGATTTTTTTTACATTTACAATGGTAATATTATGGTATTATTTGAACATTTACCATGGTAATACTATGTTTTTATTATTTACCATGGTAATATTATGGTATATTTTGAACATTTACCATGGTAATTCTGTTTTTTTTTACATTTACCATGGTAAAATTATTGCATTTTTTGAACATTTACCATGGTAATATTATGGTATTTTTGAACATTTACCATGGTAATATTATGGTATTTTTTGAACATTTACCATGGTAATATTATGGTATTTTTTGAACATTTACCATGGTAATATTATGGTATATTTGTACAAATTTACCATGGTAATATTATATTTTTTTTACATTTACCATGGTAATATTATGGTATTTTTTGAACATTTACCATGGTAATACTTTGTTTTTATTTACATTTACCATGGTAAAATTATGGCATTTTTTGAACATTTACCATGGTAATAATATGGTATTTTTTTGAACATTTACCATGGTAATATTATGGTATATTTGTACAAATTTACCATGGTAATATTATGTTTTTTTACATTTACCATGGTAATATTATGGTATTTTTTGAACATTTACCATGGTAATACTATGTTTTTTTTACATTTACCATGGTAATATTATGGTATTTTTTGAACATTTATCATGGTAATACTATGTTTTTTTTACATTTACCATGGTAATATTATGGTATATTTGTACAAATTTACCATGGTAATGTTATATTTTTATTTACATTTACCATGGTAATACTATGTTTTTTTTACATTTACCATGGTAATATTATGGTATTTTTTGACATTTACCATGTTAACACTATGTTTTTTATACATTTAGCATGGTAATATTATGGTATTTTTGAACATTTACCATGGTTATATTATGGTATTTTTTTTTTAAATTTATCATGGTAATATTATGGTATTTTTTGAACATTTACCATGGTAATACTATGGTTTTTTTTTTTACATTTACCATGGTAATATTATGGTATTTTTTGAACATTTACCATGGTAATACTATGTTTTTATTATTTACCATGGTAATATTATGGTATATTTTGAACATTTACCATGGTAATTCTGTTTTTTTTACATTTACCATGGTAATATTATGGTATTTTTTGAACATTTACCATGGTAATACTATGTTTTTTTTTACATTTACCATGGTAAAATTATTGCATTTTTTGAACATTTACCATGGTAATATTATGGTATTTTTGAACATTTACCATGGTAATATTATGGTATTTTTTGAACATTTACCATGGTAATATTATGGTATATTTGTACAAATTTACCATGGTAATATTATATTTTTTTTACATTTACCATGGTAATATTATGGTATTTTTTGAACATTTACCATGGTAATACTATGTTTTTATTATTTACCATGGTAATATTATGGTATATTTTGAACATTTACCATGGTAATTCTGTTTTTTTTTACATTTACCATGGTAAAATTATTGCATTTTTTGAACATTTACCATGGTAATATTATGGTATTTTTGAACATTTACCATGGTAATATTATGGTATTTTTTGAACATTTACCATGGT
This sequence comes from Moxostoma hubbsi, assembly GCA_032164185.1. Classification (NCBI taxonomy): domain Eukaryota; kingdom Metazoa; phylum Chordata; class Actinopteri; order Cypriniformes; family Catostomidae; genus Moxostoma; species Moxostoma hubbsi. Next base: position 10,689,005 of record JAVLUX010000125.1, on the reverse strand, counting down.
AATATTATGGTATTTTTTGAACATTTACCATGGTAATATTATGGTATATTTGTACAAATTTACCATGGTAATATTATATTTTTTTTACATTTACCATGGTAATATTATGGTATTTTTTGAACATTTACCATGGTAATACTTTGTTTTTATTTACATTTACCATGGTAAAATTATGGCATTTTTTGAACATTTACCATGGTAATAATATGGTATTTTTTTGAACATTTACCATGGTAATATTATGGTATATTTGTACAAATTTACCATGGTAATATTATGTTTTTTTACATTTACCATGGTAATATTATGGTATTTTTTGAACATTTACCATGGTAATACTATGTTTTTTTTACATTTACCATGGTAATATTATGGTATTTTTTGAACATTTATCATGGTAATACTATGTTTTTTTTACATTTACCATGGTAATATTATGGTATATTTGTACAAATTTACCATGGTAATGTTATATTTTTATTTACATTTACCATGGTAATACTATGTTTTTTTTACATTTACCATGGTAATATTATGGTATTTTTTGACATTTACCATGTTAACACTATGTTTTTTATACATTTAGCATGGTAATATTATGGTATTTTTGAACATTTACCATGGTTATATTATGGTATTTTTTTTTTAAATTTATCATGGTAATATTATGGTATTTTTTGAACATTTACCATGGTAATACTATGGTTTTTTTTTTTACATTTACCATGGTAATATTATGGTATTTTTTGAACATTTACCATGGTAATACTATGTTTTTATTATTTACCATGGTAATATTATGGTATATTTTGAACATTTACCATGGTAATTCTGTTTTTTTTACATTTACCATGGTAATATTATGGTATTTTTTGAACATTTACCATGGTAATACTATGTTTTTTTTTACATTTACCATGGTAAAATTATTGCATTTTTTGAACATTTACCATGGTAATATTATGGTATTTTTGAACATTTACCATGGTAATATTATGGTATTTTTTGAACATTTACCATGGTAATATTATGGTATATTTGTACAAATTTACCATGGTAATATTATATTTTTTTTACATTTACCATGGTAATATTATGGTATTTTTTGAACATTTACCATGGTAATACTTTGTTTTTATTTACACTTACCATTGTAATATTATGGTATTTTCTTAAACATTTACCATGTTAATATTATGGTTTTTTTTAACATTTACCATGGTAATACTATGTTTTTTTACATTTTCCATGGTAATATTATGGTATTAATTGAACATTTACCATGGTAATACTATGTTTTTTTTTACATTTACCATGGTAAAATTATTGCATTTTTTGAACATTTACCATGGTAATATTATGGTATTTTTGAACATTTACCATGGTAATATTATGGTATTTTTTGAACATTTACCATGGTAATATTATGGTATATTTGTACAAATTTACCATGGTAATATTATATTTTTTTTACATTTACCATGGTAATATTATGGTATTTTTTGAACATTTACCATGGTAATTCTGTTTTTTTTTTTACATTTACCATGGTAATATTATGGTATATTTGTACAAATTTACCATGGTAATATTATATTTTTTTTACATTTACCATGGTAATATTATGGTATTTTTTGAACATTTACCATGGTAATTCTGTTTTTTTTTTAACACTTACCATGGTAATACTATGTTTTTTTACATTTACCATGGTAATATTATGGTATTAATTGAACATTTACCATGGTAATACTATGTTTTTTTTTACATTTACCATGGTAAAATTATTGCATTTTTTGAACATTTACCATGGTAATATTATGGTATTTTTGAACATTTACCATGGTAATATTATGGTATTTTTTGAACATTTACCATGGTAATATTATGGTATATTTGTACAAATTTACCATGGTAATATTATATTTTTTTAACATTTACCATGGTAATATTATGGTATATTTTGAACATTTACCATGGTAATTCTGTTTTTTTTTTACATTTACCATGGTAATATTATGGTATTTTTTGAACATTTACCATGGTAATACTATGTTTTTTTTTACATTTACCATGGTAAAATTATTGCATTTTTTGAACATTTACCATGGTAATATTATGGTATTTTTTGAACATTTTCCATGGCAATATTATGGTATTTTTTTGAACATTTACCATGGTAATATTATGGTATTACCATGGTAATATAATGGTATTTTTTGAACATTTACCTTGGCAAATGTATGTTATTTTTTGAACACTTACCATGTAATATTATGGTATTTTTTGAGCATATACCATATCAATTGTATGCTATTTTTTGAACATTTACCATGGTAATATTATAGTATTTTTTGAACATTTACCATAGTATAATTATAGTATTACCATGGTAATACTATGGTATTTTTTGAACATTTACCATGGTAATACTGTTTTTTTTTACATTTACAATGGTAATTTTACAGTATTTTTTTGAACATTTACCATGGTAATATTATGGTATATTTTGAACATTTACCATGGTAATATTATGGTATTTTTGAACATTTACCATGGTAATATTATGGTATTTTTTGAACATTTACCATGGTAATACTATGTTTTTTTTACACTTACCATTGTAATATTATGGTATTTTCTTAAACATTTACCATGTTAATATTATGGTTTTTTTTAACATTTACCATGGTAATACTATGTTTTTTTACATTTACCATGGTAATATTATGGTATTAATTGAACATTTACCATGGTAATACTATGTTTTTTTTTACATTTACCATGGTAAAATTATTGCATTTTTTGAACATTTACCATGGTAATATTATGGTATTTTTGAACATTTACCATGGTAATATTATGGTATTTTTTGAACATTTACCATGGTAATATTATGGTATATTTGTACAAATTTACCATGGTAATATTATATTTTTTTTACATTTACCATGGTAATATTATGGTATTTTTTGAACATTTACCATGGTAATACTTTGTTTTTATTTACATTTACCATGGTAAAATTATGGCATTTTTTGAACATTTACCATGGTAATATTATGGTATTTTTTGAACATTTACCATGGTAATATTATGGTATATTTGTACAAATTTACCATGGTAATATTATATTTTTTTTACATTTACCATGGTAATATTATGGTATTTTTTGAACATTTACCATGGTAATACTTTGTTTTTATTTACATTTACCATGGTAAAATTATGGCATTTTTTGAACATTTACCATGGTAATAATATGGTATTTTTTTGAACATTTACCATGGTAATATTATGGTATATTTGTACAAATTTACCATGGTAATATTATGTTTTTTTACAATTACCATGGTAATATTATGGTATTTTTTGAACATTTACCATGGTAATACTATGTTTTTTTTACATTTACCATGGTAATATTATGGTATTTTTTGAACATTTATCATGGTAATACTATGTTTTTTTTTACATTTACCATGGTAATATTATGGTATTTTTTGACATTTACCATGTTAACACTATGTTTTTTATACATTTAGCATGGTAATATTATGGTATATTTTGAACATTTACCATGGTAATTCTGTTTTTTTTTACATTTACCATGGTAATATTATGGTATTTTTTGAACATTTACCATGGTAATACTATGTTTTTTTTTACATTTACCATGGTAAAATTATTGCATTTTTTGAACATTTACCATGGTAATATTATGGTATTTTTGAACATTTACCATGGTAATATTATGGTATTTTTTGAACATTTACCATGGTAATACTATGTTTTTTTTACACTTACCATTGTAATATTATGGTATTTTCTTAAACATTTACCATGTTAATATTATGGTTTTTTTTAACATTTACCATGGTAATACTATGTTTTTTTACATTTACAATGGTAATATTATGGTATTAATTGAACATTTACCATGGTAATACTATGTTTTTTTTTACATTTACCATGGTAAAATTATTGCATTTTTTGAACATTTACCATTGTAATATTATGGTATTTTTGAACATTTACCATGGTAATATTATGGTATTTTTTGAACATTTACCATGGTAATATTATGGTATATTTGTACAAATTTACCATGGTAATATTATATTTTTTTTACATTTACCATGGTAATATTATGGTATTTTTTGAACATTTACCATGGTAATACTTTGTTTTTATTTACATTTACCATGGTAAAATTATGGCATTTTTTGAACATTTACCATGGTAATATTATGGTATTTTTAAAAAAATTTACCATGGGAATAATATGGTATTTTTTTGAACATTTACCATGGTAATGTTATGGTATATTTGTACAAATTTACCATGGTAATATTATGTTTTTTTACAATTACCATGGTAATATTATGGTATTTTTTGAACATTTACCATGGTAATACTATGTTTTTTTACATTTACCATGGTAATATTATGGTATTTTTTGAACATTTATCATGGTAATACTATGTTTTTTTTTACATTTACCATGGTAATATTATGGTATATTTGTACAAATTTACCATGGTAATGTTATATTTTTATTTACATTTAGCATGGTAATATTATGGTATTTTTGAACATTTACCATGGTAATATTATGTTTTTTTTACATTTACCATGGTAATATTATGGTATTTTTTGAACATTTACCATGGTAATATTATGGTATTTTTTGAACATTTACCATGGTAATATTATGGTATATTTGTACAAATTTACCATGGTAATATTATCTTTTTTTTTACATTTACCATGGTAATATTATGGTATTTTTTGAACATTTACCATGGTAATACTATGTTTTTATTATTTACCATGGTAATATTATGGTATATTTTGAACATTTACCATGGTAATTCTGTTTTTTTTTTACATTTACCATGGTAATATTATGGTGTTTTTTGAACATTTACAATGGTAATGCTATGTTTTTTTACATTTACCATGGTAATATTATGGTATATTTTGAACATTTACCATGGTAATACTATGTTGTATTTTTTTACATTTACCATGGTAAAATTATGGCATTTTTTTGAACATTTACCATGGTAATATTATGGTATTTTTTTTAAAATTTACCATGGTAATATTATGGTATTTTTTTGAACATTTACCATGGTAATACTATGTTTTTTTTTACATTTACCATGGTAATATTATGGTATTTTTAAAAAAAATTTACCATGGGAATAATATGGTATTTTTTTGAACATTTACCATGGTAATGTTATGGTATATTTGTACAAATTTACCATGGTAATATTATGTTTTTTTACAATTACCATGGTAATATTATGGTATTTTTTGAACATTTACCATGGTAATACTATGTTTTTTTACATTTACCATGGTAATATTATGGTATTTTTTGAACATTTATCATGGTAATACTATGTTTTTTTTTACATTTACCATGGTAATATTATGGTATATTTGTACAAATTTACCATGGTAATGTTATATTTTTATTTACATTTACCATGGTAATACTATGTTTTTTTTACATTTACCATGGTAATATTATGGTATTTTTTGACATTTACCATGTTAATACTATGTTTTTTATACATTTAGCATGGTAATATTATGGTATTTTTGAACATTTACCATGGTAATATTATGTTTTTTTTACATTTACCATGGTAATATTATGGTATTTTTTGAACATTTACCATGGTAATATTATGGTATTTTTTGAACATTTAACATGGTAATATTATGGTATATTTGTACAAATTTACCATGGTAATATTATGATTTTTTTTACATTTACAATGGTAATATTATGGTATTATTTGAACATTTACCATGGTAATACTATGTTTTTATTATTTACCATGGTAATATTATGGTATATTTTGAACATTTACCATGGTAATTCTGTTTTTTTTTACATTTACCATGGTAAAATTATTGCATTTTTTGAACATTTACCATGGTAATATTATGGTATTTTTTGAACATTTACCATGGTAATATTATGGTATTTTTTGAACATTTACCATGGTAATACTATGTTTTTTTACATTTACCATGGGAATAATATGGTATTTTTTTGAACATTTACCATGGTAATGTTATGGTATATTTGTACAAATTTACCATGGTAATATTATGTTTTTTTACAATTACCATGGTAATATTATGGTATTTTTTGAACATTTACCATGGTAATACTATGTTTTTTTACATTTACCATGGGAATAATATGGTATTTTTTTGAACATTTACCATGGTAATGTTATGGTATATTTGTACAAATTTACCATGGTAATGTTATATTTTTATTTACATTTAGCATGGTAATATTATGGTATTTTTGAACATTTACCATGGTAATATTATGTTTTTTTTACATTTACCATGGTAATATTATGGTATTTTTTGAACATTTACCATGGTAATATTATGGTATTTTTTGAACATTTAACATGGTAATATTATGGTATATTTGTACAAATTTACCATGGTAATACTATGTTTTTTTACATTTACCATGGTAATATTATGGTATTTTTTGAACATTTATCATGGTAATACTATGTTTTTTTTTACATTTACCATGGTAATATTATGGTATATTTGTACAAATTTACCATGGTAATATTATATTTTTATTTACATTTACCATGGTAATACTATGTTTTTTTTACATTTACCATGGTAATATTATGGTATTTTTTGAACATTTACCATGGTAATTCTATATTTTTTTTTACATTTATCATGGTAATATTATGGTATTTTTTGAACATTTAACATGGTAATTCTATATTTTTTTTACATTTACCATGGTAATACTATGTTTTTTTTACATTTACCATGGTAATGTTATGGTATTTATTGAACATTTACCATGGTAATACTATGTTTTTTTACATTTACCATGGTAATATTATGGTATTTTCTTAAACATTTCCCATGTTAATATTATGGTTTTTTTTATCATTTACCATGGTAATACTAAGTTTTTTTTTACATTTACCATGGTAATATTATGGTATTTTTGAACATTTACCATGGTAATATTATGGTATTTTTTGAACATTTACCATGGTAATATTATGGTATTTATTGAACATTTACCATGGTAATACTATGTTTTTTTTACACTTACCATTGTAATATTATGGTATTTTCTTAAACATTTACCATGTTAATATTATGTTTTTTTTTAACATTTACCATGGTAATACTATGTTTTTTTACATTTACCATGGTAATATTATGGTATTAATTGAACATTTACCATGGTAATACTATGTTTTTATTTACACTTACCATGGTAATATTATGGTATTTTTTAAAAAATTTACCATGGTAATATTATGGTATTTTTTTAACATTTACCATGTTAATATTATGGTATTTTGTTTTTTACAAATTTACCATGGTAATATTTTGGTATTTTTTGAACATTTACCATGGTAATATCATGGTATTTTTTGAACATTTACAATGGTAAAACTATGTTTTTTTTACATTTACCATGGTAATATTATGGTATTTTTTGAACATTTATAATGGTAATAATATGTTTTTATTATCATTTACCATGGTAATATTATGTTTTTTTTTTTTTTACAAATTTACCATGGTAATATTTTGGTATTTTTTGAACATTTACCATGGTAATATCATGGTATTTTTGAACATTTACCATGGTAAATCTGTTTTTTTTTTTTATATTTACCATGGTAATATTATGGTATTTTTTGAACATTTACCATGGTAATACTATGTTTTGATTTACATTTACCATGGTAATTCTATATTTTTTTTACATTTAGCATGGTAATATTATGGTATTTTTTTTTTACATTTACCATGGTAATATTATGGTATTTTTTTGAACATTGACCATGGTAATTCTATGTTTTTTTTACATTTACCATGGTTTTATTATGGTATTTTTTTAACATTTACCATGGTAATACTATGTTTTGATTTACATTTACCATGGTAATACTATGTTTTTTTTTACATTTAACATGGTAATATTATGGTATTTTTTGAACATTTAACATGGTAATGTTATATTTTTATTTACATTTAGCATGGTAATATTATGGTATTTTTGAACATTTACCATGGTAATATTATGTTTTTTTTACATTTACCATGGTAATATTATGGTATTTTTTGAACATTTACCATGGTAATATTATGGTATTTTTTGAACATTTACCATGGTAATATTATGGTATTTTTTTGAACATTGACCATGGTAATTCTATGTTTTTTTTACATTTACCATGGTATTATTATGGTATTTTTTTAACATTTACCATGGTAATACTATGTTTTGATTTACATTTACCATGGTAATACTATGTTTTTTTTTACATTTACCATGGTAATATTATGGTATATTTGTACAAATTTACCATGGTAATGTTATATTTTTATTTACATTTAGCATGGTAATATTATGGTATTTTTGAACATTTACCATGGTAATATTATGTTTTTTTTACATTTACCATGGTAATATTATGGTATTTTTTGAACATTTACCATGGTAATATTATGGTATATTTGTACAAATTTACCATGGTAATATTATCTTTTTTTTTACATTTACCATGGTAATATTATGGTATTTTTTGAACATTTACCATGGTAATACTATGTTTTTATTATTTACCATGGTAATATTATGGTATATTTTGAACATTTACCATGGTAATTCTGTTTTTTTTTTACATTTACCATGGTAATATTATGGAGTTTTTTGAACATTTACCATGGTAATGCTATGTTTTTTTACATTTATCATGGTAATATTATGGTATATTTTGAACATTTACCATGGTAATACTATGTTTTTTTACATTTACCATGGTAATATTATGGTATTTTCTTAAACATTTCCCATGTTAATATTATGGTTTTTTTTATCATTTACCATGGTAATACTAAGTTTTTTTTTACATTTACCATGGTAATATTATGGTATTTTTGAACATTTACCATGGTAATATTATGGTATTTTTTGAACATTTACCATGGTAATATTATGGTATTTATTGAACATTTACCATGGTAATACTATGTTTTTTTTACACTTACCATTGTAATATTATGGTATTTTCTTAAACATTTACCATGTTAATATTATGGTTTTTTTTAACATTTACCATGGTAATACTATGTTTTTTTACATTTACCATGGTAATATTATGGTATTAATTGAACATTTACCATGGTAATACTATGTTTTTTTTTACATTTACCATGGTAAAATTATTGCATTTTTTGAACATTTACCATGGTAATATTATGGTATTTTTGAACATTTACCATGGTAATATTATGGTATTTTTTGAACATTTACCATGGTAATATTATGGTATATTTGTACAAATTTACCATGGTAATATTATATTTTTTTTACATTTACCATGGTAATATTATGGTATTTTTTGAACATTTACCATGGTAATACTTTGTTTTTATTTACATTTACCATGGTAAAATTATGGCATTTTTTGAACATTTACCATGGTAATATTATGGTATTTTTAAAAAAATTTACCATGGGAATAATATGGTATTTTTTTGAACATTTACCATGGTAATGTTATGGTATATTTGTACAAATTTACCATGGTAATATTATGTTTTTTTACAATTACCATGGTAATATTATGGTATTTTTTGAACATTTACCATGGTAATACTATGTTTTTTTACATTTACCATGGTAATATTATGGTATTTTTTGAACATTTATCATGGTAATACTATGTTTTTTTTTACATTTACCATGGTAATATTATGGTATTTTTTGAACATTTAACATGGTAATTCTATATTTTTTTTACATTTACCATGGTAATACTATGTTTTTTTTACATTTACCATGGTAATGTTATGGTATTTATTGAACATTTACCATGGTAATACTATGTTTTTTTACATTTACCATGGTAATATTATGGTATTTTCTTAAACATTTCCCATGTTAATATTATGGTTTTTTTTATCATTTACCATGGTAATACTAAGTTTTTTTTTACATTTACCATGGTAATATTATGGTATTTTTGAATATTTACCATGGTAATATTATGGTATTTTTTGAACATTTACCATGGTAATATTATGGTATTTATTGAACATTTACCATGTTAATACTATGTTTTTTTTACACTTACCATTGTAATATTATGGTATTTTCTTAAACATTTACCATGTTAATATTATGTTTTTTTTTAACATTTACCATGGTAATACTATGTTTTTTTACATTTACCATGGTAATATTATGGTATTAATTGAACATTTACCATGGTAATACTATGTTTTTTTTACATTTACCAGGTAATGTTATGGTATTTATTGAACATTTACCATGGTAATACTATGTTTTTTTACATTTACCATGGTAATATTATGGTATTTTTTGAACATTTCCCATGTTAATATTATGGTTTTTTTTTATCATTTACCATGGTAATACTAAGTTTTTTTTTACATTTACCATGGTAATATTATGGTATTTTTGAACATTTACCATGGTAATATTATGGTATTTTTTGAACATTTACCATGGTAATATTATGGTATTTATTGAACATTTACCATGGTAATACTATGTTTTTTTTACAATTACCATTGTAATATTATGGTATTTTCTTAAACATTTACCATGTTAATATTATGGTTTTTTTTAACATTTACCATGGTAATACTATGTTTTTTTTACATTTACCATGGTAATATTATGGTATTAATTGAACATTTACCATGGTAATACTATGTTTTTTTTTACATTTACCATGGTAAAATTATTGCATTTTTTGAACATTTACCATGGTAATATTATGGTATTTTTGAACATTTACCATGGTAATATTATATTTTTTTTACATTTACCATGGTAATATTATGGTATTTTTTGAACATTTACCATGGTAATACTTTGTTTTTATTTACATTTACCATGGTAAAATTATGGCATTTTTTGAACATTTACCATGGTAATATTATGGTATTTTTAAAAAATTTACCATGGGAATAATATGGTATTTTTTTGAACATTTACCATGGTAATGTTATGGTATATTTGTACAAATTTACCATGGTAATATTATGTTTTTTTACAATTACCATGGTAATATTATGGTATTTTTTGAACATTTACCATGGTAATACTATGTTTTTTTTACATTTACCATGGTAATATTATGGTATTTTTTTGAACATTTATCATGGTAATACTATGTTTTTTTTTACATTTACCATGGTAATATTATGGTATATTTGTACAAATTTACCATGGTAATGTTATATTTTTATTTACATTTAGCATGGTAATATTATGGTATTTTTGAACATTTACCATGGTAATATTATGTTTTTTTTACATTTACCATGGTAATATTATGGTATTTTTTGAACATTTACCATGGTAATATTATGGTATTTTTTGAACATTTAACATGGTAATATTATGGTATATTTGTACAAATTTACCATGGTAATATTATGATTTTTTTTACATTTACCATGGTAATATTATGGTATTATTTGAACATTTACCATGGTAATACTATGTTTTTATTATTTACCATGGTAATATTATGGTATATTTTGAACATTTACCATGGTAATACTATGTTTTTTTTTACATTTACCATGGTAATATTATTGTAATTTTTTAACATTTACCATGGTAATTTTATGGTATATTTTAAAAAAATTACCATGGTAATATTATGGTATTTTATGAACATTTACCATGGTAATACTATGTTTTTTAAATTTACCATGGTGATATTATGGTATTTTTTAAACATTTACCATGGTAATATTATGGTAATTTTTTGAACATTTACCATGGTAATATCATGGTATTTTTTGAACATTTACCATGGTAAAACTGTTTTTTTTTTACATTTACCATGGTAATATTATGGTATATTTGTACAAATTTACCATGGTAATATTATATTTTTATTTACATTTACCATGGTAATACTATGTTTTTTTTACATTTACCATGGTAATATTATGGTATTTTTTGACATTTACCATGTTAATACTATGTTTTTTATACATTTAGCATGGTAATATTATGGTATTTTTTGAACATTTACCATGGTTATATTATGGTATTATTTTTTTAAATTTATCATGGTAATATTATGTTATGGTATTTTTTGAACATTTACCATGGTAATACTATGGGGTTTTTTTTACATTTACCATGGTAATTTTATGGTATATTTTAAAAAAATTACCATGGTAATATTATGGTATTTTATGAACATTTACCATGGTAATACTATGTTTTTTAAATTTACCATGGTAAAATTATTGCATTTTTTGAACATTTACCATGGTAATATTATGGTATTTTTGAACATTTACCATGGTAATATTATGGTATATTTGTACAAATTTACCATGGTAATATTATATTTTTTTTACATTTACCATGGTAATATTATGGTATTTTTTGAACATTTACCATGGTAATACTTTGTTTTTATTTACATTTACCATGGTAAAATTATGGCATTTTTTGAACATTTACCATGGTAATAATATGGTATTTTTTTGAACATTTACCATGGTAATATTATGGTATATTTGTACAAATTTACCATGGTAATATTATGTTTTTTTACAATTACCATGGTAATATTATGGTATTTTTTGAACATTTACCATGGTAATACTATGTTTTTTTACATTTACCATGGTAATATTATGGTATTTTTTGAACATTTATCATGGTAATACTATGTTTTTTTTTACATTTACCATGGTAATATTATGGTATATTTGTACAAATTTACCATGGTAATGTTATATTTTTATTTACATTTACCATGGTAATACTATGTTTTTTTTACATTTACCATGGTAATATTATGGTATTTTTTGACATTTACCATGTTAACACTATGTTTTTTTATACATTTAGCATGGTAATATTATGGTATTTTTGAACATTTACCATGGTTATATTATGGTATTTTTTTTTTAAATTTATCATGGTAATATTATGGTATTTTTTGAACATTTACCATGGTAATACTATGGTTTTTTTTTTACATTTACCATGGTAATATTATGGTATTTTTTGAACATTTACCATGGTAATACTATGTTTTTATTATTTACCATGGTAATATTATGGTATATTTTGAACATTTACCATGGTAATTCTGTTTTTTTTTTACATTTACCATGGTAATATTATGGTATTTTTTGAACATTTACCATGGTAATACTATGTTTTTTTTTACATTTACCATGGTAAAATTATTGCATTTTTTGAACATTTACCATGGTAATATTATGGTATTTTTTGAACATTTTACCATGGTAATATTATGGTATTTTTTGAACATTTACCATGGTAATATTATGGTATATTTGTACAAATTTACCATGGTAATATTATATTTTTTTTACATTTACCATGGTAATATTATGGTATTTTTTGAACATTTACCATGGTAATACTTTGTTTTTATTTACACTTACCATTGTAATATTATGGTATTTTCTTAAACATTTACCATGTTAATATTATGGTTTTTTTTAACATTTACCATGGTAATACTATGTTTTTTTAAATTTATCATGGTAATATTATGGTATTTTTTGAACATTTACCATGGTAATACTATGGTTTTTTTTTTACATTTACCATGGTAATATTATGGTATTTTTTGAACATTTACCATGGTAATACTATGTTTTTATTATTTACCATGGTAATATTATGGTATATTTTGAACATTTACCATGGTAATTCTGTTTTTTTTTACATTTACCATGGTAATATTATGGTATTTTTTGAAAATTTACCATGGTAATATCATGGTATTTTTTGAACATTTACCATGGTAAATCTGTTTTTTTTTTACATTTACCATGGTAATATTATGGTATTTTTTGAACATTTATCATGGTAATACTATGGTATATTTGTACAAATTTACCATGGTAATATTATATTTTTTACATTTACCATGGTAATATTATGGTATTTTTTGAACATTTAACATTGTTAATACTTTGTTTTTATTTACAATAACCATGGTAATATTTTGGTATTTTTTGAAAATTTACCATGGTAATATCATGGTATTTTTTGAACATTTACCATGGTAAATCTGTTTTTTTTTTTACATTTACCATGGTAATATTATGGTATTTTTTGAACATTTACCATGGTAATACTATGTTTTGATTTACATTTACCATGGTAATACTATGTTTTTTTTTACATTTACCATGGTAATATTATGGTATATTTGTACAAATTTACCATGGTAATGTTATATTTTTATTTACATTTAGCATGGTAATATTATGGTATTTTTGAACATTTACCATGGTAATATTATGTTTTTTTTTACATTTACCATGGTAATATTATGGTATTTTTTGAACATTTACCATGGTAATATTATGGTATTTTTTGAACATTTACCATGGTAATATTATGGTATATTTGTACAAATTTACCATGGTAATATTATCTTTTTTTTTACATTTACCATGGTAATATTATGGTATTTTTTGAACATTTACCATGGTAATACTATGTTTTTATTATTTACCATGGTAATATTATGGTATATTTTGAACATTTACCATGGTAATTCTGTTTTTTTTTTTACATTTACCATGGTAATATTATGGAGTTTTTTTGAACATTTACCATGGTAATGCTATGTTTTTTTACATTTACCATGGTAATATTATGGTATATTTTGAACATTTACCATGGTAATACTATGTTTTTTTACATTTACCATGGTAATATTATGGTATTTTCTTAAACATTTCCCATGTTAATATTATGGTTTTTTTTTATCATTTACCATGGTAATACTAAGTTTTTTTTTACATTTACCATGGTAATATTATGGTATTTTTGAACATTTACCATGGTAATATTATGGTATTTTTTGAACATTTACCATGGTAATATTATGGTATTTATTGAACATTTACCATGGTAATACTATGTTTTTTTTACACTTACCATTGTAATATTATGGTATTTTCTTAAACATTTACCATGTTAATATTATGGTTTTTTTTAACATTTACCATGGTAATACTATGTTTTTTTACATTTACCATGGTAATATTATGGTATTAATTGAACATTTACCATGGTAATACTATGTTTTTTTTTTACATTTACCATGGTAAAATTATTGCATTTTTTGAACATTTACCATGGTAATATTATGGTATTTTTGAACATTTACCATGGTAATATTATGGTATTTTTTGAACATTTACCATGGTAAATATTATGGTATATTTGTACAAATTTACCATGGTAATATTATATTTTTTTTACATTTACCATGGTAATATTATGGTATTTTTTGAACATTTACCATGGTAATACTTTGTTTTTATTTACATTTACCATGGTAAAATTATGGCATTTTTTGAACATTTACCATGGTAATATTATGGTATTTTTAAAAAAATTTACCATGGGAATAATATGGTATTTTTTTGAACATTTACCATGGTAATGTTATGGTATATTTGTACAAATTTACCATGGTAATATTATGTTTTTTTACAATTACCATGGTAATATTATGGTATTTTTTGAACATTTACCATGGTAATACTATGTTTTTTTACATTTACCATGGTAATATTATGGTATTTTTTGAACATTTATCATGGTAATACTATGTTTTTTTTTACATTTACCATGGTAATATTATGGTATTTTTTGAACATTTAACATGGTAATTCTATATTTCTTTTACATTTACCATGGTAATACTATGTTTTTTTTACATTTACCATGGTAATGTTATGGTATTTATTGAACATTTACCATGGTAATACTATGTTTTTTTACATTTACCATGGTAATATTATGGTATTTTCTTAAACATTTCCCATGTTAATATTATGGTTTTTTTTATCATTTACCATGGTAATACTAAGTTTTTTTTTACATTTACCATGGTAATATTATGGTATTTTTGAATATTTACCATGGTAATATTATGGTATTTTTTGAACATTTACCATGGTAATATTATGGTATTTATTGAACATTTACCATGTTAATACTATGTTTTTTTTACACTTACCATTGTAATATTATGGTATTTTCTTAAACATTTACCATGTTAATATTATGGTTTTTTTTAACATTTACCATGGTAATACTATGTTTTTTTACATTTACCATGGTAATATTATGGTATTAATTGAACATTTACCATGGTAATACTATGTTTTTTTTACATTTACCATGGTAATGTTATGGTATTTATTGAACATTTACCATGGTAATACTATGTTTTTTTACATTTACCATGGTAATATTATGGTATTTTTTGAACATTTCCCATGTTAATATTATGGTTTTTTTTATCATTTACCATGGTAATACTAAGTTTTTTTTTACATTTACCATGGTAATATTATGGTATTTTTGAACATTTACCATGGTAATATTATGGTATTTTTTGAACATTTACCATGGTAATATTATGGTATTTATTGAACATTTACCATGGTAATACTATGTTTTTTTTACACTTACCATTGTAATATTATGGTATTTTCTTAAACATTTACCATGTTAATATTATGGTTTTTTTTAACATTTACCATGGTAATACTATGTTTTTTTACATTTACCATGGTAATATTATGGTATTAATTGAACATTTACCATGGTAATACTATGTTTTTTTTTACATTTACCATGGTAAAATTATTGCATTTTTTGAACATTTACCATGGTAATATTATGGTATTTTTGAACATTTACCATGGTAATATTATGGTATTTTTTGAACATTTACCATGGTAATATTATGGTATATTTGTACAAATTTACCATGGTAATATTATATTTTTTTTACATTTACCATGGTAATATTATGGTATTTTTTGAACATTTACCATGGTAATACTTTGTTTTTATTTACATTTACCATGGTAAAATTATGGCATTTTTTGAACATTTACCATGGTAATATTATGGTATTTTTAAAAAAATTTACCATGGGAATAATATGGTATTTTTTTGAACATTTACCATGGTAATGTTATGGTATATTTGTACAAATTTACCATGGTAATATTATGTTTTTTTACAATTACCATGGTAATATTATGGTATTTTTTGAACATTTACCATGGTAATACTATGTTTTTTTACATTTTACCATGGTAATATTATGGTATTTTTTGAACATTTATCATGGTAATACTATGTTTTTTTTTACATTTACCATGGTAATATTATGGTATATTTGTACAAATTTACCATGGTAATGTTATATTTTTATTTACATTTAGCATGGTAATATTATGGTATTTTTGAACATTTACCATGGTAATATTATGTTTTTTTTACATTTACCATGGTAATATTATGGTATTTTTTGAACATTTACCATGGTAATATTATGGTATTTTTTGAACATTTAACATGGTAATATTATGGTATATTTGTACAAATTTACCATGGTAATATTATGATTTTTTTTACATTTACCATGGTAATATTATGGTATTATTTGAACATTTACCATGGTAATACTATGTTTTTATTATTTACCATGGTAATATTATGGTATATTTTGAACATTTACCATGGTAATACTATGTTTTTTTTTACATTTACCATGGTAATATTATTGTAATTTTTTAACATTTACCATGGTAATTTTATGGTATATTTTAAAAAAATTACCATGGTAATATTATGGTATTTTATGAACATTTACCATGGTAATACTATGTTTTTTAAATTTACCATGGTGATATTATGGTATTTTTTAAACATTTACCATGGTAATATTATGGTAATTTTTTGAACATTTACCATGGTAATATCATGGTATTTTTTGAACATTTACCATGGTAAAACTGTTTTTTTTTTACATTTACCATGGTAATATTATGGTATATTTGTACAAATTTACCATGGTAATATTATATTTTTATTTACATTTACCATGGTAATACTATGTTTTTTTTTACATTTACCATGGTAATATTATGGTATTTTTTGACATTTACCATGTTAATACTATGTTTTTTATACATTTAGCATGGTAATATTATGGTATTTTTTGAACATTTACCATGGTTATATTATGGTATTATTTTTTTAAATTTATCATGGTAATATTATGGTATTTTTTGAACATTTACCATGGTAATACTATGGGTTTTTTTTTTACATTTACCATGGTAATTTTATGGTATATTTTAAAAAAATTACCATGGTAATATTATGGTATTTTATGAACATTTACCATGGTAATACTATGTTTTTTAAATTTACCATGGTAAAATTATTGCATTTTTTGAACATTTACCATGGTAATATTATGGTATTTTTGAACATTTACCATGGTAATATTATGGTATATTTGTACAAATTTACCATGGTAATATTATATTTTTTTTACATTTACCATGGTAATATTATGGTATTTTTTGAACATTTACCATGGTAATACTTTGTTTTTATTTACATTTACCATGGTAAAATTATGGCATTTTTTGAACATTTACCATGGTAATAATATGGTATTTTTTTGAACATTTACCATGGTAATATTATGGTATATTTGTACAAATTTACCATGGTAATATTATGTTTTTTTACAATTACCATGGTAATATTATGGTATTTTTTGAACATTTACCATGGTAATACTATGTTTTTTTACATTTACCATGGTAATATTATGGTATTTTTTGAACATTTATCATGGTAATACTATGTTTTTTTTTACATTTACCATGGTAATATTATGGTATATTTGTACAAATTTACCATGGTAATGTTATATTTTTATTTACATTTACCATGGTAATACTATGTTTTTTTTACATTTACCATGGTAATATTATGGTATTTTTTGACATTTACCATGTTAACACTATGTTTTTTATACATTTAGCATGGTAATATTATGGTATTTTTGAACATTTACCATGGTTATATTATGGTATTTTTTTTTTTTAAATTTATCATGGTAATATTATGGTATTTTTTGAACATTTACCATGGTAATACTATGTTTTTTTTTTTACATTTACCATGGTAATATTATGGTATTTTTTGAACATTTACCATGGTAATACTATGTTTTTATTATTTACCATGGTAATATTATGGTATATTTTGAACATTTACCATGGTAATTCTGTTTTTTTTTACATTTACCATGGTAATATTATGGTATTTTTTGAACATTTACCATGGTAATACTATGTTTTTTTTTACATTTACCATGGTAAAATTATTGCATTTTTTGAACATTTACCATGGTAATATTATGGTATTTTTGAACATTTACCATGGTAATATTATGGTATTTTTTGAACATTTACCATGGTAATATTATGGTATATTTGTACAAATTTACCATGGTAATATTATATTTTTTTTACATTTACCATGGTAATATTATGGTATTTTTTGAACATTTACCATGGTAATACTTTGTTTTTATTTACACTTACCATTGTAATATTATGGTATTTTCTTAAACATTTACCATGTTAATATTATGGTTTTTTTTAACATTTACCATGGTAATACTATGTTTTTTTAAATTTATCATGGTAATATTATGGTATTTTTTGAACATTTACCATGGTAATACTATGGTTTTTTTTTTACATTTACCATGGTAATATTATGGTATTTTTTGAACATTTACCATGGTAATACTATGTTTTTATTATTTACCATGGTAATATTATGGTATATTTTGAACATTTACCATGGTAATTCTGTTTTTTTTTACATTTACCATGGTAATATTATGGTATTTTTTGAAAATTTACCATGGTAATATCATGGTATTTTTTGAACATTTACCATGGTAAATCTGTTTTTTTTTTACATTTACCATGGTAATATTATGGTATTTTTTGAACATTTATCATGGTAATACTATGGTATATTTGTACAAATTTACCATGGTAATATTATATTTTTTACATTTACCATGGTAATATTATGGTATTTTTTGAACATTTAACATTGTTAATACTTTGTTTTTATTTACAATAACCATGGTAATATTTTGGTATTTTTTGAAAATTTACCATGGTAATATCATGGTATTTTTTGAACATTTACCATGGTAAATCTGTTTTTTTTTTTACATTTACCATGGTAATATTATGGTATTTTTTGAACATTTACCATGGTAATACTATGTTTTGATTTACATTTACCATGGTAATACTGTTTTTTTTTACATTTACCATGGTAATACTATGTTTTTTTTTACATTTACCATGGTAATATTATGGTATATTTGTACAAATTTACCATGGTAATGTTATATTTTTATTTACATTTAGCATGGTAATATTATGGTATTTTTGAACATTTACCATGGTAATATTATGTTTTTTTTACATTTACCATGGTAATATTATGGTATTTTTTGAACATTTACCATGGTAATATTATGGTATTTTTTGAACATTTAACATGGTAATATTATGGTATATTTGTACAAATTTACCATGGTAATATTATGATTTTTTTTACATTTACCATGGTAATATTATGGTATTATTTGAACATTTACCATGGTAATACTATGTTTTTATTATTTACCATGGTAATATTATGGTATATTTTGAACATTTACCATGGTAATACTATGTTTTTTTTTACATTTACCATGGTAATATTATTGTAATTTTTTAACATTTACCATGGTAATTTTATGGTATATTTTAAAAAAATTACCATGGTAATATTATGGTATTTTATGAACATTTACCATGGTAATACTATGTTTTTTAAATTTACCATGGTGATATTATGGTATTTTTTAAACATTTACCATGGTAATATTATGGTATTTTTTTGAACATTTACCATGGTAAAACTGTTTTTTTTTACATTTACCATGGTAATATTATGGTATTTTTTGAACATTTACCATGGTAATTCTATATTTTTTTTTACATTTATCATGGTAATATTATGGTATTTTTTGAACATTTAACATGGTAATTCTATATTTTTTTTACATTTACCATGGTAATACTATGTTTTTTTTACATTTACCATGGTAATGTTATGGTATTTATTGAACATTTACCATGGTAATACTATGTTTTTTTACATTTACCATGGTAATATTATGGTATTTTCTTAAACATTTCCCATGTTAATATTATGGTTTTTTTTATCATTTACCATGGTAATACTAAGTTTTTTTTTACATTTACCATGGTAATATTATGGTATTTTTGAACATTTACCATGGTAATATTATGGTATTTATTGAACATTTACCATGGTAATACTATGTTTTTTTTACACTTACCATTGTAATATTATGGTATTTTCTTAAACATTTACCATGTTAATATTATGGTTTTTTTTAACATTTACCATGGTAATACTATGTTTTTTTACATTTACCATGGTAATATTATGGTATTAATTGAACATTTACCATGGTAATACTATGTTTTTTTTTACATTTACCATGGTAAAATTATTGCATTTTTTGAACATTTACCATGGTAATATTATGGTATTTTTGAACATTTACCATGGTAATATTATGGTATTTTTTGAACATTTACCATGGTAATATTATGGTATATTTGTACAAATTTACCATGGTAATATTATGGTTTTTTTTACATTTACCATGGTAATATTATGGTATTTTTTGAACATTTACCATGGTAATACTTTGTTTTTATTTACATTTACCATGGTAAAATTATGGCATTTTTTGAACATTTACCATGGTAATATTATGGTATTTTTAAAAAAATTTACCATGGGAATAATATGGTATTTTTTTGAACATTTACCATGGTAATGTTATGGTATATTTGTACAAATTTACCATGGTAATATTATGTTTTTTTACAATTACCATGGTAATATTATGGTATTTTTTGAACATTTACCATGGTAATACTATGTTTTTTTACATTTACCATGGTAATATTATGGTATTTTTTGAACATTTATCATGGTAATACTATGTTTTTTTTTACATTTACCATGGTAATATTATGGTATATTTGTACAAATTTACCATGGTAATGTTATATTTTTATTTACATTTAGCATGGTAATATTATGGTATTTTTGAACATTTACCATGGTAATATTATGTTTTTTTTACATTTACCATGGTAATATTATGGTATTTTTTGAACATTTACCATGGTAATATTATGGTATTTTTTGAACATTTAACATGGTAATATTATGGTATATTTGTACAAATTTACCATGGTAATATTATGATTTTTTTTACATTTACCATGGTAATATTATGGTATTATTTGAACATTTACCATGGTAATACTATGTTTTTATTATTTACCATGGTAATATTATGGTATATTTTGAACATTTACCATGGTAATACTATGTTTTTTTTTACATTTACCATGGTAATATTATTGTAATTTTTTAACATTTACCATGGTAATTTTATGGTATATTTTAAAAAAATTACCATGGTAATATTATGGTATTTTATGAACATTTACCATGGTAATACTATGTTTTTTAAATTTACCATGGTGATATTATGGTATTTTTTAAACATTTACCATGGTAATATTATGGTATTTTTTTGAACATTTACCATGGTAATATCATGGTATTTTTTGAACATTTACCATGGTAAAACTGTTTTTTTTTTACATTTACCATGGTAATATTATGGTATATTTGTACAAATTTACCATGGTAATATTATATTTTTATTTACATTTACCATGGTAATACTATGTTTTTTTTACATTTACCATGGTAATATTATGGTATTTTTTGACATTTACCATGTTAATACTATGTTTTTTATACATTTAGCATGGTAATATTATGGTATTTTTTGAACATTTACCATGGTTATATTATGGTATTATTTTTTTAAATTTATCATGGTAATATTATGGTATTTTTTGAACATTTACCATGGTAATACTATGGGTTTTTTTTTACATTTACCATGGTAATTTTATGGTATATTTTAAAAAAATTACCATGGTAATATTATGGTATTTTATGAACATTTACCATGGTAATACTATGTTTTTTAAATTTACCATGGTAAAATTATTGCATTTTTTGAACATTTACCATGGTAATATTATGGTATTTTTGAACATTTACCATGGTAATATTATGGTATTTTTTGAACATTTACCATGGTAATATTATGGTATATTTGTACAAATTTACCATGGTAATATTATATTTTTTTTACATTTACCATGGTAATATTATGGTATTTTTTGAACATTTACCATGGTAATACTTTGTTTTTATTTACATTTACCATGGTAAAATTATGGCATTTTTTGAACATTTACCATGGTAATAATATGGTATTTTTTTGAACATTTACCATGGTAATATTATGGTATATTTGTACAAATTTACCATGGTAATATTATGTTTTTTTACAATTACCATGGTAATATTATGGTATTTTTTGAACATTTACCATGGTAATACTATGTTTTTTTACATTTACCATGGTAATATTATGGTATTTTTTGAACATTTATCATGGTAATACTATGTTTTTTTTTACATTTACCATGGTAATATTATGGTATATTTGTACAAATTTACCATGCTAATGTTATATTTTTATTTACATTTACCATGGTAATACTATGTTTTTTTTACATTTACCATGGTAATATTATGGTATTTTTTGACATTTACCATGTTAACACTATGTTTTTTATACATTTAGCATGGTAATATTATGGTATTTTTGAACATTTACCATGGTTATATTATGGTATTTTTTTTTTAAATTTATCATGGTAATATTATGGTATTTTTTGAACATTTACCATGGTAATACTATGGTTTTTTTTTTACATTTACCATGGTAATATTATGGTATTTTTTGAACATTTACCATGGTAATACTATGTTTTTATTATTTACCATGGTAATATTATGGTATATTTTGAACATTTACCATGGTAATTCTGTTTTTTTTTACATTTACCATGGTAATATTATGGTATTTTTTGAACATTTACCATGGTAATACTATGTTTTTTTTTACATTTACCATGGTAAAATTATTGCATTTTTTGAACATTTACCATGGTAATATTATGGTATTTTTGAACATTTACCATGGTAATATTATGGTATTTTTTGAACATTTACCATGGTAATATTATGGTATATTTGTACAAATTTACCATGGTAATATTATATTTTTTTTACATTTACCATGGTAATATTATGGTATTTTTTGAACATTTACCATGGTAATACTTTGTTTTTATTTACACTTACCATTGTAATATTATGGTATTTTCTTAAACATTTACCATGTTAATATTATGGTTTTTTTTAACATTTACCATGGTAATACTATGTTTTTTTAAATTTATCATGGTAATATTATGGTATTTTTTGAACATTTACCATGGTAATACTATGGTTTTTTTTTTACATTTACCATGGTAATATTATGGTATTTTTTGAACATTTACCATGGTAATACTATGTTTTTATTATTTACCATGGTAATATTATGGTATATTTTGAACATTTACCATGGTAATTCTGTTTTTTTTTACATTTACCATGGTAATATTATGGTATTTTTTGAAAATTTACCATGGTAATATCATGGTATTTTTTGAACATTTACCATGGTAAATCTGTTTTTTTTTTACATTTACCATGGTAATATTATGGTATTTTTTGAACATTTATCATGGTAATACTATGGTATATTTGTACAAATTTACCATGGTAATATTATATTTTTTACATTTACCATGGTAATATTATGGTATTTTTTGAACATTTAACATTGTTAATACTTTGTTTTTATTTACAATAACCATGGTAATATTTTGGTATTTTTTGAAAATTTACCATGGTAATATCATGGTATTTTTTGAACATTTACCATGGTAAATCTGTTTTTTTTTTACATTTACCATGGTAATATTATGGTATTTTTTGAACATTTACCATGGTAATACTATGTTTTGATTTACATTTACCATGGTAATACTGTTTTTTTTTACATTTACCATGGTAATACTATGTTTTTTTTTACATTTACCATGGTAATATTATGGTATATTTGTACAAATTTACCATGGTAATGTTATATTTTTATTTACATTTAGCATGGTAATATTATGGTATTTTTGAACATTTACCATGGTAATATTATGTTTTTTTTACATTTACCATGGTAATATTATGGTATTTTTTGAACATTTACCATGGTAATATTATGGTATTTTTTGAACATTTAACATGGTAATATTATGGTATATTTGTACAAATTTACCATGGTAATATTATGATTTTTTTTACATTTACCATGGTAATATTATGGTATTATTTGAACATTTACCATGGTAATACTATGTTTTTATTATTTACCATGGTAATATTATGGTATATTTTGAACATTTACCATGGTAATACTATGTTTTTTTTTACATTTACCATGGTAATATTATTGTAATTTTTTAACATTTACCATGGTAATTTTATGGTATATTTTAAAAAAATTACCATGGTAATATTATGGTATTTTATGAACATTTACCATGGTAATACTATGTTTTTTAAATTTACCATGGTGATATTATGGTATTTTTTAAACATTTACCATGGTAATATTATGGTATTTTTTTGAACATTTACCATGGTAATATCATGGTATTTTTTGAACATTTACCATGGTAAAACTGTTTTTTTTTTACATTTACCATGGTAATATTATGGTATTTTTTGAACATTTACCATGGTAATTCTATATTTTTTTTTACATTTATCATGGTAATATTATGGTATTTTTTGAACATTTAACATGGTAATTCTATATTTTTTTTACATTTACCATGGTAATACTATGTTTTTTTTACATTTACCATGGTAATGTTATGGTATTTATTGAACATTTACCATGGTAATACTATGTTTTTTTACATTTACCATGGTAATATTATGGTATTTTCTTAAACATTTCCCATGTTAATATTATGGTTTTTTTTATCATTTACCATGGTAATACTAAGTTTTTTTTTACATTTACCATGGTAATATTATGGTATTTTTGAACATTTACCATGGTAATATTATGGTATTTATTGAACATTTACCATGGTAATACTATGTTTTTTTTACACTTACCATTGTAATATTATGGTATTTTCTTAAACATTTACCATGTTAATATTATGGTTTTTTTTAACATTTACCATGGTAATACTATGTTTTTTTACATTTACCATGGTAATATTATGGTATTAATTGAACATTTACCATGGTAATACTATGTTTTTATTTACACTTACCATGGTAATATTATGGTATTTTTTAAAAAATTTACCATGGTAATATTATGGTATTTTTTTAACATTTACCATGTTAATATTATGGTATTTTGTTTTTTACAAATTTACCATGGTAATATTTTGGTATTTTTTGAACATTTACCATGGTAATATCATGGTATTTTTTGAACATTTACAATGGTAAAACTATGTTTTTTTTACATTTACCATGGTAATATTATGGTATTAATTGAACATTTACCATGGTAATACTATGTTTTTATTTACACTTACCATGGTAATATTATGGTATTTTTTAAAAAATTTACCATGGTAATATTATGGTATTTTTTTAACATTTACCATGTTAATATTATGGTATTTTGTTTTTTACAAATTTACCATGGTAATATTTTGGTATTTTTTGAACATTTACCATGGTAATATCATGGTATTTTTTGAACATTTACAATGGTAAAACTATGTTTTTTTTACATTTACCATGGTAATATTATGGTATTTTTTGAACATTTACCATGGTAATAATATGTTTTTATTATCATTTACCATGGTAATATTTTGGTATTTTTTGAACATTTACCATGGTAATATCATGGTATTTTTGAACATTTACCATGGTAAATCTGTTTTTTTTTTTATATTTACCATGGTAATATTATGGTATTTTTTGAACATTTACCATGGTAATACTATGTTTTGATTTACATTTACCATGGTAATTCTATATTTTTTTTACATTTAGCATGGTAATATTATGGTATTTTTTTTTTACATTTACCATGGTAATATTATGGTATTTTTTTGAACATTGACCATGGTAATTCTATGTTTTTTTTACATTTACCATGGTATTATTATGGTATTTTTTTAACATTTACCATGGTAATACTATGTTTTGATTTACATTTACCATGGTAATACTATGTTTTTTTTTACATTTAACATGGTAATATTATGGTATTTTTTGAACATTTAACATGGTAATATTATGGTATTTTTTGAACATTTACCATGGTAATATTATGGTATTTATTGAACATTTACCATGGTAATACTATATTTTTTTACACTTACCATGGTAATATTATGGTATTTTCTTAAACATTTACCATGTTAATATTATGGTTTTTTTTAACATTTACCATGGTAATACTATGTTTTTTTACATTTACCATGGTAATATTATGGTATTAATTGAACATTTACCATGGTAATACTATGTTTTTATTTACATTTACCATGGTAATATTATGGTATTTTCTTAAACATTTACCATGTTAATATTATGGTTTTTTTTAACATTTACCATGGTAATACTATGTTTTTTTACATTTACCATGGTAATATTATGGTATTTTTTTTACATTTACCATGGTAAAATTATGGTATTTTTTGAACATTTACCATGGTAATATTATGGTATTTTTTAAAAAATTTGCCATGGTAATATTATGGTATTTTTTGAACATTTACCATGTTAATATTATGTTTTTTTTTTTTTTACAAATTTACCATGGTAATATTTTGGTATTTTTTGAACATTTACCATGGTAATATCATGGTATTTTTTAAACATTTAAAATGGTAAACCTATGTTTTTTTTTACATTTACCATGGTAATATTATTGTATTTATTGAACATTTACCATGGTAATACTATGTTTTTATTTACATTTACCATGGTAATATTATGGTATTTTTTTTTACATTTACCATGGTAAAATTATGGTATTTTTTGAACATTTACCATGGTAATATTATGGTATTTTTTAAAAAATTTACCATGGTAATATTATGGTATTTTTTGAACATTTACCATGTTAATATTATGGGTTTTTTTAACATTTACCATGGTAATACTATGTTTTTTTTTACATTTACAATGGTAATATTATGCTATTAATTGAACATTTACCATGGTAATATTATGGTATTTTTTTGAACATTTACCATGGTAATACTGTTTTTTTTACATTTACCATGGTAATATTATGATATTTTTGAACATTTACCATGGTAATACTATGTTTTTTTTACATTTATCATGGTAATATTATGGTACGTTTTTGAACATTGACCATGGTAATATTATGGTATTTTTTGAACATTTACCATGGTAATACTATGGTATTTTTTGAACATTTATCATGTTAATATTATGGTTTTTTTTTTTTTACAAATTTACCATGGTAATATTTTGGTATTTTTTGAACATTTACCATGGTAATATCATGGTATTTTTGAACATTTACCATGGTAAATCTGTTTTTTTTTTTTACATTTACCATGGTAATATTATGGTATTTTTTGAACATTTACCATGGTAATACTATGTTTTGATTTACATTTACCATGGTAATACTATGTTTTTTTTTTACATTTACCATGGTAATATTATGGTATTTATTGAATATTTACCATGGTAATACTATGTTTTATTTACATTTACCATGGTAATATTTTGGTATTTTTTGAACATATACCATGGTAATATCATGGTATTTTTTGAACATTTACCATGGTAAATCTGTTTTTTTTTACATTTACCATGGTAATATTATGGTATTTTTTGAACATTTACCATGGTAATAGTATGTTTTGATTTACATTTACCATGGTAATATTATGGTATATTTGTACAAATTTACCATGGTAATGTTATATTTTTATTTACATTTACCATGGTAATACTATGTTTTTTTTACATTTACCATGGTAATATTATGGTATTTTTTGACATTTACCATGTTAACACTATGTTTTTTATACATTTAGCATGGTAATATTATGGTATTTTTGAACATTTACCATGGTAATATTATGGTATTTTTTGAACATTTACCATGGTAATTCTATATTTTTTTTTACATTTAGCATGGTAATATTATGGTATTTTTTTTTTACATTTACCATGGTAATATTATGGTATTTTTTTGAACATTGACCATGGTAATACTATGTTTTTTTTTACATTTACCATGGTATTATTATGGTATTTTTTAAACATTTACCATGGTAATATTATGGTATTTTTTTGAACATTTACCATGGTAATATCATGGTATTTTTTGAAAATTTACCATGGTAATACTATGTTTTTTTTTACATTTACCATGGTAATATTATGGTATTTTTTGAACATTTACCATGGTAATATTATGGTAATTTTTGAACATTTACCATGGTAATACTATGTTTTTATTTACATTTACCATGGTAATATTATGGTATTTTTTTGAACATTTACCATGGTAATACTATGTTTTTTTTTTACATTTACCATGGTAATATTATGGTATTTTTTGAACATTTACCATGGTAATATTATGGTATATTTGTACAAATTTACCATGGTAATATTATGTTTTTTTACAATTACCATGGTAATATTATGGTATATTTTGAACATTTACCATGGTAATTCTGTTTTTTTTTTACATTTACCATGGTAATATTATGGTATTTTTTGAACATTTACCATGGTAATGCTATGTTTTTTTACATTTACCATGGTAATATTATGGTATATTTTGAACATTTACCATGGTAATACTATGTTGTTTTTTTTTACATTTACCATGGTAAAATTATGGCATTTTTTTGAACATTTACCATGGTAATATTATGGTATTTTTTTTAAAATTTACCATGGTAATATTATGGTATTTTTTTGAACATTTACCATGGTAATACTATGTTTTTTTTTTACATTTACCATGGTAATATTATGGTATTTTTTTGAACATTTACCATGGTAATACTATGTTTTTTTTACATTTACCATGGTAATATTATGGTATATTTGTACAAATTTACCATGGTAATATTATGTTTTTTTTAGATTTACCATGGTAATATTATGGTATTTTTTGAACATTTACCATGGTAATATTATGGTATTTTTTGAACATTTAACATGGTAATATTATGGTATATTTGTACAAATTTACCATGGTAATATTATGTTTTTTTTACATTTACCATGGTAATATTATGGTATTATTTGAACATTTACCATGGTAATACCATGTTTTTATTATTTACCATGGTAATATTATGGTATATTTTGAACATTTACCATGGTAATTCTGTTTTTTTTTTTACATTTACCATGGTAATATTATGGTATTTTTTGAACATTTACCATGGTAATACTATGTTTTTTTTTACATTTACCATGGTAAAATTATTGCATTTTTTGAACATTTACCATGGTAATATTATGGTATTTTTGAACATTTACCATGGTAATATTATGGTATTTTTTGAACATTTACCATGGTAATATTATGGTATATTTGTACAAATTTACCATGGTAATATTATATTTTTTTTACATTTACCATGGTAATATTATGGTATTTTTTGAACATTTACCATGGTAATACTTTGTTTTTATTTACATTTACCATGGTAAAATTATGGCATTTTTTGAACATTTACCATGGTAATAATATGGTATTTTTTTGAACATTTACCATGGTAATATTATGGTATATTTGTACAAATTTACCATGGTAATATTATGTTTTTTTACAATTACCATGGTAATATTATGGTATTTTTTGAACATTTACCATGGTAATACTATGTTTTTTTACATTTACCATGGTAACATTATGGTATTTTTTGAACATTTATCATGGTAATACTATGTTTTTTTTTACATTTACCATGGTAATATTATGGTATTTTTTGACATTTACCATGTTAACACTATGTTTTTTATACATTTAGCATGGTAATATTATGGTATTTTTGAACATTTACCATGGTTATATTATGGTATTTTTTTTTTAAATTTATCATGGTAATATTATGGTATTTTTTGAACATTTACCATGGTAATACTATGGGTTTTTTTTTACATTTACCATGGTAATATTATGGTATTTTTTGAACATTTACCATGGTAATACTATGTTTTTATTATTTACCATGGTAATATTATGGTATATTTTGAACATTTACCATGGTAATTCTGTTTTTTTTTTACATTTACCATGGTAATATTATGGTATTTTTTGAACATTTACCATGGTAATACTATGTTTTTTTTTACATTTACCATGGTAAAATTATTGCATTTTTTGAACATTTACCATGGTAATATTATGGTATTTTTGAACATTTACCATGGTAATATTATGGTATTTTTTGAACATTTATCATGTTAATATTATGGTTTTTTTTTTTTTACAAATTTACCATGGTAATATTTTGGTATTTTTTGAACATTTACCATGGTAATATCATGGTATTTTTGAACATTTACCATGGTAAATCTGTTTTTTTTTTTTACATTTACCATGGTAATATTATGGTATTTTTTGAACATTTACCATGGTAATACTATGTTTTGATTTACATTTACCATGGTAATACTATGTTTTTTTTTTACATTTACCATGGTAATATTATGGTATTTATTGAATATTTACCATGGTAATACTATGTTTTATTTACATTTACCATGGTAATATTTTGGTATTTTTTGAACATATACCATGGTAATATCATGGTATTTTTTGAACATTTACCATGGTAAATCTGTTTTTTTTTACATTTACCATGGTAATATTATGGTATTTTTTGAACATTTACCATGGTAATAGTATGTTTTGATTTACATTTACCATGGTAATATTATGGTATATTTGTACAAATTTACCATGGTAATGTTATATTTTTATTTACATTTACCATGGTAATACTATGTTTTTTTTACATTTACCATGGTAATATTATGGTATTTTTTGACATTTACCATGTTAACACTATGTTTTTTATACATTTAGCATGGTAATATTATGGTATTTTTGAACATTTACCATGGTAATATTATGGTATTTTTTGAACATTTACCATGGTAATTCTATATTTTTTTTTACATTTAGCATGGTAATATTATGGTATTTTTTTTTTACATTTACCATGGTAATATTATGGTATTTTTTTGAACATTGACCATGGTAATACTATGTTTTTTTTTACATTTACCATGGTATTATTATGGTATTTTTTAAACATTTACCATGGTAATATTATGGTATTTTTTTGAACATTTACCATGGTAATATCATGGTATTTTTTGAAAATTTACCATGGTAATACTATGTTTTTTTTTACATTTACCATGGTAATATTATGGTATTTTTTGAACATTTACCATGGTAATATTATGGTATATTTGTACAAATTTACCATGGTAATATTATGTTTTTTTACAATTACCATGGTAATATTATGGTATATTTTGAACATTTACCATGGTAATTCTGTTTTTTTTTTACATTTACCATGGTAATATTATGGTATTTTTTGAACATTTACCATGGTAATGCTATGTTTTTTTACATTTACCATGGTAATATTATGGTATATTTTGAACATTTACCATGGTAATACTATGTTGTTTTTTTTTACATTTACCATGGTAAAATTATGGCATTTTTTTGAACATTTACCATGGTAATATTATGGTATTTTTTTTAAAATTTACCATGGTAATATTATGGTATTTTTTTGAACATTTACCATGGTAATACTATGTTTTTTTTTACATTTACCATGGTAATATTATGGTATTTTTTTGAACATTTACCATGGTAATACTATGTTTTTTTTACATTTACCATGGTAATATTATGGTATATTTGTACAAATTTACCATGGTAATATTATGTTTTTTTTAGATTTACCATGGTAATATTATGGTATTTTTTGAACATTTACCATGGTAATATTATGGTATTTTTTGAACATTTAACATGGTAATATTATGGTATATTTGTACAAATTTACCATGGTAATATTATGTTTTTTTTACATTTACCATGGTAATATTATGGTATTATTTGAACATTTACCATGGTAATACCATGTTTTTATTATTTACCATGGTAATATTATGGTATATTTTGAACATTTACCATGGTAATTCTGTTTTTTTTTTTACATTTACCATGGTAATATTATGGTATTTTTTGAACATTTACCATGGTAATACTATGTTTTTTTTTACATTTACCATGGTAAAATTATTGCATTTTTTGAACATTTACCATGGTAATATTATGGTATTTTTGAACATTTACCATGGTAATATTATGGTATTTTTTGAACATTTACCATGGTAATATTATGGTATATTTGTACAAATTTACCATGGTAATATTATATTTTTTTTACATTTACCATGGTAATATTATGGTATTTTTTGAACATTTACTATGGTAATACTTTGTTTTTATTTACATTTACCATGGTAAAATTATGGCATTTTTTGAACATTTACCATGGTAATAATATGGTATTTTTTTGAACATTTACCATGGTAATATTATGGTATATTTGTACAAATTTACCATGGTAATATTATGTTTTTTTACAATTACCATGGTAATATTATGGTATTTTTTGAACATTTACCATGGTAATACTATGTTTTTTTACATTTACCATGGTAATATTATGGTATTTTTTGAACATTTATCATGGTAATACTATGTTTTTTTTTACATTTACCATGGTAATATTATGGTATTTTTTGACATTTACCATGTTAACACTATGTTTTTTTATACATTTAGCATGGTAATATTATGGTATTTTTGAACATTTACCATGGTTATATTATGGTATTTTTTTTTTAAATTTATCATGGTAATATTATGGTATTTTTTGAACATTTACCATGGTAATACTATGGTTTTTTTTTTACATTTACCATGGTAATATTATGGTATTTTTTGAACATTTACCATGGTAATACTATGTTTTTATTATTTACCATGGTAATATTATGGTATATTTTGAACATTTACCATGGTAATTCTGTTTTTTTTTACATTTACCATGGTAATATTATGGTATTTTTTGAACATTTACCATGGTAATAGTATGTTTTTTTTTACATTTACCATGGTAAAATTATTGCATTTTTTGAACATTTACCATGGTAATATTATGGTATTTTTGAACATTTACCATGGTAATATTATGGTATTTTTTGAACATTTACCATGGTAATATTATGGTATATTTGTACAAATTTACCATGGTAATATTATATTTTTTTTACATTTACCATGGTAATATTATGGTATTTTTTGAACATTTACCATGGTAATACTTTGTTTTTATTTACATTTACCATGGTAAAATTATGGCATTTTTTGAACATTTACCATGGTAATATTATGGTATTTTTAAAAAAATTTACCATGGGAATAATATGGTATTTTTTTGAACATTTACCATGGTAATGTTATGGTATATTTGTACAAATTTACCATGGTAATATTATGTTTTTTTAAAATTACCATGGTAATATTATGGTATTTTTTGAACATTTACCATGGTAATACTATGTTTTTTTACATTTACCATGGTAATATTATGGTATTTTTTGAACATTTATCATGGTAATACTATGTTTTTTTTTACATTTACCATGGTAATATTATGGTATATTTGTACAAATTTACCATGGTAATGTTATATTTTTATTTACATTTAGCATGGTAATATTATGGTATTTTTGAACATTTACCATGGTAATATTATGTTTTTTTTACATTTACCATGGTAATATTATGGTATTTTTTGAACATTTACCATGGTAATACTATGTTTTGATTTACATTTACCATGGTAATACTATGTTTTTTTTTTACATTTACCATGGTAATATTATGGTATTTATTGAATATTTACCATGGTAATACTATGTTTTATTTACATTTACCATGGTAATATTATGGTATTTTTTTGAACATTTACCATGTTAATACTATGTTTTTTTTTACATTTACCATGGTAAAATTGAGGTATTTTTTGAACATTTACCATGGTAATATTATGGTATTTTTTTAACATTTATCATGTTAATATTATGTTTTTTTTTTTTTTTTTACAAATTTACCATGGTAATATTTTGGTATTTTTTGAACATATACCATGGTAATATCATGGTATTTTTTGAACATTTACCATGGTAAATCTGTTTTTTTTTACATTTACCATGGTAATATTATGGTATTTTTTGAACATTTACCATGGTAATAGTATGTTTTGATTTACATTTACCATGGTAATATTAAGGTATATTTGTACAAATTTACCATGGTAATGTTATATTTTTATATACATTTACCATGGTAATACTATGTTTTTTTTACATTTACCATGGTAATATTATGGTATTTTTTGACATTTACCATGTTAACACTATGTTTTTTATACATTTAGCATGGTAATATTATGGTATTTTTGAACATTTACCATGGTAATATTATGGTATTTTTTGAACATTTACCATGGTAATTCTATATTTTTTTTTACATTTAGCATGGTAATATTATGGTATTTTTTTTTTACATTTACCATGGTAATATTATGGTATTTTTTTGAACATTGACCATGGTAATACTATGTTTTTTTTTACATTTACCATGGTATTATTATGGTATTTTTTAAACATTTACCATGGTAATATTATGGTATTTTTTTGAACATTTACCATGGTAATATCATGGTATTTTTTGAAAATTTACCATGGTAATACTATGTTTTTTTTTACATTTACCATGGTAATATTATGGTATTTTTTGAACATTTACCATGGTAATATTATGGTAATTTTTGAACATTTACCATGGTAATACTATGTTTTTATTTACATTTACCATGGTAATATTATGGTATTTTTTTGAACATTTACCATGGTAATACTATGTTTTTTTTTTA
Source organism: Moxostoma hubbsi (assembly GCA_032164185.1). Lineage (NCBI taxonomy): Eukaryota > Metazoa > Chordata > Actinopteri > Cypriniformes > Catostomidae > Moxostoma > Moxostoma hubbsi. The sequence goes on along the minus strand of JAVLUX010000125.1, from coordinate 10,652,876 downwards.
CATTTACCATGGTAATATTATGGTATTTTTTGAACATTTACCATGGTAATATTATGGTATATTTGTACAAATTTACCATGGTAATATTATGTTTTTTTACAATTACCATGGTAATATTATGGTATATTTTGAACATTTACCATGGTAATTCTGTTTTTTTTTTACATTTACCATGGTAATATTATGGTATTTTTTGAACATTTACCATGGTAATGCTATGTTTTTTTACATTTACCATGGTAATATTATGGTATATTTTGAACATTTACCATGGTAATACTATGTTGTTTTTTTTTACATTTACCATGGTAAAATTATGGCATTTTTTTGAACATTTACCATGGTAATATTATGGTATTTTTTTAAAAATTTACCATGGTAATATTATGGTATTTTTTTGAACATTTACCATGGTAATACTATGTTTTTTTTTACATTTACCATGGTAATATTATGGTATTTTTTTGAACATTTACCATGGTAATACTATGTTTTTTTTACATTTACCATGGTAATATTATGGTATATTTGTACAAATTTACCATGGTAATATTATGTTTTTTTTAGATTTACCATGGTAATATTATGGTATTTTTTGAACATTTACCATGGTAATATTATGGTATTTTTTGAACATTTAACATGGTAATATTATGGTATATTTGTACAAATTTACCATGGTAATATTATGTTTTTTTTACATTTACCATGGTAATATTATGGTATTATTTGAACATTTACCATGGTAATACCATGTTTTTATTATTTACCATGGTAATATTATGGTATATTTTGAACATTTACCATGGTAATTCTGTTTTTTTTTTTACATTTACCATGGTAATATTATGGTATTTTTTGAACATTTACCATGGTAATACTATGTTTTTTTTTACATTTACCATGGTAAAATTATTGCATTTTTTGAACATTTACCATGGTAATATTATGGTATTTTTGAACATTTACCATGGTAATATTATGGTATTTTTTGAACATTTACCATGGTAATATTATGGTATATTTGTACAAATTTACCATGGTAATATTATATTTTTTTTACATTTACCATGGTAATATTATGGTATTTTTTGAACATTTACCATGGTAATACTTTGTTTTTATTTACATTTACCATGGTAAAATTATGGCATTTTTTGAACATTTACCATGGTAATAATATGGTATTTTTTTGAACATTTACCATGGTAATATTATGGTATATTTGTACAAATTTACCATGGTAATATTATGTTTTTTTACAATTACCATGGTAATATTATGGTATTTTTTGAACATTTACCATGGTAATACTATGTTTTTTTACATTTACCATGGTAATATTATGGTATTTTTTGAACATTTATCATGGTAATACTATGTTTTTTTTTACATTTACCATGGTAATATTATGGTATATTTGTACAAATTTACCATGGTAATGTTATATTTTTATTTACATTTACCATGGTAATACTATGTTTTTTTTACATTTACCATGGTAATATTATGGTATTTTTTGACATTTACCATGTTAACACTATGTTTTTTATACATTTAGCATGGTAATATTATGGTATTTTTGAACATTTACCATGGTTATATTATGGTATTTTTTTTTTAAATTTATCATAGTAATATTATGGTATTTTTTGAACATTTACCATGGTAATACTATGGTTTTTTTTTTACATTTACCATGGTAATATTATGGTATTTTTTGAACATTTACCATGGTAATACTATGTTTTTATTATTTACCATGGTAATATTATGGTATATTTTGAACATTTACCATGGTAATTCTGTTTTTTTTTACATTTACCATGGTAATATTATGGTATTTTTTGAACATTTACCATGGTAATACTATGTTTTTTTTTACATTTACCATGGTAAAATTATTGCATTTTTTGAACATTTACCATGGTAATATTATGGTATTTTTGAACATTTACCATGGTAATATTATGGTATTTTTTGAACATTTACCATGGTAATATTATGGTATATTTGTACAAATTTACCATGGTAATATTATATTTTTTTTACATTTACCATGGTAATATTATGGTATTTTTTGAACATTTACCATGGTAATACATTGTTTTTATTTACATTTACCATGGTAAAATTATGGCATTTTTTGAACATTTATCATGGTAATATTATGGTATTTTTAAAAAAATTTACCATGGGAATAATATGGTATTTTTTTGAACATTTACCATGGTAATGTTATGGTATATTTGTACAAATTTACCATGGTAATATTATGTTTTTTTACAATTACCATGGTAATATTATGGTATTTTTTGAACATTTACCATGGTAATACTATGTTTTTTTACATTTACCATGGTAATATTATGGTATTTTTTGAACATTTATCATGGTAATACTATGTTTTTTTTTACATTTACCATGGTAATATTATGGTATTTTTTGAACATTTACCATGGTAATACTATGTTTTTTTTTACATTTACCATGGTAAAATTATTGCATTTTTTGAACATTTACCATGGTAATATTATGGTATTTTTGAACATTTACCATGGTAATATTATGGTATTTTTTGAACATTTACCATGGTAATATTATGGTATATTTGTACAAATTTACCATGGTAATATTATATTTTTTTTACATTTACCATGGTAATATTATGGTATTTTTTGAACATTTACCATGGTAATACTTTGTTTTTATTTACATTTACCATGGTAAAATTATGGCATTTTTTGAACATTTACCATGGTAATAATATGGTATTTTTTTGAACATTTACCATGGTAATATTATGGTATATTTGTACAAATTTACCATGGTAATATTATGTTTTTTTACAATTACCATGGTAATATTATGGTATTTTTTGAACATTTACCATGGTAATACTATGTTTTTTTACATTTACCATGGTAACATTATGGTATTTTTTGAACATTTATCATGGTAATACTATGTTTTTTTTTACATTTACCATGGTAATATTATGGTATTTTTTGACATTTACCATGTTAACACTATGTTTTTTATACATTTAGCATGGTAATATTATGGTATTTTTGAACATTTACCATGGTTATATTATGGTATTTTTTTTTTAAATTTATCATGGTAATATTATGGTATTTTTTGAACATTTACCATGGTAATACTATGGGGTTTTTTTTTACATTTACCATGGTAATATTATGGTATTTTTTGAACATTTACCATGGTAATACTATGTTTTTATTATTTACCATGGTAATATTATGGTATATTTTGAACATTTACCATGGTAATTCTGTTTTTTTTTTACATTTACCATGGTAATATTATGGTATTTTTTGAACATTTACCATGGTAATACTATGTTTTTTTTTACATTTACCATGGTAAAATTATTGCATTTTTTGAACATTTACCATGGTAATATTATGGTATTTTTGAACATTTACCATGGTAATATTATGGTATTTTTTGAACATTTATCATGTTAATATTATGGTTTTTTTTTTTTTACAAATTTACCATGGTAATATTTTGGTATTTTTTGAACATTTACCATGGTAATATCATGGTATTTTTGAACATTTACCATGGTAAATCTGTTTTTTTTTTTTACATTTACCATGGTAATATTATGGTATTTTTTGAACATTTACCATGGTAATACTATGTTTTGATTTACATTTACCATGGTAATACTATGTTTTTTTTTTACATTTACCATGGTAATATTATGGTATTTATTGAATATTTACCATGGTAATACTATGTTTTATTTACATTTACCATGGTAATATTTTGGTATTTTTTGAACATATACCATGGTAATATCATGGTATTTTTTGAACATTTACCATGGTAAATCTGTTTTTTTTTACATTTACCATGGTAATATTATGGTATTTTTTGAACATTTACCATGGTAATAGTATGTTTTGATTTACATTTACCATGGTAATATTATGGTATATTTGTACAAATTTACCATGGTAATGTTATATTTTTATTTACATTTACCATGGTAATACTATGTTTTTTTTACATTTACCATGGTAATATTATGGTATTTTTTGACATTTACCATGTTAACACTATGTTTTTTATACATTTAGCATGGTAATATTATGGTATTTTTGAACATTTACCATGGTAATATTATGGTATTTTTTGAACATTTACCATGGTAATTCTATATTTTTTTTTACATTTAGCATGGTAATATTATGGTATTTTTTTTTTACATTTACCATGGTAATATTATGGTATTTTTTTGAACATTGACCATGGTAATACTATGTTTTTTTTTACATTTACCATGGTATTATTATGGTATTTTTTAAACATTTACCATGGTAATATTATGGTATTTTTTTGAACATTTACCATGGTAATATCATGGTATTTTTTGAAAATTTACCATGGTAATACTATGTTTTTTTTTACATTTACCATGGTAATATTATGGTATTTTTTGAACATTTACCATGGTAATATTATGGTATATTTGTACAAATTTACCATGGTAATATTATGTTTTTTTACAATTACCATGGTAATATTATGGTATATTTTGAACATTTACCATGGTAATTCTGTTTTTTTTTTACATTTACCATGGTAATATTATGGTATTTTTTGAACATTTACCATGGTAATGCTATGTTTTTTTACATTTACCATGGTAATATTATGGTATATTTTGAACATTTACCATGGTAATACTATGTTGTTTTTTTTTACATTTACCATGGTAAAATTATGGCATTTTTTTGAACATTTACCATGGTAATATTATGGTATTTTTTTTAAAATTTACCATGGTAATATTATGGTATTTTTTTGAACATTTACCATGGTAATACTATGTTTTTTTTTACATTTACCATGGTAATATTATGGTATTTTTTTGAACATTTACCATGGTAATACTATGTTTTTTTTACATTTACCATGGTAATATTATGGTATATTTGTACAAATTTACCATGGTAATATTATGTTTTTTTTAGATTTACCATGGTAATATTATGGTATTTTTTGAACATTTACCATGGTAATATTATGGTATTTTTTGAACATTTAACATGGTAATATTATGGTATATTTGTACAAATTTACCATGGTAATATTATGTTTTTTTTACATTTACCATGGTAATATTATGGTATTATTTGAACATTTACCATGGTAATACCATGTTTTTATTATTTACCATGGTAATATTATGGTATATTTTGAACATTTACCATGGTAATTCTGTTTTTTTTTTTACATTTACCATGGTAATATTATGGTATTTTTTGAACATTTACCATGGTAATACTATGTTTTTTTTTACATTTACCATGGTAAAATTATTGCATTTTTTGAACATTTACCATGGTAATATTATGGTATTTTTGAACATTTACCATGGTAATATTATGGTATTTTTTGAACATTTACCATGGTAATATTATGGTATATTTGTACAAATTTACCATGGTAATATTATATTTTTTTTACATTTACCATGGTAATATTATGGTATTTTTTGAACATTTACTATGGTAATACTTTGTTTTTATTTACATTTACCATGGTAAAATTATGGCATTTTTTGAACATTTACCATGGTAATAATATGGTATTTTTTTGAACATTTACCATGGTAATATTATGGTATATTTGTACAAATTTACCATGGTAATATTATGTTTTTTTACAATTACCATGGTAATATTATGGTATTTTTTGAACATTTACCATGGTAATACTATGTTTTTTTACATTTACCATGGTAATATTATGGTATTTTTTGAACATTTATCATGGTAATACTATGTTTTTTTTTACATTTACCATGGTAATATTATGGTATTTTTTGACATTTACCATGTTAACACTATGTTTTTTTATACATTTAGCATGGTAATATTATGGTATTTTTGAACATTTACCATGGTTATATTATGGTATTTTTTTTTTAAATTTATCATGGTAATATTATGGTATTTTTTGAACATTTACCATGGTAATACTATGGTTTTTTTTTTACATTTACCATGGTAATATTATGGTATTTTTTGAACATTTACCATGGTAATACTATGTTTTTATTATTTACCATGGTAATATTATGGTATATTTTGAACATTTACCATGGTAATTCTGTTTTTTTTTACATTTACCATGGTAATATTATGGTATTTTTTGAACATTTACCATGGTAATAGTATGTTTTTTTTTACATTTACCATGGTAAAATTATTGCATTTTTTGAACATTTACCATGGTAATATTATGGTATTTTTGAACATTTACCATGGTAATATTATGGTATTTTTTGAACATTTACCATGGTAATATTATGGTATATTTGTACAAATTTACCATGGTAATATTATATTTTTTTTACATTTACCATGGTAATATTATGGTATTTTTTGAACATTTACCATGGTAATACTTTGTTTTTATTTACATTTACCATGGTAAAATTATGGCATTTTTTGAACATTTACCATGGTAATATTATGGTATTTTTAAAAAAATTTACCATGGGAATAATATGGTATTTTTTTGAACATTTACCATGGTAATGTTATGGTATATTTGTACAAATTTACCATGGTAATATTATGTTTTTTTAAAATTACCATGGTAATATTATGGTATTTTTTGAACATTTACCATGGTAATACTATGTTTTTTTACATTTACCATGGTAATATTATGGTATTTTTTGAACATTTATCATGGTAATACTATGTTTTTTTTTACATTTACCATGGTAATATTATGGTATATTTGTACAAATTTACCATGGTAATGTTATATTTTTATTTACATTTAGCATGGTAATATTATGGTATTTTTGAACATTTACCATGGTAATATTATGTTTTTTTTACATTTACCATGGTAATATTATGGTATTTTTTGAACATTTACCATGGTAATACTATGTTTTGATTTACATTTACCATGGTAATACTATGTTTTTTTTTTACATTTACCATGGTAATATTATGGTATTTATTGAATATTTACCATGGTAATACTATGTTTTATTTACATTTACCATGGTAATATTATGGTATTTTTTTGAACATTTACCATGTTAATACTATGTTTTTTTTTACATTTACCATGGTAAAATTGAGGTATTTTTTGAACATTTACCATGGTAATATTATGGTATTTTTTTAACATTTATCATGTTAATATTATGTTTTTTTTTTTTTTTTTACAAATTTACCATGGTAATATTTTGGTATTTTTTGAACATATACCATGGTAATATCATGGTATTTTTTGAACATTTACCATGGTAAATCTGTTTTTTTTTACATTTACCATGGTAATATTATGGTATTTTTTGAACATTTACCATGGTAATAGTATGTTTTGATTTACATTTACCATGGTAATATTAAGGTATATTTGTACAAATTTACCATGGTAATGTTATATTTTTATATACATTTACCATGGTAATACTATGTTTTTTTTACATTTACCATGGTAATATTATGGTATTTTTTGACATTTACCATGTTAACACTATGTTTTTTATACATTTAGCATGGTAATATTATGGTATTTTTGAACATTTACCATGGTAATATTATGGTATTTTTTGAACATTTACCATGGTAATTCTATATTTTTTTTTACATTTAGCATGGTAATATTATGGTATTTTTTTTTTACATTTACCATGGTAATATTATGGTATTTTTTTGAACATTGACCATGGTAATACTATGTTTTTTTTTACATTTACCATGGTATTATTATGGTATTTTTTAAACATTTACCATGGTAATATTATGGTATTTTTTTGAACATTTACCATGGTAATATCATGGTATTTTTTGAAAATTTACCATGGTAATACTATGTTTTTTTTTACATTTACCATGGTAATATTATGGTATTTTTTGAACATTTACCATGGTAATATTATGGTAATTTTTGAACATTTACCATGGTAATACTATGTTTTTATTTACATTTACCATGGTAATATTATGGTATTTTTTTGAACATTTACCATGGTAATACTATGTTTTTTTTTTACATTTACCATGGTAATATTATGGTATTTTTTGAACATTTACCATGGTAATATTATGGTATATTTGTACAAATTTACCATGGTAATATTATGTTTTTTTACAATTACCATGGTAATATTATGGTATATTTTGAACATTTACCATGGTAATTCTGTTTTTTTTTTACATTTACCATGGTAATATTATGGTATTTTTTGAACATTTACCATGGTAATGCTATGTTTTTTTACATTTACCATGGTAATATTATGGTATATTTTGAACATTTACCATGGTAATACTATGTTGTTTTTTTTTACATTTACCATGGTAAAATTATGGCATTTTTTTGAACATTTACCATGGTAATATTATGGTATTTTTTTAAAAATTTACCATGGTAATATTATGGTATTTTTTTGAACATTTACCATGGTAATACTATGTTTTTTTTTACATTTACCATGGTAATATTATGGTATTTTTTTGAACATTTACCATGGTAATACTATGTTTTTTTTACATTTACCATGGTAATATTATGGTATATTTGTACAAATTTACCATGGTAATATTATGTTTTTTTTAGATTTACCATGGTAATATTATGGTATTTTTTGAACATTTACCATGGTAATATTATGGTATTTTTTGAACATTTAACATGGTAATATTATGGTATATTTGTACAAATTTACCATGGTAATATTATGTTTTTTTTACATTTACCATGGTAATATTATGGTATTATTTGAACATTTACCATGGTAATACCATGTTTTTATTATTTACCATGGTAATATTATGGTATATTTTGAACATTTACCATGGTAATTCTGTTTTTTTTTTTACATTTACCATGGTAATATTATGGTATTTTTTGAACATTTACCATGGTAATACTATGTTTTTTTTTACATTTACCATGGTAAAATTATTGCATTTTTTGAACATTTACCATGGTAATATTATGGTATTTTTGAACATTTACCATGGTAATATTATGGTATTTTTTGAACATTTACCATGGTAATATTATGGTATATTTGTACAAATTTACCATGGTAATATTATATTTTTTTTACATTTACCATGGTAATATTATGGTATTTTTTGAACATTTACCATGGTAATACTTTGTTTTTATTTACATTTACCATGGTAAAATTATGGCATTTTTTGAACATTTACCATGGTAATAATATGGTATTTTTTTGAACATTTACCATGGTAATATTATGGTATATTTGTACAAATTTACCATGGTAATATTATGTTTTTTTACAATTACCATGGTAATATTATGGTATTTTTTGAACATTTACCATGGTAATACTATGTTTTTTTACATTTACCATGGTAATATTATGGTATTTTTTGAACATTTATCATGGTAATACTATGTTTTTTTTTACATTTACCATGGTAATATTATGGTATATTTGTACAAATTTACCATGGTAATGTTATATTTTTATTTACATTTACCATGGTAATACTATGTTTTTTTTACATTTACCATGGTAATATTATGGTATTTTTTGACATTTACCATGTTAACACTATGTTTTTTATACATTTAGCATGGTAATATTATGGTATTTTTGAACATTTACCATGGTTATATTATGGTATTTTTTTTTTAAATTTATCATAGTAATATTATGGTATTTTTTGAACATTTACCATGGTAATACTATGGTTTTTTTTTTACATTTACCATGGTAATATTATGGTATTTTTTGAACATTTACCATGGTAATACTATGTTTTTATTATTTACCATGGTAATATTATGGTATATTTTGAACATTTACCATGGTAATTCTGTTTTTTTTTACATTTACCATGGTAATATTATGGTATTTTTTGAACATTTACCATGGTAATACTATGTTTTTTTTTACATTTACCATGGTAAAATTATTGCATTTTTTGAACATTTACCATGGTAATATTATGGTATTTTTGAACATTTACCATGGTAATATTATGGTATTTTTTGAACATTTACCATGGTAATATTATGGTATATTTGTACAAATTTACCATGGTAATATTATATTTTTTTTACATTTACCATGGTAATATTATGGTATTTTTTGAACATTTACCATGGTAATACATTGTTTTTATTTACATTTACCATGGTAAAATTATGGCATTTTTTGAACATTTATCATGGTAATATTATGGTATTTTTAAAAAAATTTACCATGGGAATAATATGGTATTTTTTTGAACATTTACCATGGTAATGTTATGGTATATTTGTACAAATTTACCATGGTAATATTATGTTTTTTTACAATTACCATGGTAATATTATGGTATTTTTTGAACATTTACCATGGTAATACTATGTTTTTTTACATTTACCATGGTAATATTATGGTATTTTTTGAACATTTATCATGGTAATACTATGTTTTTTTTTACATTTACCATGGTAATATTATGGTATATTTGTACAAATTTACCATGGTAATGTTATATTTTTATTTACATTTAGCATGGTAATATTATGGTATTTTTGAACATTTACCATGGTAATATTATGTTTTTTTTACATTTACCATGGTAATATTATGGTATTTTTTGAACATTTACCATGGTAATATTATGGTATTTTTTGAACATTTAACATGGTAATATTATGGTATATTTGTACAAATTTACCATGGTAATATTATGATTTTTTTTACATTTACCATGGTAATATTATGGTATTATTTGAACATTTACCATGGTAATACTATGTTTTTATTATTTACCATGGTAATATTATGGTATATTTTGAACATTTACCATGGTAATACTATGTTTTTTTTTACATTTACCATGGTAATATTATTGTAATTTTTTAACATTTACCATGGTAATTTTATGGTATATTTAAAAAAAATTACCATGGTAATATTATGGTATTTTATGAACATTTACCATGGTAATACTATGTTTTTTAAATTTACCATGGTGATATTATGGTATTTTTTAAACATTTACCATGGTAATATTATGGTATTTTTTTGAACATTTACCATGGTAATATCATGGTATTTTTTGAACATTTACCATGGTAAAACTGTTTTTTTTTTACATTTACCATGGTAATATTATGGTATTTTTTGAACATTTACCATGGTAATTCTATATTTTTTTTTTACATTTATCATGGTAATATTATGGTATTTTTTGAACATTTAACATGGTAATTCTATATTTTTTTTACATTTACCATGGTAATACTATGTTTTTTTTACATTTACCATGGTAATGTTATGGTATTTATTGAACATTTACCATGGTAATACTATGTTTTTTTACATTTACCATGGTAATATTATGGTATTTTCTTAAACATTTCCCATGTTAATATTATGGTTTTTTTTATCATTTACCATGGTAATACTAAGTTTTTTTTTACATTTACCATGGTAATATTATGGTATTTTTGAACATTTACCATGGTAATATTATGGTATTTTTTGAACATTTACCATGGTAATATTATGGTATTTATTGAACATTTACCATGGTAATACTATGTTTTTTTTACACTTACCATTGTAATATTATGGTATTTTCTTAAACATTTACCATGTTAATATTATGGTTTTTTTTAACATTTACCATGGTAATACTATGTTTTTTTACATTTACCATGGTAATATTATGGTATTAATTGAACATTTACCATGGTAATACTATGTTTTTATTTACACTTACCATGGTAATATTATGGTATTTTTTAAAAAATTTACCATGGTAATATTATGGTATTTTTTTAACATTTACCATGTTAATATTATGGTATTTTGTTTTTTACAAATTTACCATGGTAATATTTTGGTATTTTTTGAACATTTACCATGGTAATATCATGGTATTTTTTGAACATTTACAATGGTAAAACTATGTTTTTTTTACATTTACCATGGTAATATTATGGTATTTTTTGAACATTTACCATGGTAATAATATGTTTTTATTATCATTTACCATGGTAATATTATGGTTTTTTTTTTTTTTACAAATTTACCATGGTAATATTTTGGTATTTTTTGAACATTTACCATGGTAATATCATGGTATTTTTGAACATTTACCATGGTAAATCTGTTTTTTTTTTTTATAATTACCATGGTAATATTATGGTATTTTTTGAACATTTACCATGGTAATACTATGTTTTGATTTACATTTACCATGGTAATTCTATATTTTTTTTACATTTAGCATGGTAATATTATGGTATTTTTTTTTTACATTTACCATGGTAATATTATGGTATTTTTTTGAACATTGACCATGGTAATTCTATGTTTTTTTTACATTTACCATGGTATTATTATGGTATTTTTTTAACATTTACCATGGTAATACTATGTTTTGATTTACATTTACCATGGTAATACTATGTTTTTTTTTACATTTAACATGGTAATATTATGGTATTTTTTGAACATTTAACATGGTAATATTATGGTATTTTTTGAACATTTACCATGGTAATATTATGGTATTTATTGAACATTTACCATGGTAATACTATATTTTTTTACACTTACCATGGTAATATTATGGTATTTTCTTAAACATTTACCATGTTAATATTATGGTTTTTTTTAACATTTACCATGGTAATACTATGTTTTTTTACATTTACCATGGTAATATTATGGTATTAATTGAACATTTACCATGGTAATACTATGTTTTTATTTACATTTACCATGGTAATATTATGGTATTTTCTTAAACATTTACCATGTTAATATTATGGTTTTTTTTAACATTTACCATGGTAATACTATGTTTTTTTACATTTACCATGGTAATATTATGGTATTTTTTTTACATTTACCATGGTAAAATTATGGTATTTTTTGAACATTTACCATGGTAATATTATGGTATTTTTTAAAAAATTTACCATGGTAATATTATGGTATTTTTTGAACATTTACCATGTTAATATTATGTTTTTTTTTTTTTACAAATTTACCATGGTAATATTTTGGTATTTTTTGAACATTTACCATGGTAATATCATGGTATTTTTTAAACATTTAAAATGGTAAACCTATGTTTTTTTTTACATTTACCATGGTAATATTATTGTATTTATTGAACATTTACCATGGTAATACTATGTTTTTATTTACATTTACCATGGTAATATTATGGTATTTTTTTTTACATTTACCATGGTAAAATTATGGTATTTTTTGAACATTTACCATGGTAATATTATGGTATTTTTTAAAAAATTTACCATGGTAATATTATGGTATTTTTTGAACATTTACCATGTTAATATTATGGGTTTTTTTTAACATTTACCATGGTAATACTATGTTTTTTTTTACATTTACAATGGTAATATTATGCTATTAATTGAACATTTACCATGGTAATATTATGGTATTTTTTTGAACATTTACCATGGTAATACTGTTTTTTTTACATTTACCATGGTAATATTATGATATTTTTGAACATTTACCATGGTAATACTATGTTTTTTTTACATTTATCATGGTAATATTATGGTACGTTTTTGAACATTGACCATGGTAATATTATGGTATTTTTTGAACATTTACCATGGTAATACTATGGTATTTTTTGAACATTTATCATGTTAATATTATGTTTTTTTTTTTTTTTACAAATTTACCATGGTAATATTTTGGTATTTTTTGAACATTTACCATGGTAATATCATGGTATTTTTGAACATTTACCATGGTAAATCTGTTTTTTTTTTTTACATTTACCATGGTAATATTATGGTATTTTTTGAACATTTACCATGGTAATACTATGTTTTGATTTACATTTACCATGGTAATACTATGTTTTTTTTTTACATTTACCATGGTAATATTATGGTATTTATTGAATATTTACCATGGTAATACTATGTTTTATTTACATTTACCATGGTAATATTATGGTATTTTTTTGAACATTTACCATGTTAATACTATGTTTTTTTTTACATTTACCATGGTAAAATTGAGGTATTTTTTGAACATTTACCATGGTAATATTATGGTATTTTTTTAACATTTATCATGTTAATATTATGTTTTTTTTTTTTTTTTTACAAATTTACCATGGTAATATTTTGGTATTTTTTGAACATATACCATGGTAATATCATGGTATTTTTTGAACATTTACCATGGTAAATCTGTTTTTTTTTACATTTACCATGGTAATATTATGGTATTTTTTGAACATTTACCATGGTAATAGTATGTTTTGATTTACATTTACCATGGTAATACTATGTTTTTTTTACATTTACCATGGTAATATTATGGTATTTATTGAACATTTACCATGGTAATACTATGTTTTTATTTACATTTACCATGGTAATATTATGGTATTTTTTGAACATTTACCATGGTAATTCTATATTTTTTTTTACATTTAGCATGGTAATATTATGGTATTTTTTTTTTACATTTACCATGGTAATATTATGGTATTTTTTTGAACATTGACCATGGTAATACTATGTCTTTTTTTACATTTACCATGGTATTATTATGGTATTTTTTAAACATTTACCATGGTAATATTATGGTATTTTTTTGAACATTTACCATGGTAATATCATGGTATTTTTTGAAAATTTACCATGGTAATACTGTTTTTTTTTACATTTACCATGGTAATATTATGGTATTTTTTGAACATTTACCATGGTAATATTATGGTAATTTTTGAACATTTACCATGGTAATACTATGTTTTTATTTACATTTACCATGGTAATATTATGGTATTTTTTTTAACATTTACCATGGTAATACTATGTTTTTTTTTTACATTTACCATGGTAATATTATGGTATTTTTTGAACATTTACCATGGTAATATTATGGTATATTTGTACAAATTTACCATGGTAATATTATGTTTTTTTACAATTACCATGGTAATATTATGGTATATTTTGAACATTTACCATGGTAATTCTGTTTTTTTTTTTACATTTACCATGGTAATATTATGGTATTTTTTGAACATTTACCATGGTAATGCTATGTTTTTTTACATTTACCATGGTAATATTATGGTATATTTTGA
The DNA here is from genome assembly GCA_032164185.1 of Moxostoma hubbsi. NCBI lineage: Eukaryota > Metazoa > Chordata > Actinopteri > Cypriniformes > Catostomidae > Moxostoma > Moxostoma hubbsi. The sequence goes on along the minus strand of JAVLUX010000125.1, from coordinate 10,637,724 downwards.
ACATTTACCATGGTAATACTATGTTGTTTTTTTTTACATTTACCATGGTAAAATTATGGCATTTTTTTGAACATTTACCATGGTAATATTATGGTATTTTTTTTAAAATTTACCATGGTAATATTATGGTATTTTTTTGAACATTTACCATGGTAATACTATGTTTTTTTTTACATTTACCATGGTAATATTATGGTATTTTTTTGAACATTTACCATGGTAATACTATGTTTTTTTTACATTTACCATGGTAATATTATGGTATATTTGTACAAATTTACCATGGTAATATTATGTTTTTTTTACATTTACCATGGTAATATTATGGTATTTTTTGAACATTTACCATGGTAATATTATGGTATTTTTTGAACATTTAACATGGTAATATTATGGTATATTTGTACAAATTTACCATGGTAATATTATGTTTTTTTTACATTTACCATGGTAATATTATGGTATTATTTGAACATTTACCATGGTAATACTATGTTTTTATTATTTACCATGGTAATATTATGGTATATTTTGAACATTTACCATGGTAATTCTGTTTTTTTTTTACATTTACCATGGTAATATTATGGTATTTTTTGAACATTTACCATGGTAATACTATGTTTTTTTTTACATTTACCATGGTAAAATTATTGCATTTTTTGAACATTTACCATGGTAATATTATGGTATTTTTGAACATTTACCATGGTAATATTATGGTATTTTTTGAACATTTACCATGGTAATATTATGGTATATTTGTACAAATTTACCATGGTAATATTATATTTTTTTTACATTTACCATGGTAATATTATGGTATTTTTTGAACATTTACCATGGTAATACTTTGTTTTTATTTACATTTACCATGGTAAAATTATGGCATTTTTTGAACATTTACCATGGTAATATTATGGTATTTTTAAAAAAATTTACCATGGTAATAATATGGTATTTTTTTGAACATTTACCATGGTAATGTTATGGTATATTTGTACAAATTTACCATGGTAATATTATGTTTTTTTACAATTACCATGGTAATATTATGGTATTTTTTGAACATTTACCATGGTAATATTATGGTATTTATTGAACATTTACCATGGTAATACTATATTTTTTTACACTTACCATGGTAATATTATGGTATTTTCTTAAACATTTACCATGTTAATATTATGGTTTTTTTTAACATTTACCATGGTAATACTATGTTTTTTTACATTTACCATGGTAATATTATGGTATTAATTGAACATTTACCATGGTAATACTATGTTTTTATTTACATTTACCATGGTAATATTATGGTATTTTCTTAAACATTTACCATGTTAATATTATGGTTTTTTTTAACATTTACCATGGTAATACTATGTTTTTTTACATTTACCATGGTAATATTATGGTATTTTTTTTACATTTACCATGGTAAAATTATGGTATTTTTTGAACATTTACCATGGTAATATTATGGTATTTTTTAAAAAATTTACCATGGTAATATTATGGTATTTTTTGAACATTTACCATGTTAATATTATGTTTTTTTTTTTTTACAAATTTACCATGGTAATATTTTGGTATTTTTTGAACATTTACCATGGTAATATCATGGTATTTTTTAAACATTTAAAATGGTAAACCTATGTTTTTTTTTACATTTACCATGGTAATATTATTGTATTTATTGAACATTTACCATGGTAATACTATGTTTTTATTTACATTTACCATGGTAATATTATGGTATTTTTTTTTACATTTACCATGGTAAAATTATGGTATTTTTTGAACATTTACCATGGTAATATTATGGTATTTTTTAAAAAATTTACCATGGTAATATTATGGTATTTTTTGAACATTTACCATGTTAATATTATGGGTTTTTTTAACATTTACCATGGTAATACTATGTTTTTTTTTACATTTACAATGGTAATATTATGCTATTAATTGAACATTTACCATGGTAATATTATGGTATTTTTTTGAACATTTACCATGGTAATACTGTTTTTTTTACATTTACCATGGTAATATTATGATATTTTTGAACATTTACCATGGTAATACTATGTTTTTTTTACATTTATCATGGTAATATTATGGTACGTTTTTGAACATTGACCATGGTAATATTATGGTATTTTTTGAACATTTACCATGGTAATACTATGGTATTTTTTGAACATTTATCATGTTAATATTATGTTTTTTTTTTTTTTTACAAATTTACCATGGTAATATTTTGGTATTTTTTGAACATTTACCATGGTAATATCATGGTATTTTTGAACATTTACCATGGTAAATCTGTTTTTTTTTTTTACATTTACCATGGTAATATTATGGTATTTTTTGAACATTTACCATGGTAATACTATGTTTTGATTTACATTTACCATGGTAATACTATGTTTTTTTTTTACATTTACCATGGTAATATTATGGTATTTATTGAATATTTACCATGGTAATACTATGTTTTATTTACATTTACCATGGTAATATTATGGTATTTTTTTGAACATTTACCATGTTAATACTATGTTTTTTTTTACATTTACCATGGTAAAATTGAGGTATTTTTTGAACATTTACCATGGTAATATTATGGTATTTTTTTAACATTTATCATGTTAATATTATGTTTTTTTTTTTTTTTTTACAAATTTACCATGGTAATATTTTGGTATTTTTTGAACATATACCATGGTAATATCATGGTATTTTTTGAACATTTACCATGGTAAATCTGTTTTTTTTTACATTTACCATGGTAATATTATGGTATTTTTTGAACATTTACCATGGTAATAGTATGTTTTGATTTACATTTACCATGGTAATACTATGTTTTTTTTACATTTACCATGGTAATATTATGGTATTTATTGAACATTTACCATGGTAATACTATGTTTTTATTTACATTTACCATGGTAATATTATGGTATTTTTTGAACATTTACCATGGTAATTCTATATTTTTTTTTACATTTAGCATGGTAATATTATGGTATTTTTTTTTTACATTTACCATGGTAATATTATGGTATTTTTTTGAACATTGACCATGGTAATACTATGTCTTTTTTTACATTTACCATGGTATTATTATGGTATTTTTTAAACATTTACCATGGTAATATTATGGTATTTTTTTGAACATTTACCATGGTAATATCATGGTATTTTTTGAAAATTTACCATGGTAATACTATGTTTTTATTTACATTTACCATGGTAATATTATGGTATTTTTTGAACATTTACCATGGTAATATTATGGTAATTTTTGAACATTTACCATGGTAATACTATGGTATTTTTTGAACATTTACCATGGTAATATTATGGTATATTTGTACAAATTTACCATGGTAATATTATGTTTTTTTACAATTACCATGGTAATATTATGGTATATTTTGAACATTTACCATGGTAATTCTGTTTTTTTTTTTACATTTACCATGGTAATATTATGGTATTTTTTGAACATTTACCATGGTAATGCTATGTTTTTTTACATTTACCATGGTAATATTATGGTATATTTTGAACATTTACCATGGTAATACTATGTTGTTTTTTTTTACATTTACCATGGTAAAATTATGGCATTTTTTTGAACATTTACCATGGTAATATTATGGTATTTTTTTTAAAATTTACCATGGTAATATTATGGTATTTTTTTGAACATTTACCATGGTAATACTATGTTTTTTTTTACATTTACCATGGTAATATTATGGTATTTTTTTGAACATTTACCATGGTAATACTATGTTTTTTTTACATTTACCATGGTAATATTATGGTATATTTGTACAAATTTACCATGGTAATATTATGTTTTTTTTACATTTACCATGGTAATATTATGGTATTTTTTGAACATTTACCATGGTAATATTATGGTATTTTTTGAACATTTAACATGGTAATATTATGGTATATTTGTACAAATTTACCATGGTAATATTATGTTTTTTTTACATTTACCATGGTAATATTATGGTATTATTTGAACATTTACCATGGTAATACTATGTTTTTATTATTTACCATGGTAATATTATGGTATATTTTGAACATTTACCATGGTAATTCTGTTTTTTTTTTTACATTTACCATGGTAATATTATGGTATTTTTTGAACATTTACCATGGTAATACTATGTTTTTTTTTACATTTACCATGGTAAAATTATTGCATTTTTTGAACATTTACCATGGTAATATTATGGTATTTTTGAACATTTACCATGGTAATATTATGGTATTTTTTGAACATTTACCATGGTAATATTATGGTATATTTGTACAAATTTACCATGGTAATATTATATTTTTTTTACATTTACCATGGTAATATTATGGTATTTTTTGAACATTTACCATGGTAATACTTTGTTTTTATTTACATTTACCATGGTAAAATTATGGCATTTTTTGAACATTTACCATGGTAATATTATGGTATTTTTAAAAAAATTTACCATGGTAATAATATGGTATTTTTTTGAACATTTACCATGGTAATGTTATGGTATATTTGTACAAATTTACCATGGTAATATTATGTTTTTTTACAATTACCATGGTAATATTATGGTATTTTTTGAACATTTACCATGGTAATACTATGTTTTTTTACATTTACCATGGTAATATTATGGTATTTTTTGAACATTTATCATGGTAATACTATGTTTTTTTTTACATTTACCATGGTAATATTATGGTATATTTGTACAAATTTACCATGGTAATGTTATATTTTTATTTACATTTACCATGGTAATACTATGTTTTTTTTACATTTACCATGGTAATATTATGGTATTTTTTGACATTTACCATGTTAATACTATGTTTTTTATACATTTACCATGGTAATATTATGTTTTTTTTACATTTACCATGGTAATATTATGGTATTTTTTGAACATTTACCATGGTAATATTATGGTATTTTTTGAACATTTAACATGGTAATATTATGGTATATTTGTACAAATTTACCATGGTAATATTATGATTTTTTTACATTTACCATGGTAATATTATGGTATTATTTGAACATTTACCATGGTAATACTATGTTTTTATTATTTACCATGGTAATATTATGGTATATTTTGAACATTTACCATGGTAATTCTGTTTTTTTTTACATTTACCATGGTAAAATTATTGCATTTTTTGAACATTTACCATGGTAATATTATGGTATTTTTGAACATTGACCATGGTAATATTATGGTATTTTTTGAACATTTACCATGGTAATACTTTGTTTTTATTTACATTTACCATGGTAATATCATGGTATTTTTTAAACATTTAAAATGGTAAACCTATGTTTTTTTTTACATTTACCATGGTAATATTATTGTATTTATTGAACATTTACCATGGTAATACTATGTTTTTATTTACATTTACCATGGTAATATTATGGTATTTTTTTTTACATTTACCATGGTAAAATTATGGTATTTTTTGAACATTTACCATGGTAATATTATGGTATTTTTTAAAAAATTTACCATGGTAATATTATGGTATTTTTTGAACATTTACCATGTTAATATTATGGGTTTTTTTAACATTTACCATGGTAATACTATGTTTTTTTTTACATTTACAATGGTAATATTATGCTATTAATTGAACATTTACCATGGTAATATTATGGTATTTTTTTGAACATTTACCATGGTAATACTGTTTTTTTTACATTTACCATGGTAATATTATGATATTTTTGAACATTTACCATGGTAATACTATGTTTTTTTTACATTTATCATGGTAATATTATGGTACGTTTTTGAACATTGACCATGGTAATATTATGGTATTTTTTGAACATTTACCATGGTAATATTAGGGTCTTTTTTGAGCATATACCATATCAATTGTATGCTATTTTTTGAACATTTACCATGGTAATATTATAGTATTTTTTGAACATTTACCATAGTATAATTATAGTATTACCATGGTAATACTATGGTATTTTTTGAACATTTGCCATGGTAATACTATGTTTTTTTTTACATTTACAATGGTAATTTTACAGTATTTTTTTGAACATTTACCATGGTAATATTATAGTATTTTTGGACATTTACCATGGTAATATTATGGTATTGCCATGGTAATATTATGGTATTTTTTGAACATTTACCATGGTAATATTAGGGTCTTTTTTGAGCATTTACCATGACAATGTATGGTATTTTTTGAACATTTACCATTGTAATATTATAGTATTACCATGGTAATATTATGGTATTTTTTGAACATTTACCATGGTAATACTATGTTTTTTTTAACATTAACCATGGTAAAATTAAGGTATTTTTTGAACATTTTCCATGGTAATACTATGTTTTTTTAACATTTACCATGTTAATATAATGGTATTTTTTGAACATATACCATGGCAATATTATGGTATTTTTTGAACATTTACCATGGTAATATTATGGTATTACCATGGTAATATAATGGTATTTTTTGAACATTTACCCAGGTAATATTATGGTATTTTTTGAACATTTTCCATGGCAATATTATGGTATTGTTTGAACATTTACCATGGTAATATTATGGTATTACCATGGTAATGTAATGGTATTTTTTGAACATTTACCATGGTAATATTATGGTATTTTTTGAACATTTACCATGGTAATACTATGTTTTTTTTAACATTAACCATGGTAAAATTATGGTATTTTTTGAACATATACCATGGCAATATTATGGTATTTTTTGAACATTTACCATGGTAATATTATGGTATTTTTTGAACATTTACCATGGCAATTTATGTTATTTTTTGAACACTTACCATGTAATATTATGGTATTTTTTTTAGCATTTACCATGGTAATATTATGGTATTACCATGGTAATATTATGGTATTTTTTGAACATTTACCATGGTAACACTATGTTTTTTTTACATTTACCATGGTAATTTTATGGTATTTTTTGAACATTTTCCATGGCAATATTATGGTATTTTTTTTAACATTTACCATGGTAATATTATGGTATTACCATGGTAATATAATGGTATTTTTTGAACATTTACAATGGCAAATGTATGTTATTTTTTGAACACTTACCATGTAATATTATGGTATTTTGTTAGCATTTACCATGGTAATATTATGGTATTACCATGGTAATATTATGGTATTTTTATGAACATTTAACATGGTAATATTAGGGTCTTTTTTGAGCATTTACCATGGCAATTGTATGGTATTTTTTGAACATTTACCATGGCAATTGTATGGTATTTTTTGAACATCTACCAATGCAATTTTATGCTATTTTGTGAACATTTACCATGGTAATATTATAGTATTTTTTGAACATTTACAATGGTAAAATTATGGTATGGTATTTTTTGAACATTTACCATGGAAATACTATGTTTTTTTTAATATTAACCATGGTAAAATTATGGTATTTTTTGAACATTTACCATGGTAATACTATGTTTTTTTTTTACATTTACCATGTTAATATAATGGTATTTTTTGAACATTTTCCATGGCAATATTATGGTATTGTTTGAACATTTACCATGGTAATATTATGGTATTACCATGGTAATGTAATGGTATTTTTTGAACATTTACCATGGTAATATTATGGTATTTTTTGAACATTTACCATGGTAATACTATGTTTTTTTTAACATTAACCATGGTAAAATTATGGTATTTTTTGAACATTTACCATGGTAATACTATGTTTTTTAACATTTACCATGTTAATAAAATGGTATTTTTTGAACATTTTCCATGGCAATATTATGGTATTTTTTTGAACATTTACCATGGTAATATTATGGTATTACCATGGTAATATAATGGTATTTTTGGAACATTTACAATGGCAATTGTATGTTATTTTTTGAACACTTACCATGTAATATTATGGTATTTTTTTTAGCATTTACCATGGTAATATTATGGTATTTTTTGAACATTTACCATGGTAATACTATGTTTTTTAACATTTACCATGTTAATAAAATGGTATTTTTTGAACATTTTCCATGGCAATATTATGGTATTTTTTTGAACATTTACCATGGTAATATTATGGTATTACCATGGTAATATAATGGTATTTTTGGAACATTTACAATGGCAATTGTATGTTATTTTTTGAACACTTACCATGTAATATTATGGTATTTTTTTTAGCATTTACCATGGTAATATTATGGTATTTTTTGAACATTTACCATGGTAATACTTTTTTTTTACATTTACCATGGTAATTTTACGGTGTTTTTTTGAACATTTACAATGGGAATATTATGGTATTACCATGGTAACATAATGGTATTTTTTGAACATTTACAATGGTAATATTATGGTATTTATTGAACATTTACCATGGTAATACTATGTTTTTTTTTACATTTACCATGTTAATATAATGGTATTGTTTGAACATTTACCATGGTAATATTATGGTATTACCATGGTAATGTAATGGTATTTTTTGAACATTTACCATGGTAATATTATGGTATTTTTTGAACATTTACCATGGTAATACTATGTTTTTTTTAACATTAACCATGGTAAAATTATGGTATTTTTTGAACATTTACCATGGTAATACTATGTTTTTAACATTTACCATGTTAATAAAATGGTATTTTTTGAACATTTTCCATGGCAATATTATGGTATTTTTTTTAACATTTACCATGGTAATATTATGGTATTACCATGGTAATATAATGGTATTTTTGGAACATTTACAATGGCAATTGTATGTTATTTTTTGAACACTTACCATGTAATATTATGGTATTTTTTTTAGCATTTACCATGGTAATATTATGGTATTTTTTGAACATTTACCATGGTAATACTTTTTTTTTACATTTACCATGGTAATTTTACGGTGTTTTTTTGAACATTTACAATGGTAATATTATAGTAATTTTTGGACATTTACCATGGTAATATTATGGTATTACCATGGTAATATTATGGTATTTTTTGAACATTTACCATGGTAATATTAGGGTCTTTTTTGAGCATATACCATGGCAATTGTATGGTATTTTTTGAACATTTACCATGGCAATTGTATGGTATTTTTTGAACATCTACCAATGCAATTTTATGCTATTTTTTGAACATTTACCATGGTAATATTATAGTATTTTTTGAAAATTTAAAAATGGTAAAATTATGGTATGGTATTTTTTGAACATTTACCATGGTAATACTATGATTTTTTTTACATTTACCATGGTAATTTTACGGTATTTTTTGAACATTTTCCATGGCAATATTATGGTATTTTTTGAACATTTACCATGGTAATACTATGATTTTTTTTACATTTACCATGGTAATTTTACGGTATTTTTTGAACATTTTCCATGGCAATTGTATGGTATTTTTTGAACATTTACCATGGCAATTGTATGGTATTTATTGAACATCTACCAATACAATTTTATGCTATTTTTTGAACATTTTCCATGGCAATATTATGGTATTTTTTTGAACATTTACCATGGTAATACTATGCTTTTTTTAACATTAACCATGGTAAAAGTATGGTATTTTTTGAACATTTTCCATGGTAATACTATGTTTTTTTAACATTTACCATGTTAATATAATGGTATTTTTTGAACATTTTCCATGGCAATATTATGGTATTTTTTGAACATTTACCATGGTAATATTATGGTATTACCATGGTAATATAATGGTATTTTTGGAACATTTACAATGGCAATTGTATGTTATTTTTTGAACACCATGTAATATTATGGTATTTTTTTTAGCATTTACCATGGTAATATTATGGTATGTTTTGAACATTTACCATGGTAATACTTTTTTTTTACATTTACCATGGTAATTTTACGGTGTTTTTTTTGAACATTTACAATGGTAATATTATGGTATTACCATGGTAACATAATGGTATTTTTTGAACATTTACCATGGTAATACTTTGTTTTTATTTACATTTACCATGGTAAAATTATGGCATTTTTTGAACATTTACCATGGTAATATTATGGTATTTTTAAAAAAATTTACCATGGTAATAATATGGTATTTTTTTGAACATTTACCATGGTAATGTTATGGTATATTTGTACAAATTTACCATGGTAATATTATGTTTTTTTACAATTACCATGGTAATATTATGGTATTTTTTGAACATTTACCATGGTAATATTATGGTATTTATTGAACATTTACCATGGTAATACTATATTTTTTTACACTTACCATGGTAATATTATGGTATTTTCTTAAACATTTACCATGTTAATATTATGGTTTTTTTTAACATTTACCATGGTAATACTATGTTTTTTTACATTTACCATGGTAATATTATGGTATTAATTGAACATTTACCATGGTAATACTATGTTTTTATTTACATTTACCATGGTAATATTATGGTATTTTCTTAAACATTTACCATGTTAATATTATGGTTTTTTTTAACATTTACCATGGTAATACTATGTTTTTTTACATTTACCATGGTAATATTATGGTATTTTTTTTACATTTACCATGGTAAAATTATGGTATTTTTTGAACATTTACCATGGTAATATTATGGTATTTTTTAAAAAATTTACCATGGTAATATTATGGTATTTTTTGAACATTTACCATGTTAATATTATGTTTTTTTTTTTTTACAAATTTACCATGGTAATATTTTGGTATTTTTTGAACATTTACCATGGTAATATCATGGTATTTTTTAAACATTTAAAATGGTAAACCTATGTTTTTTTTTACATTTACCATGGTAATATTATTGTATTTATTGAACATTTACCATGGTAATACTATGTTTTTATTTACATTTACCATGGTAATATTATGGTATTTTTTTTTACATTTACCATGGTAAAATTATGGTATTTTTTGAACATTTACCATGGTAATATTATGGTATTTTTTAAAAAATTTACCATGGTAATATTATGGTATTTTTTGAACATTTACCATGTTAATATTATGGGTTTTTTTAACATTTACCATGGTAATACTATGTTTTTTTTTACATTTACAATGGTAATATTATGCTATTAATTGAACATTTACCATGGTAATATTATGGTATTTTTTTGAACATTTACCATGGTAATACTGTTTTTTTTACATTTACCATGGTAATATTATGATATTTTTGAACATTTACCATGGTAATACTATGTTTTTTTTACATTTATCATGGTAATATTATGGTACGTTTTTGAACATTGACCATGGTAATATTATGGTATTTTTTGAACATTTACCATGGTAATACTATGGTATTTTTTGAACATTTATCATGTTAATATTATGTTTTTTTTTTTTTTTACAAATTTACCATGGTAATATTTTGGTATTTTTTGAACATTTACCATGGTAATATCATGGTATTTTTGAACATTTACCATGGTAAATCTGTTTTTTTTTTTTACATTTACCATGGTAATATTATGGTATTTTTTGAACATTTACCATGGTAATACTATGTTTTGATTTACATTTACCATGGTAATACTATGTTTTTTTTTTACATTTACCATGGTAATATTATGGTATTTATTGAATATTTACCATGGTAATACTATGTTTTATTTACATTTACCATGGTAATATTATGGTATTTTTTTGAACATTTACCATGTTAATACTATGTTTTTTTTTACATTTACCATGGTAAAATTGAGGTATTTTTTGAACATTTACCATGGTAATATTATGGTATTTTTTTAACATTTATCATGTTAATATTATGTTTTTTTTTTTTTTTTTACAAATTTACCATGGTAATATTTTGGTATTTTTTGAACATATACCATGGTAATATCATGGTATTTTTTGAACATTTACCATGGTAAATCTGTTTTTTTTTACATTTACCATGGTAATATTATGGTATTTTTTGAACATTTACCATGGTAATAGTATGGTTTGATTTACATTTACCATGGTAATACTATGTTTTTTTTACATTTACCATGGTAATATTATGGTATTTATTGAACATTTACCATGGTAATACTATGTTTTTATTTACATTTACCATGGTAATATTATGGTATTTTTTGAACATTTACCATGGTAATTCTATATTTTTTTTTACATTTAGCATGGTAATATTATGGTATTTTTTTTTTACATTTACCATGGTAATATTATGGTATTTTTTTGAACATTGACCATGGTAATACTATGTCTTTTTTTACATTTACCATGGTATTATTATGGTATTTTTTAAACATTTACCATGGTAATATTATGGTATTTTTTTGAACATTTACCATGGTAATATCATGGTATTTTTTGAAAATTTACCATGGTAATACTATGTTTTTTTTTACATTTACCATGGTAATATTATGGTATTTTTTGAACATTTACCATGGTAATATTATGGTAATTTTTGAACATTTACCATGGTAATACTATGTTTTTATTTACATTTACCATGGTAATATTATGGTATTTTTTTGAACATTTACCATGGTAATACTATGTTTTTTTTTTACATTTACCATGGTAATATTATGGTATTTTTTGAACATTTACCATGGTAATATTATGGTATATTTGTACAAATTTACCATGGTAATATTATGTTTTTTTACAATTACCATGGTAATATTATGGTATATTTTGAACATTTACCATGGTAATTCTGTTTTTTTTTTTACATTTACCATGGTAATATTATGGTATTTTTTGAACATTTACCATGGTAATGCTATGTTTTTTTACATTTACCATGGTAATATTATGGTATATTTTGAACATTTACCATGGTAATACTATGTTGTTTTTTTTTACATTTACCATGGTAAAATTATGGCATTTTTTTGAACATTTACCATGGTAATATTATGGTATTTTTTTTAAAATTTACCATGGTAATATTATGGTATTTTTTTGAACATTTACCATGGTAATACTATGTTTTTTTTTACATTTACCATGGTAATATTATGGTATTTTTTTGAACATTTACCATGGTAATACTATGTTTTTTTTACATTTACCATGGTAATATTATGGTATATTTGTACAAATTTACCATGGTAATATTATGTTTTTTTTACATTTACCATGGTAATATTATGGTATTTTTTGAACATTTACCATGGTAATATTATGGTATTTTTTGAACATTTAACATGGTAATATTATGGTATATTTGTACAAATTTACCATGGTAATATTATGTTTTTTTTACATTTACCATGGTAATATTATGGTATTATTTGAACATTTACCATGGTAATACTATGTTTTTATTATTTACCATGGTAATATTATGGTATATTTTGAACATTTACCATGGTAATTCTGTTTTTTTTTTTACATTTACCATGGTAATATTATGGTATTTTTTGAACATTTACCATGGTAATACTATGTTTTTTTTTACATTTACCATGGTAAAATTATTGCATTTTTTGAACATTTACCATGGTAATATTATGGTATTTTTGAACATTTACCATGGTAATATTATGGTATTTTTTGAACATTTACCATGGTAATATTATGGTATATTTGTACAAATTTACCATGGTAATATTATATTTTTTTTACATTTACCATGGTAATATTATGGTATTTTTTGAACATTTACCATGGTAATACTTTGTTTTTATTTACATTTACCATGGTAAAATTATGGCATTTTTTGAACATTTACCATGGTAATATTATGGTATTTTTAAAAACATTTACCATGGTAATAATATGGTATTTTTTTGAACATTTACCATGGTAATGTTATGGTATATTTGTACAAATTTACCATGGTAATATTATGTTTTTTTACAATTACCATGGTAATATTATGGTATTTTTTGAACATTTACCATGGTAATACTATGTTTTTTTACATTTACCATGGTAATATTATGGTATTTTTTGAACATTTATCATGGTAATACTATGTTTTTTTTTACATTTACCATGGTAATATTATGGTATATTTGTACAAATTTACCATGGTAATGTTATATTTTTATTTACATTTACCATGGTAATACTATGTTTTTTTTACATTTACCATGGTAATATTATGGTATTTTTTGACATTTACCATGTTAATACTATGTTTTTTATACATTTACCATGGTAATATTATGTTTTTTTTACATTTACCATGGTAATATTATGGTATTTTTTGAACATTTACCATGGTAATATTATGGTATTTTTTGAACATTTAACATGGTAATATTATGGTATATTTGTACAAATTTACCATGGTAATATTATGATTTTTTTACATTTACCATGGTAATATTATGGTATTATTTGAACATTTACCATGGTAATACTATGTTTTTATTATTTACCATGGTAATATTATGGTATATTTTGAACATTTACCATGGTAATTCTGTTTTTTTTTACATTTACCATGGTAAAATTATTGCATTTTTTGAACATTTACCATGGTAATATTATGGTATTTTTGAACATTGACCATGGTAATATTATGGTATTTTTTGAACATTTACCATGGTAATACTTTGTTTTTATTTACATTTACCATGGTAATATCATGGTATTTTTTAAACATTTAAAATGGTAAACCTATGTTTTTTTTTACATTTACCATGGTAATATTATTGTATTTATTGAACATTTACCATGGTAATACTATGTTTTTATTTACATTTACCATGGTAATATTATGGTATTTTTTTTTACATTTACCATGGTAAAATTATGGTATTTTTTGAACATTTACCATGGTAATATTATGGTATTTTTAAAAAAATTTACCATGGTAATATTATGGTATTTTTTGAACATTTACCATGTTAATATTATGGGTTTTTTTAACATTTACCATGGTAATACTATGTTTTTTTTTACATTTACAATGGTAATATTATGCTATTAATTGAACATTTACCATGGTAATATTATGGTATTTTTTTGAACATTTACCATGGTAATACTGTTTTTTTTACATTTACCATGGTAATATTATGATATTTTTGAACATTTACCATGGTAATACTATGTTTTTTTTACATTTATCATGGTAATATTATGGTACGTTTTTGAACATTGACCATGGTAATATTATGGTATTTTTTGAACATTTACCATGGTAATATTAGGGTCTTTTTTGAGCATATACCATATCAATTGTATGCTATTTTTTGAACATTTACCATGGTAATATTATAGTATTTTTTGAACATTTACCATAGTATAATTATAGTATTACCATGGTAATACTATGGTATTTTTTGAACATTTGCCATGGTAATACTATGTTTTTTTTTACATTTACAATGGTAATTTTACAGTATTTTTTTGAACATTTACCATGGTAATATTATAGTATTTTTGGACATTTACCATGGTAATATTATGGTATTGCCATGGTAATATTATGGTATTTTTTGAACATTTACCATGGTAATATTAGGGTCTTTTTTGAGCATTTACCATGACAATGTATGGTATTTTTTGAACATTTACCATTGTAATATTATAGTATTACCATGGTAATATTATGGTATTTTTTGAACATTTACCATGGTAATACTATGTTTTTTTTAACATTAACCATGGTAAAATTAAGGTATTTTTTGAACATTTTCCATGGTAATACTATGTTTTTTTAACATTTACCATGTTAATATAATGGTATTTTTTGAACATATACCATGGCAATATTATGGTATTTTTTGAACATTTACCATGGTAATATTATGGTATTACCATGGTAATATAATGGTATTTTTTGAACATTTACCCAGGTAATATTATGGTATTTTTTGAACATTTTCCATGGCAATATTATGGTATTGTTTGAACATTTACCATGGTAATATTATGGTATTACCATGGTAATGTAATGGTATTTTTTGAACATTTACCATGGTAATATTATGGTATTTTTTGAACATTTACCATGGTAATACTATGTTTTTTTTAACATTAACCATGGTAAAATTATGGTATTTTTTGAACATATACCATGGCAATATTATGGTATTTTTTGAACATTTACCATGGTAATATTATGGTATTTTTTGAACATTTACCATGGCAATTTATGTTATTTTTTGAACACTTACCATGTAATATTATGGTATTTTTTTTAGCATTTACCATGGTAATATTATGGTATTACCATGGTAATATTATGGTATTTTTTGAACATTTACCATGGTAACACTATGTTTTTTTTACATTTACCATGGTAATTTTATGGTATTTTTTGAACATTTTCCATGGCAATATTATGGTATTTTTTTTAACATTTACCATGGTAATATTATGGTATTACCATGGTAATATAATGGTATTTTTTGAACATTTACAATGGCAAATGTATGTTATTTTTTGAACACTTACCATGTAATATTATGGTATTTTGTTAGCATTTACCATGGTAATATTATGGTATTACCATGGTAATATTATGGTATTTTTATGAACATTTAACATGGTAATATTAGGGTCTTTTTTGAGCATTTACCATGGCAATTGTATGGTATTTTTTGAACATTTACCATGGCAATTGTATGGTATTTTTTGAACATCTACCAATGCAATTTTATGCTATTTTGTGAACATTTACCATGGTAATATTATAGTATTTTTTGAACATTTACAATGGTAAAATTATGGTATGGTATTTTTTGAACATTTACCATGGAAATACTATGTTTTTTTTAATATTAACCATGGTAAAATTATGGTATTTTTTGAACATTTACCATGGTAATACTATGTTTTTTTTTTACATTTACCATGTTAATATAATGGTATTTTTTGAACATTTTCCATGGCAATATTATGGTATTGTTTGAACATTTACCATGGTAATATTATGGTATTACCATGGTAATGTAATGGTATTTTTTGAACATTTACCATGGTAATATTATGGTATTTTTTGAACATTTACCATGGTAATACTATGTTTTTTTTAACATTAACCATGGTAAAATTATGGTATTTTTTGAACATTTACCATGGTAATACTATGTTTTTTAACATTTACCATGTTAATAAAATGGTATTTTTTGAACATTTTCCATGGCAATATTATGGTATTTTTTTGAACATTTACCATGGTAATATTATGGTATTACCATGGTAATATAATGGTATTTTTGGAACATTTACAATGGCAATTGTATGTTATTTTTTGAACACTTACCATGTAATATTATGGTATTTTTTTTAGCATTTACCATGGTAATATTATGGTATTTTTTGAACATTTACCATGGTAATACTATGTTTTTTAACATTTACCATGTTAATAAAATGGTATTTTTTGAACATTTTCCATGGCAATATTATGGTATTTTTTTGAACATTTACCATGGTAATATTATGGTATTACCATGGTAATATAATGGTATTTTTGGAACATTTACAATGGCAATTGTATGTTATTTTTTGAACACTTACCATGTAATATTATGGTATTTTTTTTAGCATTTACCATGGTAATATTATGGTATTTTTTGAACATTTACCATGGTAATACTTTTTTTTTACATTTACCATGGTAATTTTACGGTGTTTTTTTGAACATTTACAATGGGAATATTATGGTATTACCATGGTAACATAATGGTATTTTTTGAACATTTACAATGGTAATATTATGGTATTTATTGAACATTTACCATGGTAATACTATGTTTTTTTTTACATTTACCATGTTAATATAATGGTATTGTTTGAACATTTACCATGGTAATATTATGGTATTACCATGGTAATGTAATGGTATTTTTTGAACATTTACCATGGTAATATTATGGTATTTTTTGAACATTTACCATGGTAATACTATGTTTTTTTTAACATTAACCATGGTAAAATTATGGTATTTTTTGAACATTTACCATGGTAATACTATGTTTTTAACATTTACCATGTTAATAAAATGGTATTTTTTGAACATTTTCCATGGCAATATTATGGTATTTTTTTTAACATTTACCATGGTAATATTATGGTATTACCATGGTAATATAATGGTATTTTTGGAACATTTACAATGGCAATTGTATGTTATTTTTTGAACACTTACCATGTAATATTATGGTATTTTTTTTAGCATTTACCATGGTAATATTATGGTATTTTTTGAACATTTACCATGGTAATACTTTTTTTTTACATTTACCATGGTAATTTTACGGTGTTTTTTTGAACATTTACAATGGTAATATTATAGTAATTTTTGGACATTTACCATGGTAATATTATGGTATTACCATGGTAATATTATGGTATTTTTTGAACATTTACCATGGTAATATTAGGGTCTTTTTTGAGCATATACCATGGCAATTGTATGGTATTTTTTGAACATTTACCATGGCAATTGTATGGTATTTTTTGAACATCTACCAATGCAATTTTATGCTATTTTTTGAACATTTACCATGGTAATATTATAGTATTTTTTGAAAATTTAAAAATGGTAAAATTATGGTATGGTATTTTTTGAACATTTACCATGGTAATACTATGATTTTTTTTACATTTACCATGGTAATTTTACGGTATTTTTTGAACATTTTCCATGGCAATATTATGGTATTTTTTGAACATTTACCATGGTAATACTATGATTTTTTTTACATTTACCATGGTAATTTTACGGTATTTTTTGAACATTTTCCATGGCAATTGTATGGTATTTTTTGAACATTTACCATGGCAATTGTATGGTATTTATTGAACATCTACCAATACAATTTTATGCTATTTTTTGAACATTTACCATGGTAATATTATAGTATTTTTTGAAAATTTAAAAATGGTAAAATTATGGTATGGTATTTTTTGAACATTTACCATGGTAATACTATGATTTTTTTTACATTTACCATGGTAATTTTACGGTATTTTTTGAACATTTTCCATGGCAATATTATGGTATTTTTTTGAACATTTACCATGGTAATACTATGCTTTTTTTAACATTAACCATGGTAAAAGTATGGTATTTTTTGAACATTTTCCATGGTAATACTATGTTTTTTTAACATTTACCATGTTAATATAATGGTATTTTTTGAACATTTTCCATGGCAATATTATGGTATTTTTTGAACATTTACCATGGTAATATTATGGTATTACCATGGTAATATAATGGTATTTTTGGAACATTTACAATGGCAATTGTATGTTATTTTTTGAACACCATGTAATATTATGGTATTTTTTTTAGCATTTACCATGGTAATATTATGGTATGTTTTGAACATTTACCATGGTAATACTTTTTTTTTACATTTACCATGGTAATTTTACGGTGTTTTTTTTGAACATTTACAATGGTAATATTATGGTATTACCATGGTAACATAATGGTATTTTTTGAACATTTACAATGGTAATATTATGGTATTTTTTGAACATTTACCATGGTAATACTATGTTTTTTTTTACATTTACCATGTTAATATAATGGTATTGTTTGAACATTTACCATGGTAATATTATGGTATTACCATGGTAATGTAATGGTATTTTTTGAACATTTACCATGGTAATATTATGGTATTTTTTGAACATTTACCATGGTAATATTATGGTATTACCATGGTAATATAATGGTATTTTTTGAACATTTACCATGGCAAATGTATGTTATTTTTTGAACACTTACCATGTAATATTATGGTATTTTGTTAGCATTTACCATGGTAATATTATGGTATTACCATGGTAATATTATGGTATTTTTATGAACATTTAATATGGTAATATTAGGGTCTTTTTGGAGCATTTACCATGGCAATTGTATGGTATTTTTTGAACATTTACCATGGCAATTGTATGGTATTTTTTGAACATCTACCAATGCAATTTTATGCTATTTTGTGAACATTTACCATGGTAATATTATAGTATTTTTTGAACATTTACAATGGTAAAATTATGGTATGGTATTTTTTGAACATTTACCATGGAAATACTATGTTTTTTTTAATATTAACCATGGTAAAATTATGGTATTTTTTGAACATTTACCATGGTAATACTATGTTTTTTTTTACATTTACCATGTTAATATAATGGTATTTTTTGAACATTTTCCATGGCAATATTATGGTATTGTTTGAACATTGACCATGGTAATATTATGGTATTACCATGGTAATGTAATGGTATTTTTTGAACATTTACCATGGTAATATTATGGTATTTTTTGAACATTTACCATGGTAATACTATGTTTTTTTTAACATTAACCATGGTAAAATTATGGTATTTTTTGAACATATACCATGGCAATATTATGGTATTTTTTGAACATTTACCATGGTAATATTATGGTATTTTTTGAACATTTACCATGGCAATTGTATGTTATTTTTTGAACACTTACCATGTAATATTATGGTATTTTTTTTAGCATTTACCATGGTAATATTATGGTATTACCATGGTAATATTATGGTATTTTTTGAACATTTACCATGGTAACACTATGTTTTTTTTACATTTACCATGGTAATTTTATGGTATTTTTTGAACATTTTCCATGGCAATATTATGGTATTTTTTTTAACATTTACCATGGTAATATTATGGTATTACCATGGTAATATAATGGTATTTTTTGAACATTTACAATGGCAAATGTATGTTATTTTTTGAACACTTACCATGTAATATTATGGTATTTTGTTAGCATTTACCATGGTAATATTATGGTATTACCATGGTAATATTATGGTATTTTTTGAACATTTACCATGGTAATACTATGTTTTTTAACATTTACCATGTTAATAAAATGGTATTTTTTGAACATTTTCCATGGCAATATTATGGTATTTTTTTGAACATTTACCATGGTAATATTATGGTATTACCATGGTAATATAATGGTATTTTTGGAACATTTACAATGGCAATTGTATGTTATTTTTTGAACACTTACCATGTAATATTATGGTATTTTTTTTAGCATTTACCATGGTAATATTATGGTATTTTTTGAACATTTACCATGGTAATACTTTTTTTTTACATTTACCATGGTAATTTTACGGTGTTTTTTTGAACATTTACAATGGGAATATTATGGTATTACCATGGTAACATAATGGTACTTTTTGAACATTTACAATGGTAATATTATGGTATTTATTGAACATTTACCATGGTAATACTATGTTTTTTTTTACATTTACCATGTTAATATAATGGTATTGTTTGAACATTTACCATGGTAATATTATGGTATTTTTTGAACATTTACCATGGTAATACTATGTTTTTTTTAACATTAACCATGGTAAAATTATGGTATTTTTTGAACATTTACCATGGTAATACTATGTTTTTAACATTTACCATGTTAATAAAATGGTATTTTTTGAACATTTTCCATGGCAATATTATGGTATTTTTTTGAACATTTACCATGGTAATATTATGGTATTACCATGGTAATATAATGGTATTTTTGGAACATTTACAATGGCAATTGTATGTTATTTTTTGAACACTTACCATGTAATATTATGGTATTTTTTTTAGCATTTACCATGGTAATATTATGGTATTTTTTGAACATTTACCATGGTAATACTTTTTTTTTACATTTACCATGGTAATTTTACGGTGTTTTTTTGAACATTTACAATGGTAATATTATAGTAATTTTTGGACATTTACCATGGTAATATTATGGTATTACCATGGTAATATTATGGTATTTTTTGAACATTTACCATGGTAATATTAGGGTCTTTTTTGAGCATATACCATGGCAATTGTATGGTATTTTTTGAACATTTACCATGGCAATTGTATGGTATTTTTTGAACATCTACCAATGCAATTTTATGCTATTTTTTGAACATTTACCATGGTAATATTATAGTATTTTTTGAAAATTTAAAAATGGTAAAATTATGGTATGGTATTTTTTGAACATTTACCATGGTAATACTATGATTTTTTTTACATTTACCATGGTAATTTTACGGTATTTTTTGAACATTTTCCATGGCAATATTATGGTATTTTTTTGAACATTTACCATGGTAATATTATGGTATTACCATGGTAATATAATGGTATTTTTTGAACATTTACCATGGCAATTGTATGTTATTTTTTGAACACTTACCATGTAATATTATGGTATTTTGTTAGCATTTACCATGGTAATATTATGGTATTACCATGGTAATATTATGGTATTTTTTGAACATTTACCATGGTAATACTTTTTTTTACATTTACCATGGTAATTTTACGGTGTTTTTTTGAACATTTACAATGGTAATATTATAGTAATTTTTGGACATTTACCATGGTAATATTATGGTATTACCATGGTAATATTATGGTATTTTTTGAACATTTACCATGGTAATATTAGGGTCTTTTTTGAGCATATACCATGGCAATTGTATGGTATTTTTTGAACATTTACCATGGCAATTGTATGGTATTTTTTGAACATCTACCAATGCAATTTTATGCTATTTTTTGAACATTTACCATGGTAATATTATAGTATTTTTTGAAAATTTAAAAATGGTAAAATTATGGTATGGTATTTTTTGAACATTTACCATGGTAATACTATGATTTTTTTTACATTTACCATGGTAATTTTACGGTATTTTTTGAACATTTTCCATGGCAATATTATGGTATTTTTTTGAACATTTACCATGGTAATATTATGGTATTACCATGGTAATATAATGGTATTTTTTGAACATTTACCATGGCAATTGTATGTTATTTTTTGAACACTTACCATGTAATATTATGGTATTTTGTTAGCATTTACCATGGTAATATTATGGTATTACCATGGTAATATTATGGTATTTTTTGAACATTTACCATGGTAATACTTTTTTTTTACATTTACCATGGTAATTTTACGGTGTTTTTTTGAACATTTACAATGGTAATATTATAGTAATTTTTGGACATTTACCATGGTAATATTATGGTATTACCATGGTAATATTATGGTATTTTTTGAACATTTACCATGGTAATATTAGGGTCTTTTTTGAGCATATACCATGGCAATTGTATGGTATTTTTTGAACATTTACCATGGCAATTGTATGGTATTTTTTGAACATCTACCAATGCAATTTTATGCTATTTTTTGAACATTTACCATGGTAATATTATAGTATTTTTTGAAAATTTAAAAATGGTAAAATTATGGTATGGTATTTTTTGAACATTTACCATGGTAATACTATGATTTTTTTTACATTTACCATGGTAATTTTACGGTATTTTTTGAACATTTTCCATGGCAATATTATGGTATTTTTTTGAACATTTACCATGGTAATACTATGCTTTTTTTAACATTAACCATGGTAAAAGTATGGTATTTTTTGAACATTTTCCATGGTAATACTATGTTTTTTTAACATTTACCATGTTAATATAATGGTATTTTTTTAACATTTTCCATAGCAGTATTATGGTATTTTTTGAACATTTACCATGGTAATATTATGGTATTACCATGGTAATATAATGGTATTTTTGGAACATTTACAATGGCAATTGTATGTTATTTTTTCAACACTTACCATGTAATATTATGGTATTTTTTTAGCATTTACCATGGTAATATTATGGTATTTTTTGAACATTTACCAAGGTCATACTTTTTTTTTACATTTACCATGGTAATTTTACGGTGTTTTTTTGAACATTTACAATGGTAATATTATAGTAATTTTTGGACATTTACCATGGTAATATTATGGTATTACCATGGTAATATTATGGTATTTTTTGAACATTTACCATGGTAATATTAGGGTCTTTTTTGAGCATATACCATGGCAATTGTATGGTATTTTTTGAACATCTACCAATGCAATTTTATGCTATTTTTTGAACATTTACCATGGTAATATTATAGTATTTTTTGAAAATTTAAAAATGGTAAAATTATGGTATGGTATTTTTTGAACATTTACCATGGTAATACTATGATTTTTTTTACATTTACCATGGTAATTTTACGGTATTTTTTGAACATTTTCCATGGCAATATTATGGTATTTTTTTGAACATTTACAATGGTAATACTATGCTTTTTTTAACATTAACCATGGTAAAAGTATGGTATTTTTTGAACATTTTCCATGGTAATACTATGTTTTTTTAACATTTACCATGTTAATATAATGGTATTTTTTGAACATTTTCCATGGCAATATTATGGTATTTTTTGAACATTTACCATGGTAATATTATGGTATTACCATGGTAATATAATGGTATTTTTGGAACATTTACAATGGCAATTGTATGTTATTTTTTGAACACTTACCATGTAATATTATGGTATTTTTTTTAGCATTTACCATGGTAATATTATGGTATGTTTTGAACATTTACCATGGTAATACTTTTTTTTTACATTTACCATGGTAATTTTACGGTGTTTTTTTGAACATTTACAATGGTAATATTATGGTATTACCATGGTAACATAATGGTATTTTTTGAACATTTACAATGGTAATATTATGGTATTTTTTGAACATTTACCATGGTAATACTATGTTTTTTTTTTACATTTACCATGTTAATATAATGGTATTGTTTGAACATTTACCATGGTAATATTATGGTATTACCATGGTAATGTAATGGTATTTTTTGAACATTTACCATGGTAATATTATGGTATTTTTTGAACATTTACCATGGTAATATTATGGTATTACCATGGTAATATAATGGTATTTTTTGAACATTTACCATGGCAAATGTGTGTTATTTTTTGAACACTTACCATGTAATATTATGGTATTTTGTTAGCATTTACCATGGTAATATTATGGTATTACCATGGTAATATTATGGTATTTTTATGAACATTTAACATGGTAATATTAGGGTCTTTTTGGAGCATTTACCATGGCAATTGTATGGTATTTTTTGAACATTTACCATGGCAATTGTATGGTATTTTTTGAACATCTACCAATGCAATTTTATGCTATTTTGTGAACATTTACCATGGTAATATTATAGTATTTTTTGAACATTTACAATGGTAAAATTATGGTATGGTATTTTTTGAACATTTACCATGGAAATACTATGTTTTTTTTAATATTAACCATGGTAAAATTATGGTATTTTTTGAACATTTACCATGGTAATACTATGTTTTTTTTTACATTTACCATGTTAATATAATGGTATTTTTTGAACATTTTCCATGGCAATATTATGGTATTGTTTGAACATTTACCATGGTAATATTATGGTATTACCATGGTAATGTAATGGTATTTTTTGAACATTTACCATGGTAATATTATGGTATTTTTTGAACATTTACCATGGTAACACTATGTTTTTTTTACATTTACCATGGTAATTTTATGGTATTTTTTGAACATTTTCCATGGCAATATTATGGTATTTTTTTTAACATTTACCATGGTAATATAATGGTATTTTTTGAACATTTACAATGGCAAATGTATGTTATTTTTTGAACACTTACCATGTAATATTATGGTATTTTGTTAGCATTTACCATGGTAATATTATGGTATTACCATGGTAATATTATGGTATTTTTATGAACATTTAACATGGTAATATTAGGGTCTTTTTTGAGCATTTACCATGGCAATTGTATGGTATTTTTTGAACATTTACCATGGCAATTGTATGGTATTTTTTGAACATCTACCAATGCAATTTTATGCTATTTTGTGAACATTTACCATGGTAATATTATAGTATTTTTTGAACATTTACAATGGTAAAATTATGGTATGGTATTTTTTGAACATTTACCATGGTAATACTATGTTTTTTTTAACATTAACCATGGTAAAATTAATGTATTTTTTGAACATTTTCCATGGTAATAATATGTTTTTTTAACATTTACCATGTTAATATAATGGTATTTTTTGAACATATACCATGGCAATATTATGGTATTTTTTGAACATTTACCATGGTAATATTATGGTATTTTTTGAACATTTTCCATGGCAATATTATGGTATTGTTTGAACATTTACCATGGTAATATTATGGTATTACCATGGTAATATAATGGTATTTTTTGAACATTTACCATGGTAATATTATGGTATTTTTTGAACATTTACCATGGTAATACTATGTTTTTTTATCATTAACCATGGTAAAATTATGGTATTTTTTGAACATTTACCATGGTAATACTATGTTTTTTTACATTTCCATGGTAATTTTACGGTGTTTTTTGAACATTTACAATGGTAATATTATAGTAATTTTTGGACATTTACCATGGTAATATTATGGTATTACCATGGTAATATTATGGTATTTTTTGAACATTTAACATGGTAAAATTAGTGTCTTTTTTGATCATATACCATGGCAATTGTATGGTATTTTTTGAACATTTACCATGGCAATTGTATGGTATTTTTTGAACATCTACCAATGCAATTTTATGCTATTTTTTGAACATTTACCATGGTAATATTATAGTATTTTTTGAAAATTTAAAAATGGTAAAATTATGGTATGGTATTTTTTGAACATTTACCATGGTAATACTATGATTTTTTTTACATTTACCATGGTAATTTTACGGTATTTTTTTGAACATTTTCCATGGCAATATTATGGTATTTTTTTGAACATTTAACATGGTAATATTATGGTATTACCATGGTAATATAATGGTATTTTTTGAACATATACCATGGCAATTGTATGTTATTTTTTGAACACTCACCATTTAATATTATGCTATTTTTTTAGCATTTACCATGGTAATATTATGGTATTACCATGGTAACATAATGGTATTTTTTGAACATTTACCATGGTAATATTATGGTATTTTTTGAACATTTACCATGGTAATACTATGGTTTTTTTTAACATTAACCATGGTAATATTATGGTATTTTTTGAACATTTACCATGGTAATATTAGGGTCTTTTTTGAGCATATACCATATCAATTGTATGCTATTTTTTGAACATTTACCATGGTAATATTATAGTATTTTTTGAACATTTACCATAGTATAATTATAGTATTACCATGGTAATACTATGGTATTTTTTGAACATTTGCCATGGTAATACTATGTTTTTTTTTACATTTACAATGGTAATTTTACAGTATTTTTTTGAACATTTACCATGGTAATATTATAGTATTTTTGGACATTTACCATGGTAATATTATGGTATTGCCATGGTAATATTATGGTATTTTTTGAACATTTACCATGGTAATATTAGGGTCTTTTTTGAGCATTTACCATGACAATGTATGGTATTTTTTGAACATTTACCATTGTAATATTATAGTATTACCATGGTAATATTATGGTATTTTTTGAACATTTACCATGGTAATACTATGTTTTTTTTAACATTAACCATGGTAAAATTAAGGTATTTTTTGAACATTTTCCATGGTAATACTATTTTTTTTAACATTTACCATGTTAATATAATGGTATTTTTTGAACATATACCATGGCAATATTATGGTATTTTTTGAACATTTACCATGGCAATTGTATGGTATTTTTTGAACATCTACCAATGCAATTTTATTCTATTTTTTGAACATTTACCATGGTAATATTATAGTATTTTTTGAACATTTACATGGTAAAATTATGGTATGGTATTTTTTTGAACATTTACCATGGTAATACTATGTTTTTTAACATTTACCATGTTAATATAATGGTATTTTTTGAACATTTTCCATGGCAATATTATGGTATTTTTTGAACATTTACCATGGTAATATTATGGTATTACCATGGTAATATAATGGTATTTTTTGAACTTTTACAATGGCAATTGTATGTTATTTTTTGAACACTTACCATGTAATATTATGGTATTTTTTTTAGCATTTACCATGGTAATATTATGGTATTTTTTGAACATTTACCATGGCAAGTGTATGGTATTTTTTGAACATCTACCAATGCAATTTTATTCTTTTTTTTTACATTTACCATGGTAATTTTACGGTGTTTTTTGAACATTTACAATGGTAATATTATAGTAATTTTTGGACATTTACCATGGTAATATTATTGTATTACCATGGTAATATTATGGTATTTTTTGAACATTTACCATGGTAATATTAGGGTCTTTTTTGAGCATATACCATGGCAATTGTATGGTATTTTTTGAACGTTTACCATGGCAATTGTATGGTATTTTTTGAACATCTACTAATGCAATTTTATGCTATTTTTTGAACATTTACCATGGTAATATTATAGTATTTTTTGAACATTTACCATGGTAATTCTATGATTTTTTTTTACATTTACCATGGCAATTTTACGGTATTTTTTTGAACATTTTCCATGGCAATATTATGGTATTTTTTTGAACATTTAACATGGTAATATTATGGTATTACCATGGTAATATAATGGTATTTTTTGAACATATACCATGGCAATTGTATGTTATTTTTTGAACACTCACCATTTAATATTATGCTATTTTTTTAGCATTTACCATGGTAATATTATGGTATTTTTTGAACATTTACCATGGTAAATTATGGTATTACCATGGTAACATAATGGTATTTTTTGAACATTTTCCATGGCAATATTATGGTATTGTTTGAACATTTACCATGGTAAAATTATGGTATTACCATGGTAACATAATGGTATTTTTTGAACATTTACCATGGTAATATTATGGTATTTTTTGAACATTTACCATGGTAATACTATGTTTTTTTTTAACATTAACCATGGTAATATTATGGTATTTTTTGAACATTTACCATGGTAATATTAGGGTCTTTTTTGAGCATATACCATATCAATTGTATGCTATTTTTTGAACATTTACCATGGTAATATTATAGTATTTTTTGAACATTTACCATAGTATAATTATAGTATTACCATGGTAATACTATGGTATTTTTTGAACATTTGCCATGGTAATACTATGTTTTTTTTTACATTTACAATGGTAATTTTACAGTATTTTTTTGAACATTTACCATGGTAATATTATAGTATTTTTGGACATTTACCATGGTAATATTATGGTATTACCATGGTAATATTATGGTATTTTTTGAACATTTACCATGGTAATATTAGGGTCTTTTTTGAGCATTTACCATGACAATGTATGGTATTTTTTGAACATTTACCATTGTAATATTATAGTATTACCATGGTAATATTATGGTATTTTTTGAACATTTACCATGGTAATACTATGTTTTTTTTAACATTAACCATGGTAAAATTAAGGTATTTTTTGAACATTTTCCATGGTAATACTATGTTTTTTTAACATTTACCATGTTAATATAATGGTATTTTTTGAACATATACCATGGCAATATTATGGTATTTTTTGAACATTTACCCAGGTAATATTATGGTATTTTTTGAACATTTACCCAGGTAATATTATGGTATTTTTTGAACATTTACCATGGTAATACTATGTTTTTTTAACATTAACCTTGGTAAAATTATGGTATTTTTTGAACATTTACCATGGTAATACTATGTTTTTTACATTTACCATGTTAATATAATGGTATTTTTTGAATATTTTCCATGTCAATATTATGTTTTTTTTTGAACATTTACCATGGTAATATTATGGTATTACCATGGTAATATAATGGTATTTTTGGAAAAGTTACAATGGCAATTGTATGTTATTTTTTGAACACTTACCATGTAATATTATGGTATTTTTTTTAGCATTTACCATGGTAATATTATGGTATTTTTTGAACATTTACCATGGTAATACTTTTTTTTTACATTTACCATGGTAATTTTACGGTGTTTTTTTGAACATTTACAATGGTAATATTATAGTAATTTTTGGACATTTACCATGGTAATATTAGGGTCTTTTTTGAGCATATACCATGGCAATTGTATGGTATTTTTTGAGCATTTACCATGGCAATTGTATGGTATTTTTTGAAAATCTACCAATGCAATTTTATGCTATTTTTTGAACATTTACCATGGTAATATTATAGTATTTTTTGAAAATTTACAATGGTAAAATTATGGTATGGTATTTTTTGAACATTTACCATGGCAATACTATGTTTTTTAACATTTACCATGTTAATATAATGGTATTTTTTGAACATTTTACATGGCAAAATTATGGTATTTTTTGAACATTTACCATGGTAATATTATGGTATTACCATGGTAATATAATGGTATTTTTTGAACATATACCATGGCAATTGTATGTTATTTTTTGAACACTTACCATGTAATATTATGCTATTTTTTTTAGCATTTACCATGGTAATATTATTGTATTTTTTGAACATTTACCATGGTAATATTATGGTATTTACATGGTAACATAATGGTATTTTTTTGAACATTTTACATGGCAATATTATGGTATTGTTTGAACATTTACCATGGTAATATTATGGTATTACCATGGTAACATAATGGTATTTTTTGAACATTTACAATGGTAATATTATGGTATTTTTTGAACATTTACCATGGTAATACTATGTTTTTTTTAACATTAACCATGGAAATATAATGGTATTTTTTGAACATGTGCCATGGTAATATTAGGGTCTTTTTTGAGCATATACCATATCAATTGTATGCTATTTTTTGAACATTTACCATGGTAATATTATAGTATTTTTGGACATTTACCATGGTAATATTTTGAACATTTACCATGGTAATACTATGTTTTTTTTAACATTAACCATGGTAATATTATGGTATTTTTTGAACATTTACCATGGTAATATTAGGGTCTTTTTTGAGCATTTACCATGACAATGTATGGTATTTTTTTGAACATTTACCATTGTAATATTATAGTATTACCATGGTAATATTATGGTATTTTTTGAACATTTACCATGGTAATACTATGTTTTTTTTAACATTAACCATGGTAAAATTAATGTGTTTTTTGAACATTTTCCATGGTAATACTATGTTTTTTTAACATTTACCATGTTAATATAATGGTATTTTTTGAACATATACCATGGCAATATTATGGTATTTTTTGAACATTTACCATGGTAATATTATGGTATTTTTTGAACATTTACCATGGCAATTGTATGATATTTTTTGAACACTTACCATGTAATATTATGGTATTTTTTTAGCATTTACCATGGTAATATTATGGTATTACCATGGTAATATTATGGTATTTTTTGAACATTTACCATGGTAATATTAGGGTCTTTTTTGAGCATTTACCATGGCAATTGTATGGTATTTTTTGAACATTTACCATGGCAATTGTATGGTATTTTTTGAACATCTACCAATGCAATTTAATGCTATTTTTTGAACATTTATCATGGTAATATTATAGTATTTTTTGAACATTTACAATGGTAAAATTATGGTATGGTATTTTATGAACATTTACCATGGTAATACTATGTTTTTTTTAATATTAACCATGGTAAAATTATGGTATTTTTTGAACATTTACCATGTTAATATTAGGGTCTTTTTTGAGCATATACCATGGCAATTGTATGGTATTTTTTGAACATTTACCATGGCAATTGTATGGTATTTTTTGAACATCTACCAATGCAATTTTATTCTATTTTTTGAATATTTACCATGGTAATATTATAATATTTTTTGAACATTTACAATGGTAAAATTATGGTATGGTATTTTTTTGAACCTTTACCATGGCATTACTATGTTTTTTAACATTTACCATGTTAATATAATGGTATTTTTTGAACATTTTACATGGCAAAATTATGGTATTTTTTGAACATTTACCATGGTAATATTATGGTATTACCATGGTAATATAATGGTATTTTTTGAACATATACCATGGCAATTGTATGTTATTTTTTGAACACTTACCATGTAATATTATGCTATTTTTTTAGCATTTACCAAGGTAATATTATGGTATTTTTTGAACATTTACCATGGCAATACTATGTTTTTTTTAACATTAACCATGGTAAAATTAAGGTATTTTTTGAACATTTTCCATGGTAATACTATGTTTTTTTAACATTTACCATGTTAATATAATGGTATTTTTTGAACATATACCATGGCAATATTATGGTATTTTTTGAACATTTACCATGGTAATTTTACGGTGTTTTTTGAACATTTACAATGGTAATATTATAGTAATTTTTGGACATTTACCATGGTAATATTATTGTATTACCATGGTAATATTATGGTATTTTTTGAACATTTACCATGGTAATATTAGGGTCTTTTTTGAGCATATACCATGGCAATTGTATGGTATTTTTTGAACGTTTACCATGGCAATTGTATGGTATTTTTTGAACATCTACCAATGCAATTTTATGCTATTTTTTGAACATTTACCATGGTAATATTATAGTATTTTTTTTAAATTTAAAAATGGTAAAATTATGGTATGGTATTTTTGAACATTTACCATGGTAATTCTATGATTTTTTTTTACATTTACCATGGCAATTTTACGGTATTTTTTGAACATTTTCCATGGCAATATTATGGTATTTTTTTGAACATTTACCATGGTAATATTATGGTATTACCATGGTAATATAATGGTATTTTTTGAACATTTACCATGGCAATTGTATGTTATTTTTTGAACACTTACCATGTAATATTATGGTATTTTGTTAGCATTTACCATGGTAATATTATGGTATTACCATGGTAATATTATGGTATTTTTTGAACATTTACCATGGTAATACTATGTTTTTTTTACATTTACCATGTTAATATAATGGTATTTTTTGAACATTTTCCATGGCAATATTACGGTATTGTTTGAACATTTACCATGGTAATATTATGGTATTACCATGGTAATATAATGGTATTTTTTGAACATTTACCCAGGTAATATTATGGTATTTTTTGAACATTTACCTTGGTAATACTATGTTTTTTTAACATTAACCTTGGTAAAATTATGGTATTTTTTGAACATTTACCATGGTAATACTATGTTTTTTAACATTTACCATGTTAATATAATGGTATTTTTTGAATATTTTCCATGTCAATATTATGGTTTTTTTTTAACATTTACCATAGTAATATTATGGTATTACCATGGTAATATAATGGTATTTTTGGAACATTTACAATGGCAATTGTATGTTATTTTTTGAACACTTACCATGTAATATTATGGTATTTTTTTAGCATTTACCATGGTAATATTATGGTATTTTTTGAACATTTACCATGGTAATACTTTTTTTTTACATTTACCATGGTAATTTTTCGGTGTTTTTTTGAACATTTACAATGGTAATATTATAGTAATTTTTGGACATTTACCATGGTAATATTATGGTATTACCATGGTAATATTATGGTATTTTTTGAACATTTACCATGGTAATATTAGGGTCTTTTTTGAGTATATACCATGGCAATTGTATGGTATTTTTTGAGCATTTACCATGGCAATTGTATGGTATTTTTTGAAAATCTACCAATGCAATTTTATGCTATTTTTTGAACATTTACCATGGTAATATTATAGTATTTTTTGAAAATTTACAATGGTAAAATTATGGTATGGTATTTTTTGAACATTTACCATGGCAATACTATGTTTTTTAACATTTACCATGTTAATATAATGGTATTTTTTGAACATTTTACATGGCAAAATTATGGTATTTTTTGAACATTTACCATGGTAATATTATGGTATTACCATGGTAATATAATGGTATTTTTTGAACATATACCATGGCAATTGTATGTTATTTTTTGAACACTTACCATGTAATATTATGCTATTTTTTTTAGCATTTACCATGGTAATATTATGGTATTTTTTGAACATTTACCATGGTAATACTATGTTTTTTTTAACATTTACAATGGTAATTTTACAGTATTTTTTTGAACATTTACCATGGTAATATTATAGTATTTTTGGACATTTACCATGGTAATATTATGGTATTACCATGGTAATATTATGGTATTTTTTGAACATTTACCATGGTAATATTAGGGTCTTTTTTGAGCATTTACCATGACAATGTATGGTATTTTTTGAACATTTACCATTGTAATATTATAGTATTACCATGGTAATATTATGGTATTTTTTGAACATTTACCATGGTAATACTATGTTTTTTTTAACATTAACCATGGTAAAATTAAGGTATTTTTTGAACATTTTCCATGGTAATACTATGTTTTTTTTAACATTTACCATGTTAATATAATGGTATTTTTTGAACATATACCATGGCAATATTATGGTATTTTTTTGAACATTTACCATGGCAATTGTATGGTATTTTTTGAACATCTACCAATGCAATTTTATTCTATTTTTTGAACATTTACCATGGTAATATTATAGTATTTTTTGAACATTTACATGGTAAAATTATGGTATGGTATTTTTTTGAACATTTACCATGGTAATACTATGTTTTTTAACATTTACCATGTTAATATAATGGTATTTTTTGAACATTTTCCATGGCAATATTATGGTATTTTTTGAACATTTACCATGGTAATATTATGGTATTACCATGGTAATATAATGGTATTTTTTGAACATTTACAATGGCAATTGTATGTTATTTTTTGAACACTTACCATGTAATATTATGGTATTTTTTTTAGCATTTACCATGGTAATATTATGGTATTTTTTGAACATTTACCATGGTAATACTTTTTTTTACATTTACCATGGTAATTTTACGGTGTTTTTTGAACATTTACAATGGTAATATTATAGTAATTTTTGGACATTTAACATGGTAATATTATGGTATTACCATGGTAATATTATGGTATTTTTTGAACATTTACCATGGTAATATTAGGGTCTTTTTTGAGCATATACCATGGCAATTGTATGGTATTTTTTGAACATTTACCATGGCAATTGTATGGTATTTTTTGAACATCTACCAATGCAATTTTATGCTATTTTTTGAACATTTACCATGGTAATATTATAGTATTTTTTGAACATTTACCATGGTAATATTAGGGTCTTTTTTGAGCATATACCATATCAATTGTATGCTATTTTTTGAACATTTACCATGGTAATATTATGTTTTTTAACATTAACCATGTTAATATTATGGAATTTTTTTGAACATTTACCATGGTAATATTATAGTATTTTTTTGAACATTTACAATGGTAATATTATGGTATTACCATGGTAATATAATGGTATATTTTGAACATTTACCATGGCAATTGTATGGTATTTTTTGAACAATTACCATGGTAAGATTAGGGTCTTTTTTGAGCATTTACAATGGCAATTGTATGGTATTTTTTGAACATTTACCATGGCTACTGTATGGTATTTTTTGAACATTTACAATGGCAATTGTATGGTATTTTTTGAACATCTACCAATGCAATTTTATGCTATTTTTTGAACATTTATCATGGTAATATTTTAGTATTTTTTTGAACATTTACCATGGTAAAATTATGGTTTCAACATGGTAATATTATGGTATTTTTTTAACATTTACCATGGTAATACTATGTTTTTTTTAACATTAACCATGGTAATATTATGGTATTTTTTTGAACATTTACCATGGTATTTTTATAGTTTTTTTTGGACATTTACCATGGTAATATAATGGCATTACATTGGTAATATGGTATTTTTTGAACATTTACCATGGTAATATTAGGGTCTTTTTTGAGCATTTACCATGGCAATTGTATGGTATTTTTTGATAATTTAACATTGCAATTGATTGATATTTTTTGAACATTTACCATGGTAATACTATGTTTTTTTAACATTTACCATGGGAAAATTATGGTTTTGGTATGGTAAATGTTGACCATAATATTCATAAAATATTATGGTATTTTTTTTTTTAATTACCGTGGTAATATTATGGTATTTTTTGAACATTTACTATGAAATTTGCATGCTATTTTTGGAACATTTACCATGGTAATATTATGGTATTTTCTAAACTTTTACCATGGTAATACTATGTTTTTATTTAAATTTACCATGGTAATATTATGGTATTTTTTGAATATTTACCATGGTAAAACTATGTTTTTTTTAACATTATCCTTGGTAATATTATGGTATTTTTTGAACATTTACCATGTCAATATTATGGTATTTTTTGAACATTTTCCATGGTAAAATTATGGTATTACCATGGTAATATTATGGTATTTTTTGAACATTTACCATGGTAAAACTATGTTTTTTTTAACATTATCCTTGGAAATATTATGGTATTTTTTGAACATTTACCATGTCAATATTATGTTATTTTTTGAACATTTACCATGGTAATATTAGGGTATTTTTTGAACATTTACCAATGCAATTTTGTGGTATTTTTTGAACATCTACCAATGCAATTTTATGGTATTTTTTGAACATTTACCATGGTAATATTATAGTATTTTTTGAACATTTACCATGGTAAAATTATGGTATTACTATGGTAATATTATGGTATTTTTTTAACATTTACCATAGTAATATTATGGTATTACCATGGTAATATAATGGTATTTTTGGAACATTTACAATGGCAATTGTATGTTATTTTTTGAACACTTACCATGTAATATTATGGTATTTTTTTAGCATTTACAATGGTAATATTATGGTATTTTTTGAACATTTACCATGGTAATACTTTTTTTTTTACATTTACCATGGTAATTTTTCGGTGTTTTTTTGAACATTTACAATGGTAATATTATAGTAATTTTTGGACATTTACCATGGTAATATTATGGTATTACCATGGTAATATTATGGTATTTTTTGAACATTTACCATGGTAATATTAGGGTCTTTTTTGAGTATATACCATGGCAATTGTATGGTATTTTTTGAGCATTTACCATGGCAATTGTATGGTATTTTTTGAAAATCTACCAATGCAATTTTATGCTATTTTTTGAACATTTACCATGGTAATATTATAGTATTTTTTGAAAATTTACAATGGTAAAATTATGGTATGGTATTTTTTGAACATTTACCATGGCAATACTATGTTTTTTAACATTTACCATGTTAATATAATGGTATTTTTTGAACATTTTACATGGCAAAATTATGGTATTTTTTGAACATTTACCATGGTAATATTATGGTATTACCATGGTAATATAATGGTATTTTTTGAACATATACCATGGCAATTGTATGTTATTTTTTGAACACTTACCATGTAATATTATGGTATTTTTTTTTAGCATTTACCATGGTAATATTATGGTATTTTTTGAACATTTACCATGGTAATACTTTTTTTTACATTTACCATGGTAATTTTACGGTGTTTTTTGAACATTTACAATGGTAATATTATAGTAATTTTTGGACATTTAACATGGTAATATTATGGTATTACCATGGTAATATTATGGTATTTTTTGAACATTTACCATGGTAATATTAGGGTCTTTTTTGAGCATATACCATGGCAATTGTATGGTATTTTTTGAACATTTACCATGGCAATTGTATGGTATTTTTTGAACATCTACCAATGCAATTTTATGCTATTTTTTGAACATTTACCATGGTAATATTATAGTATTTTTTGAACATTTACCATGGTAATATTAGGGTCTTTTTTGAGCATATACCATATCAATTGTATGCT
Organism: Moxostoma hubbsi; assembly: GCA_032164185.1. Taxonomy (NCBI): domain Eukaryota; kingdom Metazoa; phylum Chordata; class Actinopteri; order Cypriniformes; family Catostomidae; genus Moxostoma; species Moxostoma hubbsi. The sequence goes on along the minus strand of JAVLUX010000125.1, from coordinate 10,599,897 downwards.
ATTTTTTGAACATTTACCATGGTAATATTATGTTTTTTAACATTAACCATGTTAATATTATGGAATTTTTTTGAACATTTACCATGGTAATATTATAGTATTTTTTTGAACATTTACAATGGTAATATTATGGTATTACCATGGTAATATAATGGTATATTTTGAACATTTACCATGGCAATTGTATGGTATTTTTTGAACAATTACCATGGTAAGATTAGGGTCTTTTTTGAGCATTTACAATGGCAATTGTATGGTATTTTTTGAACATTTACCATGGCTACTGAATGGTATTTTTTGAACATTTACAATGGCAATTGTATGGTATTTTTTGAACATCTACCAATGCAATTTTATGCTATTTTTTGAACATTTATCATGGTAATATTTTAGTATTTTTTTGAACATTTACCATGGTAAAATTATGGTTTCAACATGGTAATATTATGGTATTTTTTTAACATTTACCATGGTAATACTATGTTTTTTTTAACATTAACCATGGTAATATTATGGTATTTTTTTGAACATTTACCATGGTATTTTTATAGTTTTTTTTTGGACATTTACCATGGTAATATAATGGCATTACATTGGTAATATGGTATTTTTTGAACATTTACCATGGTAATATTAGGGTCTTTTTTGAGCATTTACCATGGCAATTGTATGGTATTTTTTGATAATTTAACATTGCAATTGATTGATATTTTTTGAACATTTACCATGGTAATACTATGTTTTTTTAACATTTACCATGGGAAAATTATGGTTTTGGTATGGTAAATGTTGACCATAATATTCATAAAATATTATGGTATTTTTTTTTTTAATTACCGTGGTAATATTATGGTATTTTTTGAACATTTACTATGAAATTTGCATGCTATTTTTGGAACATTTACCATGGTAATATTATGGTATTTTCTAAACTTTTACCATGGTAATACTATGTTTTTATTTAAATTTACCATGGTAATATTATGGTATTTTTTGAATATTTACCATGGTAAAACTATGTTTTTTTTAACATTATCCTTGGTAATATTATGGTATTTTTTGAACATTTACCATGTCAATATTATGGTATTTTTTGAACATTTTCCATGGTAAAATTATGGTATTACCATGGTAATATTATGGTATTTTTTGAACATTTACCATGGTAAAACTATGTTTTTTTTAACATTATCCTTGGAAATATTATGGTATTTTTTGAACATTTACCATGTCAATATTATGTTATTTTTTGAACATTTACCATGGTAATATTAGGGTATTTTTTGAACATTTACCAATGCAATTTTGTGGTATTTTTTGAACATCTACCAATGCAATTTTATGGTATTTTTTGAACATTTACCATGGTAATATTATAGTATTTTTTGAACATTTACCATGGTAAAATTATGGTATTACTATGGTAATATTATGGTATTTTTTTAACATTTACCATGGTAATTCTGTTTTTTTTAACATTAACAATGGTAATATTATGGTATTTTTTTGAACATTTACCATGGTAATATTATAGTATTTTTTGAACATTTACCATGGTAAAATTATGGTATTACCATGGTAATATTATGGTATTTTTTTGAACATTTACCATGGTAATACTATGTTTTTTTAAAAAATTAACCATGGTAATATTATCGTAGTTTTTGAACATTTACCATGTCAATATTATGTTATTTTTTTTAAATTACCATGGTAATATTATGGTATTTTTTGAACATTTACCATGGTAATAGTATGGTTTTTTTTTTACATTTACCATGTTAATATTATGGTATTTATTGAACATTTACCATGGTAATACTATGTTTTTTTTAACATTTACCATGTTAATATAATGGTATTTTTTGAACATATACCATGGCAATATTATGGTATTTTTTTGAACATTTACCATGGCAATTGTATGGTATTTTTTGAACATCTACCAATGCAATTTTATTCTATTTTTTGAACATTTACCATGGTAATATTATAGTATTTTTTGAACATTTACATGGTAAAATTATGGTATGGTATTTTTTTGAACATTTACCATGGTAATACTATGTTTTTTAACATTTACCATGTTAATATAATGGTATTTTTTGAACATTTTCCATGGCAATATTATGGTATTTTTTGAACATTTACCATGGTAATATTATGGTATTACCATGGTAATATAATGGTATTTTTTGAACATTTACAATGGCAATTGTATGTTATTTTTTGAACACTTACCATGTAATATTATGGTATTTTTTTTAGCATTTACCATGGTAATATTATGGTATTTTTTGAACATTTACCATGGTAATACTTTTTTTTACATTTACCATGGTAATTTTACGGTGTTTTTTGAACATTTACAATGGTAATATTATAGTAATTTTTGGACATTTAACATGGTAATATTATGGTATTACCATGGTAATATTATGGTATTTTTTGAACATTTACCATGGTAATATTAGGGTCTTTTTTGAGCATATACCATGGCAATTGTATGGTATTTTTTGAACATTTACCATGGCAATTGTATGGTATTTTTTGAACATCTACCAATGCAATTTTATGCTATTTTTTGAACATTTACCATGGTAATATTATAGTATTTTTTGAACATTTACCATGGTAATATTAGGGTCTTTTTTGAGCATATACCATATCAATTGTATGCTATTTTTTGAACATTTACCATGGTAATATTATGTTTTTTAACATTAACCATGTTAATATTATGGAATTTTTTTGAACATTTACCATGGTAATATTATAGTATTTTTTTGAACATTTACAATGGTAATATTATGGTATTACCATGGTAATATAATGGTATATTTTGAACATTTACCATGGCAATTGTATGGTATTTTTTGAACAATTACCATGGTAAGATTAGGGTCTTTTTTGAGCATTTACAATGGCAATTGTATGGTATTTTTTGAACATTTACCATGGCTACTGTATGGTATTTTTTGAACATTTACAATGGCAATTGTATGGTATTTTTTGAACATCTACCAATGCAATTTTATGCTATTTTTTGAACATTTATCATGGTAATATTTTAGTATTTTTTTGAACATTTACCATGGTAAAATTATGGTTTCAACATGGTAATATTATGGTATTTTTTTAACATTTACCATGGTAATACTAAGTTTTTTTTAACATTAACCATGGTAATATTATGGTATGTTTTTGAACATTTACCATGGTATTTTTATAGTTTTTTTTTGGACATTTACCATGGTAATATAATGGCATTACATTGGTAATATGGTATTTTTTGAACATTTACCATGGTAATATTAGGGTCTTTTTTGAGCATTTACCATGGCAATTGTATGGTATTTTTTGATAATTTAACATTGCAATTGATTGATATTTTTTGAACATTTACCATGGTAATACTATGTTTTTTTAACATTTACCATGGGAAAATTATGGTTTTGGTATGGTAAATGTTGACCATAATATTCATAAAATATTATGGTATTTTTTTTTTTAATTACCGTGGTAATATTATGGTATTTTTTGAACATTTACTATGAAATTTGCATGCTATTTTTGGAACATTTACCATGGTAATATTATGGTATTTTCTAAACTTTTACCATGGTAATACTATGTTTTTATTTAAATTTATCATGGTAATATTATGGTATTTTTTGAATATTTACCATGGTAAAACTATGTTTTTTTTAACATTATCCTTGGTAATATTATGGTATTTTTTGAACATTTACCATGTCAATATTATGGTATTTTTTGAACATTTTCCATGGTAAAATTATGGTATTACCATGGTAATATTATGGTATTTTTTGAACATTTACCATGGTAAAACTATGTTTTTTTTAACATTATCCTTGGAAATATTATGGTATTTTTTGAACATTTACCATGTCAATATTATGTTATTTTTTGAACATTTACCATGGTAATATTAGGGTATTTTTTGAACATTTACCAATGCAATTTTGTGGTATTTTTTGAACATCTACCAATGCAATTTTATGGTATTTTTTGAACATTTACCATGGTAATATTATAGTATTTTTTGAACATTTACCATGGTAAAATTATGGTATTACTATGGTAATATTATGGTATTTTTTTAACATTTACCATAGTAATATTATGGTATTACCATGGTAATATAATGGTATTTTTGGAACATTTACCAAGGCAATTGTATGGTATTTTTTGAACATCTACCAATGCAATTTTATTCTATTTTTTGAACATTTACCATGGTAATATTATAGTATTTTTTGAACATTTACATGGTAAAATTATGGTATGGTATTTTTTTGAACATTTACCATGGTAATACTATGTTTTTTAACATTTACCATGTTAATATAATGGTATTTTTTGAACATTTTCCATGGCAATATTATGGTATTTTTTGAACATTTACCATGGTAATATTATGGTATTACCATGGTAATATAATGGTATTTTTTGAACATTTACAATGGCAATTGTATGTTATTTTTTGAACACTTACCATGTAATATTATGGTATTTTTTTTTAGCATTTACCATGGTAATATTATGGTATTTTTTGAACATTTACCATGGTAATACTTTTTTTTACATTTACCATGGTAATTTTACGGTGTTTTTTGAACATTTACAATGGTAATATTATAGTAATTTTTGGACATTTAACATGGTAATATTATGGTATTACCATGGTAATATTATGGTATTTTTTGAACATTTACCATGGTAATATTAGGGTCTTTTTTGAGCATATACCATGGCAATTGTATGGTATTTTTTGAACATTTACCATGGCAATTGTATGGTATTTTTTGAACATCTACCAATGCAATTTTATGCTATTTTTTGAACATTTACCATGGTAATATTATAGTATTTTTTGAACATTTACCATGGTAATATTAGGGTCTTTTTTGAGCATATACCATATCAATTGTATGCTATTTTTTGAACATTTACCATGGTAATATTATGTTTTTTAACATTAACCATGTTAATATTATGGAATTTTTTTGAACATTTACCATGGTAATATTATAGTATTTTTTTGAACATTTACAATGGTAATATTATGGTATTACCATGGTAATATAATGGTATATTTTGAACATTTACCATGGCAATTGTATGGTATTTTTTGAACAATTACCATGGTAAGATTAGGGTCTTTTTTGAGCATTTACAATGGCAATTGTATGGTATTTTTTGAACATTTACCATGGCTACTGAATGGTATTTTTTGAACATTTACAATGGCAATTGTATGGTATTTTTTGAACATCTACCAATGCAATTTTATGCTATTTTTTGAACATTTATCATGGTAATATTTTAGTATTTTTTTGAACATTTACCATGGTAAAATTATGGTTTCAACATGGTAATATTATGGTATTTTTTTAACATTTACCATGGTAATACTATGTTTTTTTTAACATTAACCATGGTAATATTATGGTATTTTTTTGAACATTTACCATGGTATTTTTATAGTTTTTTTTTGGACATTTACCATGGTAATATAATGGCATTACATTGGTAATATGGTATTTTTTGAACATTTACCATGGTAATATTAGGGTCTTTTTTGAGCATTTACCATGGCAATTGTATGGTATTTTTTGATAATTTAACATTGCAATTGATTGATATTTTTTGAACATTTACCATGGTAATACTATGTTTTTTTAACATTTACCATGGGAAAATTATGGTTTTGGTATGGTAAATGTTGACCATAATATTCATAAAATATTATGGTATTTTTTTTTTTAATTACCGTGGTAATATTATGGTATTTTTTGAACATTTACTATGAAATTTGCATGCTATTTTTGGAACATTTACCATGGTAATATTATGGTATTTTCTAAACTTTTACCATGGTAATACTATGTTTTTATTTAAATTTACCATGGTAATATTATGGTATTTTTTGAATATTTACCATGGTAAAACTATGTTTTTTTTAACATTATCCTTGGTAATATTATGGTATTTTTTGAACATTTACCATGTCAATATTATGGTATTTTTTGAACATTTTCCATGGTAAAATTATGGTATTACCATGGTAATATTATGGTATTTTTTGAACATTTACCATGGTAAAACTATGTTTTTTTTAACATTATCCTTGGAAATATTATGGTATTTTTTGAACATTTACCATGTCAATATTATGTTATTTTTTGAACATTTACCATGGTAATATTAGGGTATTTTTTGAACATTTACCAATGCAATTTTGTGGTATTTTTTGAACATCTACCAATGCAATTTTATGGTATTTTTTGAACATTTACCATGGTAATATTATAGTATTTTTTGAACATTTACCATGGTAAAATTATGGTATTACTATGGTAATATTATGGTATTTTTTTAACATTTACCATGGTAATTCTGTTTTTTTTAACATTAACAATGGTAATATTATGGTATTTTTTTGAACATTTACCATGGTAATATTATAGTATTTTTTGAACATTTACCATGGTAAAATTATGGTATTACCATGGTAATATTATGGTATTTTTTTGAACATTTACCATGGTAATACTATGTTTTTTTAAAAAATTAACCATGGTAATATTATCGTAGTTTTTGAACATTTACCATGTCAATATTATGTTATTTTTTTTAAATTACCATGGTAATATTATGGTATTTTTTGAACATTTACCATGGTAATAGTATGGTTTTTTTTTTACATTTACCATGTTAATATTATGGTATTTATTGAACATTTACCATGGTAATACTATGTTTTTATTTACATTTACCATGGTAATATTATGGTATTTTTTAAAGATTTACCATGGTAATATTATGGTATTTTTTTGAACATTTACCATGGTAATATTATGGTATTTTTTGAACATTTACGATGGTAATACTATGTTTTTTTTACATTTACTATGGTAATATTATTGTATTTTTTGAACATTTACCATGGTAATACTATGTTTTTTTTACATTTACCATGGTAATATTATGGTATTTATTGAACATTTACCATGGTAATACTATGTTTTTATTTACATTTACCATGGTAATATTATGGTATTTTTTAAACATTTACCATGGTAATATTATAGTATTTTTTTGAACATTTACCATGGTAATATTATGGTATTACCATGGTAATATAATCGTATATTTTGAACATTTACCTTGGCAATTGTGTGTTATTTTTTGAACATTTACCATGGTAATATTAGGGTCTTTTTCAGCATTTACCATGGCAATTGTATGGTATTTTTTGAACATTTACCATGGCAATTGTATGGTATTTTTTGAACATTTAGCATGGAAAAAGTATGTTATTTTTTGAACATTTACCATTGAAATAGTTTGTTATTTTTTGAACATTTACCATGGTAATATTATGGTATTACCATGGTAATATTATGGTATTTTTTGAACATTTACCATGGTAACATTAGGGTCTTTTTTGAGCATTTACCATGGCAATTGTATGGTATTTTTTGAACATTTAACATTGCAATTGAATGCTATTTTTTGAACATTTACCATGGCAATTGTATGGTATTTTTTGAACATTTAACATTGCAATTTCATGCTATTTTTTGAACATCTACCAATGCAATTTTATGCTATTTTTTGAACATTTATCATGGTAATATTATAGTATTTTTTTGAACATTTACCATGGTAATATTATGTTTTTTTAACATTAACCATGGTAATATTATGGAATTTTTTTGAACATTTACCATGGTAATATTATAGTATTTTTTTGAACATTTACAATGATAATATTATGGTATTACCATGGTAATATAATGGTATATTTTGAACATTTACCATGGCAATTGTATGGTATTTTTTGAACATTTACCATGGCTATTGTATGGTATTTTTTGAACATTTACCATGGCAATTGTATGGTATTTTTTGAACATTTACCATGGCTATTGTATGCTATTTTTTGAACATTTATCATGGTAATATTATAGTATTTTTTTTGAACATTTACCATGGTAAAATTATGGTTTTGGTATGGTAAATGTTGACCATAATATTCATAAAATATTATGGTATTTTTTTTTTTAATTACCGTGGTAATATTATGGTATTTTTTGAACATTTACTATGAAATTTGCATGCTATTTTTGGAACATTTACCATGGTAATATTATGGTATTTTTTGAATATTTACCATGGTAAAACTATGTTTTTTTTAACATTATCCTTGGTAATATTATGGTATTTTTTGAACATTTACCATGTCAATATTATGGTATTTTTTGAACATTTTCCATGGTAAAATTATGGTATTACCATGGTAATATTATGGTATTTTTTGAACATTTACCATGGTAAAACTATGTTTTTCTTAACATTATCCTTGGAAATATTATGGTATTTTTTGAACATTTACCATGTCAATATTATGTTATTTTTTGAACATTTACCATGGTAATATTAGGGTATTTTTTGAACATTTACCAATGCAATTTTGTGGTATTTTTTGAACATCTACCAATGCAATTTTATGGTATTTTTTGAACATTTACCATGGTAATATTATAGTATTTTTTGAACATTTACCATGGTAAAATTATGGTATTACTATGGTAATATTATGGTATTTTTTTAACATTTACCATGGTAATTCTGTTTTTTTTAACATTAACAATGGTAATATTATGGTATTTTTTTGAACATTTACCATGGTAATATTATAGTATTTTTTGAACATTTACCATGGTAATATAATGGTATATTTTGAACATTTACCATGGCAAGTGTATGTTATTTTTTTTAAATTACCATGGTAATATTATGGTATTTTTTGAACATTTACCATGGTAATAGTATGGTTTTTTTTTACATTTACCATGTTAATATTATGGTATTTATTGAACATTTACCATGGTAATACTATGTTTTTATTTACATTTACCATGGTAATATTATGGTATTTTTTAAAGATTTACCATGGTAATATTATGGTATTTTTTTGAACATTTACCATGGTAATATTATGGTATTTTTTGAACATTTACGATCGTAATACTATGTTTTTTTTACATTTACTATGGTAATATTATTGTATTTTTTGAACATTTACCATGGTAATACTATGTTTTTTTTACATTTACCATGGTAATATTATGGTATTTATTGAACATTTACCATGGTAATACTATGTTTTTATTTACATTTACCATGGTAATATTATGGTATTTTTTAAACATTTACCATGGTAATATTATAGTATTTTTTTGAACATTTACCATGGTAATATTATGATATTACCATGGTAATATAATCGTATATTTTGAACATTTACCTTGGCAATTGTATGTTATTTTTTGAACATTTACCATGGTAATATTAGGGTCTTTTTCAGCATTTACCATGGCAATTGTATGGTATTTTTTGAACATTTACCATGGCAATTGTATGGTATTTTTTGAACATTTAGCATGGAAAAAGTATGTTATTTTTTGAACATTTACCATTGAAATAGTTTGTTATTTTTTGAACATTTACCATGGTAATATTATGGTATTACCATGGTAATATTATGGTATTTTTTGAACATTTACCATGGTAACATTAGGGTCTTTTTTGAGCATTTACCATGGCAATTGTATGGTATTTTTTGAACATTTAACATTGCAATTGAATGCTATTTTTTGAACATTTACCATGGCAATTGTATGGTATTTTTTGAACATTTACCATGGCTATTGTATGGTATTTTTTGAACATTTACCATGGCAATTGTATGGTATTTTTTGAACATCTACCAATGCAATTTTATGGTATTTTTTGAACATTTATCATGGTAAAATTATAGTATTTTTTTGAACATTTACCATGTTAAAATTATGGTTTTACCATGGTAATATTATGGTATTTTTTTAACATTTACCATGGTAATACTATGTTTTTTTTTAACATTAACCATGGTGATATTGTGGTATTTTTTGAACATTTACCATGTCAATATTATGGTATTTTTTGAACATTTACCATGGTAATATTATGGGATTACCATGGTAGTATAATGGTATATTTTAAATTTTTACCATGGCAATTGTATGTAGTTTTTTGATCATTTACCATGGTAATATTATGGTATTACCATGGTAATATTATGGTATTTTTTGAATATTTACCATGGTAATATTAGCGTCTTTTTTGAGCTTTTATCATGGCAATTGTATGGTATTTTTTGAACATTTACCATGGCAATTGTATGGTATTATTTGAACATTTAGCATGGAAAAAGTATGTTATTTTTTGAACATTTACCATTGAAATAGTTTGTTATTTTTGAACATTTACCATGGCAATTGAATGCTATTTTTTGAACATTTACCATGGCAATTGTATGGTATTTTTTGACTATTTAGCATGGCAATTGTATGCTACTTTTTGAACATTCAACATGGAAATATTACGGTGTTTTATTAACATTTACCATGGTAATACTATGTTTTTTTAACATTAACCATGGTAATATTATGGATTTTTTTTGAACATTTACCATGGTAATATTATAGTATTTTTTTGAACATTTACAATGGTAATATTATGGTATTACCATGGTAATATAATGGTATATTTTGAGCATTTACCATGGCAATTGTATGCTATTTTTTGAACATTTATCATGGTAATATTATAGTATTTTTTTGAACATTTAGCATGGAAAAAGTATGTTATTTTTTGAACATTTACCATTGAAATAGTTTGTTATTTTTCGAACATTTACCATGGTAATATTATGGTATTACCATGGTAATATTATGGTATTTTTTGAACATTTACCATGGTAACATTAGGGTCTTTTTTGAGCATTTACCATGGCAATTGTATGGTATTTTTTGAACATTTAACATTGCAATTGAATGCTATTTTTTTGAACATTTACCATGGCAATTGTATGGTATTTTTTGAACATTTACCATGGCTATTGTATGGTATTTTTTGAACATTTACCATGGCAATTGTATGGTATTTTTTGAACATCTACCAATGCACTTTTATGCTATTTTTTGAACATTTATCATGGTAATATTATAGTATTTTTTTGAACATTTACCATGTTAAAATTATGGTTTTACCATGGTAATATTATGGTATTTTTTTAACATTTACCATGGTAATACTATGTTTTTTTTAACATTAACTATGGTAATATTGTGGTATTTTTTGAACATTTACCATGTCAATATTATGGTATTTTTTGAACATTTACCATGGTAATATTATGGGATTACCATGGTAGTATAATGGTATATTTTAAATTTTTACCATGGCAATTGTATGTAGTTTTTTGATCATTTACCATGGTAATATTATGGTATTACCATGGTAATATTATGGTATTTTTTGAACATTTACCATGGTAATATTAGCGTCTTTTTTGAGCTTTTATCATGGCAATTGTATGGTATTTTTTGAACATTTACCATGGCAATTGTATGGTATTTTTTGAACATTTAACATTTTATTTGAATGCTATTTTTTGAACATTTACCATGGCAATTTTATGGTATTTTTTGAACATTTAGCATGGAAAAAGTATGTTATTTTTTGAACATTTACCATTGAAATAGTTTGTTATTTTTGAACATTTACCATGGCAATTGTATGGTATTTTTTGAACATTTAACATTGCAATTTAATGCTATTTTTTGAACATTTACCATGGCAATTGTATGGTATTTTTTGAACATTTACCATGGCAATTGTGTTATTTTTTGAACATTCAACATGGAAATATTATGGTATTTTATTAACATTTACCATGGTAATATTATGGAATTTTTTTGAACATTTACCATTGTAATATTATAGTATTTTTTTGAACATTTACAATGGTAATATTATGGTATTACCATGGTAATATAATGGTATATTTTGAACATTTACCATGGCAATTGTATGGTATTTTTTGAACATTTACCATGGTAACATTAGGGTCTTTTTGAGCATTTACAATGGCAATTGTATGGTATTTTTTGAACATTTACCATGGCTATTGTATGGTATTTTTTGAACATTTACCATGGCAATTGTATGGTATTTTTTGAACATCTACCAATGCAATTTTATGCTATTTTTTGAACATTTATCATGGTAATATTATAGTATTTTTTTGAACATTTACCATGGTAAAATTATGGTTTTACCATGGTAATATTATGATATTTTTTGAACATTTACCATGGCAATTGTATGGTATTTTTTGAACATTTACCATGGCTATTGTATGGTATTTTTTGAACATTTACCATGGCAATTGTATGGTATTTTTTGAACATCTACCAATGCAATTTTATGCTATTTTTTGAACATTTATCATGGTAAAATTATAGTATTTTTTTGAACATTTACCATGTTAAAATTATGGTTTTACCATGGTAATATTATGGTATTTTTTTAACATTTACCATGGTAATACTATGTTTTTTTTTAACATTAACCATGGTGATATTGTGGTATTTTTTGAACATTTACCATGTCAATATTATGGTATTTTTTGAACATTTACCATGGTAATATTATGGGATTACCATGGTAGTATAATGGTATATTTTAAATTTTTACCATGGCAATTGTATGTAGTTTTTTGATCATTTACCATGGTAATATTATGGTATTACCATGGTAATATTATGGTATTTTTTGAACATTTACCATGGTAATATTAGCGTCTTTTTTGAGCTTTTATCATGGCAATTGTATGGTATTTTTTGAACATTTACCATGGCAATTGTATGGTATTATTTGAACATTTAGCATGGAAAAAGTATGTTATTTTTTGAACATTTACCATTGAAATAGTTTGTTATTTTTGAACATTTACCATGGCAATTGAATGCTATTTTTTGAACATTTACCATGGCAATTGTATGGTATTTTTTGACTATTTAGCATGGCAATTGTATGCTACTTTTTGAACATTCAACATGGAAATATTACGGTGTTTTATTAACATTTACCATGGTAATACTATGTTTTTTTAACATTAACCATGGTAATATTATGGATTTTTTTTGAACATTTACCATGGTAATATTATAGTATTTTTTTGAACATTTACAATGGTAATATTATGGTATTACCATGGTAATATAATGGTATATTTTGAGCATTTACCATGGCAATTGTATGCTATTTTTTGAACATTTATCATGGTAATATTATAGTATTTTTTTGAACATTTACCATTGAAATAGTTTGTTATTTTTTGAACATTTACCATGGTAATATTATGGTATTACCATGGTAATATTATGGTATTTTTTGAACATTTACCATGGTAACATTAGGGTCTTTTTTGAGCATTTACCATGGCAATTGTATGGTATTTTTTGAACATTTAACATTGCAATTGAATGCTATTTTTTGAACATTTACCATGGCAATTGTATGGTATTTTTTGAACATTTACCATGGCTATTGTATGGTATTTTTTGAACATTTACCATGGCAATTGTATGGTATTTTTTGAACATCTACCAATGCACTTTTATGCTATTTTTTGAACATTTATCATGGTAATATTATAGTATTTTTTTGAACATTTACCATGTTAAAATTATGGTTTTACCATGGTAATATTATGGTATTTTTTTAACATTTACCATGGTAATACTATGTTTTTTTTAACATTAACCATGGTAATATTGTGGTATTTTTTGAACATTTACCATGTCAATATTATGGTATTTTTTGAACATTTACCATGGTAATATTATGGGATTACCATGGTAGTATAATGGTATATTTTAAATTTTTACCATGGCAATTGTATGTAGTTTTTTGATCATTTACCATGGTAATATTATGGTATTACCATGGTAATATTATGGTATTTTTTGAACATTTACCATGGTAATATTAGCGTCTTTTTTGAGCTTTTATCATGGCAATTGTATGGTATTTTTTGAACATTTACCATGGCAATTGTATGGTATTTTTTGAACATTTAACATTGCAATTTAATGCTATTTTTTGAACATTTACCATGGCAATTGTATGGTATTTTTTGAACATTTACCATGGCAATTGTGTTATTTTTTGAACATTCAACATGGAAATATTATGGTATTTTATTAACATTTACCATGGTAATATTATGGAATTTTTTTGAACATTTACCATGGTAATATTACAGTATTTTTTTGAACATTTACAATGGTAATATTATGGTATTACCATGGTAATATAATGGTATATTTTGAACATTTACCATGGCAATTGTATGGTATTTTTTGAACATTTACCATGGTAACATTAGGGTCTTTTTGAGCATTTACAATGGCAATTGTATGGTATTTTTTGAACATTTACCATGGCTATTGTATGGTATTTTTTGAACATTTACCATGGCAATTGTATGGTATTTTTTGAACATCTACCAATGCAATTTTATGCTATTTTTTGAACATTTATCATGGTAATATTATAGTATTTTTTTGAACATTTACCATGGTAAAATTATGGTTTTACCATGGTAATATTATGATATTTTTTGAACATTTACCATGGTAATACTATGTTTTTTTTAACATTAACCATGGAAATATTGTGGTATTTTTTGAACATTTACCATGTCAATATTATGGTATTTTTTGAACATTTACCATGGTAATATTATGGGATTACCATGGTAGTATAATGGTATATTTTAAATTTTTACCATGGCAATTGTATGTAGTTTTTTGAACATTTACCATGGTAATATTATGGTATTACCATGGTAATATTATGGTATTTTTTGAACATTTACCATGGTAATATTAGCGTCTTTTTTGAGCTTTTATCATGGCAATTGTATGGTATTTTTTGAACATTTACCATGGCAATTGTATGGTATTTTTTGAACATTTAACATTTTAATTGAATGCTATTTTTTGAACATTTACCATGGCAATTGTATGGTATTTTTTGAACATTTAGCATGGAAAAAGTATGTTATTTTTTGAACATTTACCATTGATATAGTTTGTTATTTTTTGAACATTTACCATGGTAATATTATGGTATTTTTTGAGCATTTACCATGGTAACATTAGGGTCTTTTTTGAGCATTTACCATGGCAATTGAATGCTATTTTTTGAACATTTACCATGGCAATTGTATGGTATTTTTTGAATATTTAGCATGGCAATTGTATGCTACTTTTTGAACATTTACCATGGCAATTGTGTTATTTTTTGAACATTTACCATGGTAATACTGTGTTTTTTTTTTTTACATTTACCATGGTAATATTATGGTATTTTATTAACATTTACCATGGTAATATTATGGAATTTTTTTGAACATTTACCATGGTAATATTATAGTATTTTTTTGAACATTTACAATGGTAATATTATGGTATTACCATGGTAATATAATGGTATATTTTGAACATTTACCATGGCAATTGTATGGTATTTTTTGAACATTTACCATGGTAACATTAGGGTCTTTTTGAGCATTTACAATGGCAATTGTATGGTATTTTTTGAACATTTACCATGGCTATTGTATGGTATTTTTTGAACATTTACCATGGCAATTGTATGGTATTTTTTGAACATCTACCAATGCAATTTTATGCTATTTTTTGAACATTTATCATGGTAATATTATAGTATTTTTTTGAACATTTACCATGGTAAAATTATGGTTTTACCATGGTAATATTATGATATTTTTTGAACATTTACCATGGTAATACTATGTTTTTTTTAACATTAACCATGGTAATATTGTGGTATTTTTTGAACATTTACCATGTCAATATTATGGTATTTTTTGAACATTTACCATGGTAATATTATGGGATTACCATGGTAGTATAATGGTATATTTTAAATTTTTACCATGGCAATTGTATGAAGTTTTTTGAACATTTACCATGGTAATATTATGGTATTACCATGGTAATATTATGGTATTTTTTGAACATTTACCATGGTAATATTAGCGTCTTTTTTGAGCTTTTATCATGGCAATTGTATGGTATTTTTTGAACATTTAACATTTTAATTGAATGCTATTTTTTGAACATTTACCATGGCAATTGTATGGTATTTTTTGAACATTTAGCATGGAAAAAGTATGTTATTTTTTGAACATTTACCATTGATATAGTTTGTTATTTTTTGAACATTTACCATGGTAATATTATGGTATTTTTTGAGCATTTACCATGGTAACATTAGGGTCTTTTTTGAGCATTTACCATGGCAATTGTATGGTATTTTTTGAACATTTAACATTGCAATTGAATGCTATTTTTTGAACATTTACCATGGCAATTGTATGGTATTTTTTGAATATTTAGCATGGCAATTGTATGCTACTTTTTGAACATTTACCATGGCAATTGTGTTATTTTTTGAACATTTACCATGGTAATACTGTGGTTTTTTTTTTACATTTACCATGGTAATATTATGGTATTTTTTGAACATTTACCATGGTAATGTTATGGTATTTTTCTTTAAATTTACCATGGCAATATTATGGCATTTTTTGAACATTTACCATGGTAATACTATGTTTTTTTTTTACATTTACCATGGTAATATTATGGTATTTTTTGAACATTTACCATGGTAATACTGTGTTTTTATTTACATTTACCATGGTAATACTATGTTTTGTTTTTCTACATTTACCATGGTAATATTACGGTATTTTTAAAAAATTTACCATGGTAATATTATGGTATTTTTTGAACATTTACCATGAAAATTGTATGCTATTTCTTGAACATTTACCATGGTAATACTATGTTTTTTTTTTTACATTTACCATGGTAATATTATAGTATTTTTTAAAAAATTTACCATGGTAATACTATGGTTTTTTTTTTTACATTTACCAAGGTAATAGTTTGATATTTTTTTTTTTAAAAATTACCATGGTAATATTATGGTATTTTTTGAACATTTACCATGGTTAAATTATGGGATTTTTGGAACATTTACCATGGCAATAGTATGGTGTTTTTTGAACATTTACCATGGCAATTGTATTGTATTTTTTGAACATTTTCTATTGTAATATTATGGTATTTTTTGAACATTTACCATGGCAATTGTATGGTATTTTTGGAACATTTAACATGGCATTTGTATGGTATTTTTAGAACATTTACCATGGAAATAATATGTTTTTATTTACATTTACCATGGTAATATTATGGTATTTTTTTGAACATTTACCATGGTAATACTATGTTTTTTTTTTACATTTACCATGGTAATATTATGGTATTTTTTGAACATTTCCCATTGTAATATTATGGTATTTTTTTAAAAAATTTACCATGGTAACATTATGGCATTTTTTGAACATATACCATGGTAATATTATGGTATTTTTTAAAAAAATTTACCATGGTAATATTATGGTATTTTTTGAACATTTACCATGGTAATACTATGTTTTTTTTTACATTTACCATTGTAATATTATGGTATTTTTTGAACATTTACCATGGTAATATCATGGTATTTTTTTGAACATTTACCATTGTGATATTATGGTATTTTTTGAACATTTAGCATGGCAATTGTATGGTATTTTTTGAACATTTACCATTGTAATATTATGGTATTTATTTTTGGAACATTTAACATGGCATTTGTATGGTATTTTTTGAACATTTACCATGGTAATACTATGTTTTTTTTTACATTTACCATGGTAATATTATGGTATTTTTTGAACATTTACCATGGTAATACTATGTTTTTTTTATATTTACCATGGTAATATTATGGTATTTTTTGAACATTTACCATGGTAATATTATGGTATTTTTTAAAAAATTTACCATGGTAATATTATGGTATTTTTTGAACATTTACCATGGTAATGTTATGGTATTTTTCTTTAAATTTACCATGGCAATATTATGGCATTTTTTGAACATTTACCATGGTAATACTATGTTTTTTTTTTACATTTACCATGGTAATATTATGGTATTTTTTGAACATTTACCATGGTAATACTGTGTTTTTATTTACATTTACCATGGTAATACTATGTTTTGTTTTTTTACATTTACCATGGTAATATTACGGTATTTTTAAAAAATTTACCATGGTAATATTATGGTATTTTTTGAACATTTACCATGAAAATTGTATGCTATTTCTTGAACATTTACCATGGTAATACTATGTTTTTTTTTTTACATTTACCATGGTAATATTATAGTATTTTTTAAAAAATTTACCATGGTAATACTATGGTTTTTTTTTTTACATTTACCAAGGTAATAGTTTGATATTTTTTTTTTTAAAAATTACCATTGTAATATTATGGTATTTTTTGAACATTTACCATGGTTAAATTATGGGATTTTTGGAACATTTACCATGGCAATAGTATGGTGTTTTTTGAACATTTACCATGGCAATTGTATTGTATTTTTTGAACATTTTCTATTGTAATATTATGGTATTTTTTGAACATTTACCATGGCAATTGTATGGTATTTTTGGAACATTTAACATGGCATTTGTATGGTATTTTTAGAACATTTACCATGGAAATAATATGTTTTTATTTACATTTACCATGGTAATATTATGGTATTTTTTTGAACATTTACCATGGTAATACTATGTTTTTTTTTTACATTTACCATGGTAATATTATGGTATTTTTTGAACATTTCCCATTGTAATATTATGGTATTTTTTTAAAAAATTTACCATGGTAACATTATGGCATTTTTTGAACATATACCATGGTAATATTATGGTATTTTTTAAAAAAATTTACCATGGTAATATTATGGTATTTTTTGAACATTTACCATGGTAATACTATGTTTTTTTTTACATTTACCATTGTAATATTATGGTATTTTTTGAACATTTACCATGGTAATATCATGGTATTTTTTTGAACATTTACCATTTTGATATTATGGTATTTTTTGAACATTTAGCATGGCAATTGTATGGTATTTTTTGAACATTTACCATTGTAATATTATGGTATTTATTTTTGGAACATTTAACATGGCATTTGTATGGTATTTTTTGAACATTTACCATGGTAATACTATGTTTTTTTTTACATTTACCATGGTAATATTATGGTATTTTTTGAACATTTACCATGGTAATACTATGTTTTTTTCATATTTACCATGGTAATATTATGGTATTTTTTGAACATTTACCATGGTAATATTATGGTATTTTTTAAAAAATTTACCATGGTAATATTATGGTATTTTTTGAACATTTACCATGGTAAAATTATGGTATTTTTTGAACATTTACCATGGTAATATTATGGTATTTTTTTTTACATTTACCATGGTAAAATTATGGTATTTTTTGAACATTTACCATGGTAATATTATGGTATTTTTTTTTAAATTTACCATGGTAATATTATGGTATTTTTAAAAAATTTACCATGGTAATTTTATGTTTTTTTTTTGAACATTTACTATGAAATTTGCATGCTATTTTTGGAACTTTTACCATTGTAATACTATGTTTTTATTTACATTTACCATGGTAATATTATGGTATTTTTTGAACATTTACCATGGTGATACTATGTTTTTTTAAACATTTACCATGGTAATATTATGGTATTTTTTGAAAATTTACCATGGTAATATTATGGTATTTTTTTTTTAAATTTACCATTGTAAAAATGATGGTATTTTTTGAACATTTACCATGGTAATACTATGTTTTTATTTACATTTCCATGGTAATATTATGGTATTTTTTTAACATTTACTATGAAATTTGCATGCTATTTTTGGAATATTTACCATGGTGATACTATGTTTTTTTGAACATTTACCATGGTAATATTATGGTATTTTTTAAAAAAATTACCATGGTAATATTATGGTATTTTTTGAACATTTACTATGAAACTTAATGCTATTTTTGGAACATTTACCATGGTAATACTATGTTTTTATTTACATTTACCATGGTAATATTATGGTATTTTTTGAACATTTACCATTGTAATACTATGTTTTTTATAATTACCATGGTAATATTATGGTATTTTTTGAACATTTACCATGGTAATACTATGTTTTTATTTACATTTACCATGGTAATATTATGGTATTTTTTTAACATTTACCATGGTAATACTATGTTTTTTTTTATATTTACCATGGTAATATTATGGTATTTTTTGAACATTTCCCATGGTAATATTATGGTATTTTTTTAAAAATTTACCATGGTAATATTATGGCATTTTTTGAACATTTACCATGGTAATACTATGTTTTTTTTTACATTTACCATTGTAATATTATGGTATTTTTTGAACATTTACCATGGTAATACAATGTTTTTTTTACATTTACCATGGTTATATTATGGTATTTTTTAAAAATTTAGATAAAGTTTCACTATCATCACAATAGTATACAAACCGATTTAAGTGCAACAAGAATTGTTAATACATTTAGAAATATTTTTTTTTTTTTTTTTTTTTTTTTTAGCGACTAGTTAAATACTCTTGGAAAAGATGTGTTTTTAGCCGTTTTTTGAAGATAGAGAGTGAGTCAGCTTCACGGATTGAGTTGGGGAGGTCATTCCACCAACGTGGTGTGATAAAGCTGAAAGTCCGGAAAAGTGTTTTGGTGCCTCTTTGTTTTGGTACAACAAGGCGACGTTCCTTGCCGACCGCAGGCTTCTGGTGGAGTGTAGCTCTGCATAAATGTTTTTAGGTATGTTGGAGCAGACCCAGTGATTGTTCTGTATGCCAGCATTAGGGCCTTGAATTTAATACGTGCATGAACCGGCAGCCAGTGGAGAGAGACAAAGAGTGGTGTAACATGTGCTCTCTTTGGTTCATTAAAGACCAGACGTGCTGCTGCATTCTGGATCATTTGCAGAGGTCTAATAGCACATGCAGGAAGGCCTGCAAAGAGAGCATTACAGAAGTCCAGTCTAGTTTTCATCAGCTAGAAACCAAATCAACAGCAAAAGGACTTCCTGCAAACCTCAGTGAATGGTGATAGTAGGCAATTATACTGAGCACTTTTTCAAACTTGTCTTTAGTTATTTCTCTTTGCTTAGCTCTCAGAGACAAATGGACTTGCTAGCTTAAAGTCAGTCTCTTCAAGAACTAAAAGCTGTACTCACTCTGAATGTATTCAAAAGTATTCTCATGCCTGAGATCACCAGTATGTGACAGCATAATGTCAGAGCAAGATGTCAACAGGAACTTGACTATGGAGTAGCCTTACTTCAATTGTTTGTTCTCATATAGATGTTTAATTATATAATATATGAATATATCTGTGTATATTTCATCTAAGTGGTCTTAATCGTATCTACAGTCCTGTTCAAAGTCAATTCTCTCTCTCTCTCTCTCTCTCTCTCTCTCTCTCTCCAACATGTGGCCAATATTGCCTGATAATGAGCTTTATACTGGAATCATGTGTATGCTGCCCAATATATTAAGCCTTTTGGGTTTAAGTCTTTTCTCCTCTATCTTTATTCCATCAGAGATGTCCAATGGATATCAAAGGTTGAAGTGCAGACTTTCAACATAATATTTTAAACACAATGTTTCTAGCTTGGATATGGTCCTTCCGTTTATACTTGCCATTTTATCTATTTAAAAAAAAACAAAAAAAACACAGTATTTAGGAAATTTCAGATTGGCTTTGTAACATGCAGTTATGTATCTTTACCGATTAAAAGTTTTTATCGCAAATAATTGTACTTTCATTGTATATAATTTATGTTTGCAGTACATGGATGCAATAGGTTTTACTGGCCTTTATGAAAAAACTATCATGTCTTAGATCTAATATGTGGCTTCTTATATACCTTATTAGAAGCGCGTATAACATGACCGGAAATAATGAAGTACTAAAATTACAAAGCTTTTCCTCAGTTCTTTCTCCTGTGACGCAATGCAACTCTTTCTTCTGTGGCTGACCGTCTAGATGTATTAGTGTTTTACTTGCTGTCTTGAACACCCTTGTCTTATTAGGAAATGTTATTCTAATAGGAAACATGATATTGTAAACTGCCCAAATAATTTTAAATGCGGCAAGTGTTTCCTTATATAATATTAAACAGTAGTATTAATACAGCGCCCACCAAGCTGACAAGGGGCGAGATTTGCTGGCATGCGTCTCAGCTGTAACAAGTTGGCCTTTTTCCTAATAGGCACTGCAAATAGAGCTTTAAATATTGTGCACCACATGTCCTAACTCACTTTACATTTTTGCAAATGGTTTGAAAGTGCTGTAAAAATGACTGGGGTTACCACTGGGGAAGTGGAAGGGCCTACATGGCTTCTAAACTTTGGAATATCCTTCTGAAGTTTAGACACTCTTGTTTTATGACAAGTCTAAATAGTCACCTGTTCAACTGGGCATACAGTGAATTTCCTATTGGAAGTTGAGTTAGACTACTGTGGACACAGTTTTCATGAACTGAGATATTGGTGCTGGCTGATCACAATTACTTTAAGTTGAGTTGATCTCTCGGACCCTTCAGGTCTGTGCGGCCTGCTGATTCCCTTCATTTTTCCTTACAGTATGCTTTACATTTACTCATTGGCTGGTATGCGTGAATTACTATTTTCTGTACTTCTGTTTCTGTACCCAATTAAATAATCAATAATATTCAGGGTAGCGATCCTAAGTTCTTAATCCAAAATATCTATGCCAGCTAAACGGCAAGAGATGCTTCACCAGACTCGAAATGTAAAATATTGTCTAATATTTAGACACTATAAATTTTCTCTTTTGGTAGAGGGACAGATGGGAACTATGATATTACAAACTGGGATCCATAGTGTTTAATTATTTACTTATTATATTATGCAGTTTTCGTAATAAAATTGCATAAATGTAATTATGGAATATTTACCAAAATAAAATGAACGAAATATTTTTCTATAAGTTTTAGTTTCATTTTGATGAAAATTACACAATTCAATTTGATGGAATTTTGTTAAGAAATTGAATGTGGAAAGTTTAATTTATTTTATATATATATATATATATATATAATTTTATGTATAAACTACAATCGATTAAAAAAAAAAAAAAAAAAAAAAGATCCACATGTATCTCGTTAAAGTAGTAAATACTTTTTAAACTAAATTAAAATAAGACCTCAAACTTAATTTTATTAATTGCAGTCAATTCGACATTCAAATTCGACAGGACGTCATCTGATCAGTTCGTCACGGATGGTCTAATCCTGTTACTGTAGGCCTAAATATTTTGGCGCGATTTTTTTTTCCCCCCTCATCTTATGTAAATTGTCAAGATCAATTTATTTTTATTTCCAAAAATCTTAAATTATTTCCTAATATGTATAGTAGTATTTTTACAGTAGTACACTTTGTGTACGCTTTGGACACTGACAAAATCTGTCTAAATTTAAAACAACCCACAACACCACGATTCTTGCATTTTTTTTTTTATTAACATTTTTATATATCATTATTTTATGAGACACGTTGGGAGTGATTGCTCTCTGTGGGAATAAACTGGACATGACCTCCAACACGCGAAGGAATGTGATTATCCCTCGCGCCAAACGTGTCTGTCTGCCAAATAAATACAGTAACCTTGTATCAAACCTCAGACCATTGATCTCCCTCTCTATAATAACTTATCAAAGCTTTCCAAGCGTCTGGAGGCCGATCATTATCACCAGTCGGGATGAGTGAGGAGGAACAGAGTAACGGTTCGCTGTCGGTCAGGAAACTGCCCCGCATGACCAAGTGCTCGCGCTGCAGAAATCACGGCTTCGTGTCTCGGCTAAAAGGCCACAAATATGGAGTCAATTCCATGCCACATATTTGCAAAAGAAAAAAAGTATTGCGCAAAAAAAAAATAAAAAAAAAAATACACAAACGCTTCTGCAACTGGAGGGATTGTCAGTGTCAAAAGTGCAAACTGATCGCCGAGCGACAGCGAGTCATAGCAGCCCAGGTACAGCACTAGACATCCTCCCTAGAATCATGCAAGTTCATCCCTACTGAATGAACCAGCTGAGCAAGAGCTTGGCTGGCTGGGAGACCAGCATAACCCAGCTGTGACCCGTCCACTAGCTTAGGCTGGTTTGTTTTTTCAGCAGAGGTTTCTTTTTAGTAATTTTACTGTATCTTCTGATGCTCAGATTGCACCATATGGTCTTGGTCATAAGGTCTTGTGGTTGTTTATTCATCTAAATCTACTCCATATTTGGAGACAAACCACCCTCAGGTTTTTTTACTGGATTCAGTTTGACTTGAAATACCCGCATGTTTTCTGTTTTTTTTAGGTACAATGTTGTTGAACCATGTATGATTTGCGACTGTTTCAGCTAGCTGCAGTTTGGTGCTTTTGGCGCAAAATTTTCCACAAATTAAAAGGACAGATCTCGAAAAGAATTGTATTGGCCTAGTCAAAATTATTAACTATTTTGTTAAAAAAAATAAATAAAAATATTGTGCTTCCAAAATTTTAAACTTTAATGCGAACTTTTAAGTTTCGTAATACTTTCAGGCCACAGGGGCTACCCTTGAAGAGGTCCGGCCTTTGTGTAGGCCCAGAATTAAAAAGGTATAGTTCTTCTCACCCAAAAATGAAAATTCTCTTGTCATTTACTCTTCCTCATGCCATCCCAAATGTGTATGACTTTCTTCAGCAGAATTCAAACAGATTTTTAGAAAAATATGTCAGCTCTGTAGGTCCTCACAATACAAGTGAATGGGTGCCAAAATGTAGAGCTAAAAAAATAAAAAATATAGGCAGCATAAAAGTAATCCATAAGTCTCCGGTGGTTAAATCCATGTCTTTCAGAAGAAAGTGAAAGTTGAATTTATTGTAAAAAAAACAAAAAGCAAATTATGCTTTTTATGATTATGCGTTTACTGTCGGATCAAAAGCTCCATCACCCACCACCAGCAGTGCTGCCACCTCTCCCACTGCCCTAGGTGAGGCAAACACAAGTGATTTCTCGCATGATTGACTAGTACTTGAATTATTCTTCAGGAGGTAATTAATAAGTTAATAATATAGTATTAAAAGACACCATGACCTCAAAATTAGTTTTTTTTTTTTGTGACTGTCCATGTCTGTTAGCTTTGAAGCAATCTACTGTAGGCAACAAACATGCAAGTCATTTAAATTCTAAAAGAAAATACATTAAAATAAGGGTATTTTAGGGTAAATAAAATAAGGTCTGTTATAAACATTACCTGAAGATACTTGTGTGACAAAGCAGGCAAAGAGTGAGGATCCAAGTGCAGCTTTAATAAACAAAACAAAGAATAAAGAATAAAGAATAAAGAAATAACAGGGAACCTAGCACAGAGCATAACAAAACATGCAAGAACTGACAAATAAACTGGGGAAAACAAAGGCTTAAATGAGAACCAATCAGGGGAAAATCAATCATAAAATTGAACTACAAAGGACTACAAAAACCTAACAGGAAACAGAAACTAAACGTCAACATAAAAGCACAAAAACAAAAGACAACAGGGAATGTGACAACTTGATTGTTTTGTTCTACAACATAAATTACACACAGCCATAAAGCTTAAATTTTTTTGAAGTCACCTTGTTTAAAAAAAAAAAAGCATGCTGCTAACAAGTTGCTAAATAAAAGGATGTTCACAATAGGCTTTGAACACGTGATTTTTTTTCAGACCGTGACTAGGATATGATGTCACACGGGAGGGCTTCTGGATTTAATAAATAATACTTCACAAATAATCTAAATGTTTTTTTTTTTTTTTAAATATACCATCTATTCTTCATGCATCTATTCTGTCACTTTCCTGCAACAATAAAAACACGCAGCTTTAAAATATATACCCTTTGAATTGAGTCGAGAGGTCATTCATTGTGTGACGTGTGATTATGTGTGATTTTAAAATTTAAATTGTATTTTTCCAAAAATAATATTGCCTCTGATTACATCTAAATATTCCTTTCAAAAATGCATATTTAATGAAAGTGCATGAGTGTCCAGTTAAATAATCATAATTTACTGATGAAATCATATCACGCATGACATTCGACAGTAGGATTATATTTCCCCATAGCTTTATTATACATGATATTCAGCATTATATATAGTTAACATTTTCTCTTGCGCAGTCAGAGCAGATCACTCTTGTGCTTCAAATGCACATTCGATTCCTTGTGCTGAAAAAAGCAAGCTGTGACATTTGATATTTTAGGGTGACAAATTGTTACAAGTTTTACATGTTTTTTATTTTTCCTGCATAGATAATTTTATACCACAATTTATGTTCATCAAAATAATGTGTTTTCCATTTTTGCTGTTTGATGTATTGTTTTGTGTTTCAATAGTTTTATTTTAAATACAGTATGTTTAAATATAAACTGTGGAAGAAGACTTTTTTATTTTATTTAGTAGCATTTCATATTTCAAAAAAAGCTATTCTTCTTAAATCAGTAAACAGTGTCAATAATCAGCAGGCTCCCATTGTGGCAGCTTAGCCTGTATAGCGTGACAAAAAGCCATGCTATAGGGGCTTGTTGTCACAAAGGTCTCCTTTTTTTTAAATTACCTTTATCTTGTTCCAGGGCAATATTGATGGAAATGTTTGAGTGCATTTTTGTAATTAAGAGTTCAATGCACAGTTCTAAACAAAAATTAACTTTCAAACACTAACCTTCTCACTGGAGTGAAACGTGTGCTAGCCCCGATCTCCACTAATCTCCTGAGAGCACAACATTTTTTACATTTTATGTGTTGTAATATTTAATGAATTATACAAATCTCATAATTCTAGAAAAGATTAAAAACATTATATTCTGAAAAATCAAGAAAATCAATTTTAAGATGCTGTTAATCTTGCATGCATGTGAAATATAGCACTTTTTAAGGAGCTTTATATGGAGGAATATTTCCCATCAAATACATTAAATGTTTGTGTTTATGAGGAGCACATGTTATTGTGTAGTTATTAGCATGAGAGGTCTGTTGTGGAATAAACAAGCTCCTATTTTACTTCTTGACCTTCAGTATTTGTCCATCCTCATAATTTGTCAATTAACACCCTCCTTTAATAAAGACCTAAGCTCAACTCTGCTTTGTGGGAGGTTTCCAAGAATCAGCCTTTGTTAATTGACCATGGGAACATGATGACAAAGAAAAACAAAAGGAACCATGTCCATGGACATCATGTACCTACCCCATGTTTCTCCAATCTGCCAGCCCCCTCAGAACACGATACAGTCAGCAAGGTGCACCTCTATTCTCATAAAGGGGGTGACTGCACATTGTGCTATCAGCATAGATGGTGATTGTGTCTTGCCAAACCATCTTTTGATGCCTGTTTATGAAGGGCCGTTGTGTTCGATGAGTGGGAGAGACATCCTGTTCCCGGTGTGCCGATAGGACTAAGCAAGGAGTTGAATACCAAACAGGTCAAGGCTGCCTAAGGTCTGTGGTTGTTCTCAGTTGACTCTTTGGCTGCTGACAGATGAAGCTAGAGTCACTGGTGATATTCTGAATTTTTCGCCAGAGATAAAGTGAACAATGACCATGAACACATGGCATAAAACACATCCTGAGTCATTCATGGGGGACAAAACAACAGACTATTATTTACCAAATGTTATTGTGGATCGGTGCCATTACAGTGGCATGCAAAAGTTTGGGCACCCCTGATCAAAATTTCTGTTGCTGCGAACAGCTAAGCGAGCAAAAGATGGCCTGATTTCCAAAAGGCATAAAGTTAAAGATGACACATTTCTTTAATAGTTTAAGCAATTTAATTTTTTATTTCCATCTTTTACAGTATCAAAAAAACAAAAAAGGAAAAGGGCCCGGAGCAAAAGTTTGGGCACCCTGCATGGTCAGTATTTATTAACACCCCCTTTGGCAAGTATCCCAGCTTGTAAAAGCTTTTTGTAGCCAACTAAATGTCTTTCAATTCTTGTTTGGGGGATTTTCGCCCATTCTTCCTTGCAAAAGGCTTCTAGTTCTGTGATTCATGGGCCGTCTTGCATGCACTGCTCTTTCGAGGTCTATCCACAGATTTTAGATGATGTTTAGGTCGGGGGACAGTGAGGGCCATGCCAAAACCTTCAGCTTGCACCTCTTGTGGATTGTATGTTGTGTTTAGGATCGTTATCCTGTTGTAGAAGCAATCCTCTTTTCATCTTCAGCTTTTTAACAGATGGTGTGATGTTTGCTTCCAGAAATTGATAGTATTTAATTTAATCCATTCTTTCCTCTACCAGAGAAATGTTCTCCTGTGCCACTGGCATCAACACAAGCCCAAAGGATGATCGATCCACCCCGTTGGAAAGGTGTTCGTTTCATGAAATTCTGCACCCTTTTTTTTTCCAAACATACCTTTGCTCATTACGGCCAAAAAGTTATATTCTAACTTCATCAGTCCACAGGACTTGTTTCTAAAATGCATCAGGCTTGTTCATTTGCAAACTTCTGATGCTTAAATTTGTGGTGAGGATGCAGGAAGGTTTTCTTCTCATGACTCTTCCATGAAGGTGTCGCTGCACAGTAGAACAGTGCACCAGAGTCTGCTAAATCTTCCTTCAGGTCTTTTACAGTCAAACAGGGGTTTTGATTTGGCTTTCTAGTAATCCTACAAGGAGTTCTCTCTGAAAGTTTTCTTGGTCTTCCAGACCTCAACTTGACCTCCACCGTTCCTGTTAACTGCCATTTCTTAATTACATTACGAACTGAGGAAACGGCTACCTGAAAACACTTTGCTATCTTCTTATAGCCTTCCCCTGCTTTGTGGGCATCAATTATTTTCATTTTCAGAGTGCTAAGCAGCTGCTTAGAGGAGCCCGTGGCTGCTGATTGTTGGGACAAG
Organism: Moxostoma hubbsi; assembly: GCA_032164185.1. Lineage (NCBI taxonomy): Eukaryota > Metazoa > Chordata > Actinopteri > Cypriniformes > Catostomidae > Moxostoma > Moxostoma hubbsi. The sequence continues at coordinate 10,571,024 of JAVLUX010000125.1, read as the reverse complement.
ATTTGAGGAGTCAGAGTGTGTACAGGTATAAAGCTTTGAAATTTGCATCATCTGGCCTTTTCAAACGATGATTGTGAACAAGCCATAGCCCTAACAAGCTAATTAAGGTCTGAGATCTTGGTAAAAGTTATCTGAGAGCTCAAATCTCTTGGGGTGCCCAAACTTTTGCATGGGTTCCTTTCCTTTTTTCTCGCTCAAAAATTGTGCAAAACAAAAATAATACACTTATCTTGCTTAAGATTTTGAAAAGAATGTTTAATCTTTAACTATATGCCTTTTGGAGATCAGTTCATCTTCTACTCACTTAACCATTCACAGCAACAGAAATTTTGGCCAGGGGTGCCCAAACTTTTGCATGCCACTGTATCTAAAATCAACTGATTTATTTCATGTGATATTAGTAAATCTTTAATAGTACTGTGCATATACAAAATTACTTTAATCTTTTGGAAAAATTTATTAATGTCACTGGCAGTAAGCAGTGTCAGGTTCAGTTCTGTCTTCTGATTAATCTGAGAATGAGATTAGACAGAGGTGTTAAAGGGATAGTGCACCCAAGAATGAAAATGCTCTCATCATTAACTCACCCTCATGTCATGCCAGATGTGTATGACTTAATTTCTTCTGCTGAACAATAAAAACAAAGATTTTTAGAAGAATACATCAGCTCTGCGGGTCAGTACAGTGCAAATGAATAGATGCCAAACTTTTGAAGCTCCAAAGTTAACATAAGGTGCAACATAAAAGTACTCCACACAACTTCTGAAGTGATATGATAGGTGTGGGTGAGAAACAGATCATTCTTAAACCCTTTTTCTCTCACTTTCACCTTCTTCTATTTTTGGTGATTTACATTCTTTGTGCATATTGCCCCCTACTGGGCAAGGAGTAGAATTTAGACATTAAAGGACTTTGTGGCAGGACGGAGGGCGGTTCCGGGTCGTGATGATACACACCCGGTCCCGTATCAGGCTAATCAAGCCTCTGAGAGGTATAAAGGCCGATGGCAGGCTGTGGTGCGACGAGAGAGAGATCATTTACGGACATGTCTGTCGTCTGTCTGTCTGTGTATGTGTGTGTCTTTTGATTTAAGTTTATTATGAAAATATTATTTATATTATCAAGCCGGTTCTCGCCGCCTCCTTGCCCGTCGAAACCCGTTACAGACTTAAATATTGATCTGTTTCTCACCCAAACCTATCATATCATTTCTGAACACATGTAAGATAATATAGCAATATGGATTGCTTTAATACTCACTTTATGTGGATTATGAAGCTTCAAAATTTTGGCATCTATTCACTTGCATTGTATGAATCTACAGAGCTGAAATATTCTTCTAAAAATCTGAACGTCTGTTCTGCAGAAGAAAGTGATTCACATCTGGGATGCCTCAAGTGTGAGTAAATTGTGAGAGAATGTTCATTTTTGCTGAGAATTAACCCTTTAAGTATTTCATAAAGCTCAGATTCGTCTTTTTCGTCTCACAACTGCAGAAAGTGTAGTGCTTTCTGGGTACATTTACTGAGGGGTTCAAAGGTCTGAGTCCACATTGAAAATGTGTGGTTCAAAATACAATTTAAACCTGGGAATAAAGTTTTAGGATTTTTAACATTTTAAACAAAAATGTATGTAAAATGAATAAGAAATATTTGTTAAAATTCTGCACTATTTCTAGGTCATTAATTTGTGACACTGCCTATGTTAATCTCACAAAAGGTTGCTTCCATTGAAGCACACAATATATTCTCTGGATCATTCTCAAATCATGCTGCAATTGGCAATTTTGCACAAACTTCAAGCTCCAAGTCCAAGCCAACTCGAGTGCATGCTGTCATTAGAGCACAAGGGTGAAAACATATTAATTCTGAACTTTTTACTTATTGTTATTTTGTAGCATAAATTGAAGCATTTTCTCAAGTGGACTTTTGAACTGCATTTCATGATTTCCAAGTGAAAAAGAATCAAACAGCCCTTTACTCAAAGAATACATCAAAAGCTTCTAGAGGAAGCTTTGGAATCTAGAACTTATATTATTTTTTTTCTTTCTTGTTGCTGAATAATATATTTTGGCTGCTCATTTCAATCAAGAGTGGAACATCAAATCTAGGTGAGGTGCACACAAGTCACTGTTCTTGTCTGATTTTCCAGGGAGTCGTTCCATGCTAGCGTTAAGCCCTGCAGCTGCCAGTAGAGGGCACACTGAGGGCACATCTGACCTGATGCTGGATGCCTCCTATTACAACCTCTACCAGCCCACACGCTACTCATCTTACTACAGCAACCTGTACAACTACCAGGTGAATGGATGTGTTCCTTACATGTCAAACGCAGAGCACGCTTAGCTGCTCTTACAGGCTGTAAATGAATATGTTTAAATTAATATTATTTACTAATATATAGTGGCCCCAAAAAGGATTTGGACAATTCAGCCACAATTAAAAATGTCATTATATTACATAATGAAATCTTAAACCATGTCATTTATTTTACAGAAAGATAAAAGCACTTTTCAAGCAGAACATTTTTACATATAATTTAGGTTATAACACAATAGCTAGCTAAATTATGACAAAATAAAGATTTGGGCACCTGTTTTGTTAGCTGTTATGTTCATAGTCCTATTCATGTGGTTAGAGGCACCTGTGTGAACTTCATTGGGAAGTCATACTGAAAATGACCTTGTGACCAGCTGAATAAAAATATTTTTTTATTCAGTCAGTTCTAAGAAAAAGTCTAGCATCGCTTGTTTTAAGATGGAGCTTGGGTTGACATTTTGTAATCTTATGCACTGAAATTCACAGATTTTACATGTGGGTAAGTATAATGTTTACATGCCTATGATTCTCATATATTTATAAAACTTAGATATTTGCTATAATTTACCCAGTACCATTTGTACTTCACTTCAGGAAACCCCTGTACAATATTTGTAACCAGTATGTCATAATCTAGTAAATTATTTTTAATTCTAATATGATTCAGCACAGACAAATAACATTGCCCTGATTTGTAACAGTTTAAAGAGAATACTACTGAGTAAGTATACATTTTATAGCAAGTTACCCAAATACATATCCAGTTTAATGGCACATCGAGTGAAACACATCCAGTTTAATGGCATAGACCTTTGAAGGTAATGCCCCCTTGTGTACTGAGGTTTGTTATCGCCACAGTGAACGCACGTCAAACATGTTCAACCGGACTGCGATGTTGGCAATGCTTTGGCCAAGTGTTTGAATTTGTGCACACATGATCCTAAAAGTGTCCAAATAAATTGATAAAGCCTGACTTTTAGCATCAGTAAATCAGAAGGTGAATCAGTGGCCTGCAGGCAAAATCTCTAGATGGAGTGTTACTTAACCACATAGTCAGTAACTCCTCCATGTCATGCTGTCTTCCCTTCTCCACTGCTGTTGCTAAACGCTCTGTCTGTTCTATCTATGGATCGGTTAAATACCAGTGTAATTGCCTGCTCCAGACTCAAGCACTGTTGTAATGTGTTGTACAACATTTACATTAACACTTGCCTGAGGCACTGAGGAGATTAAATGGATAATGACTGCAGCTAAAGGTCCTGCTCTCTTTAACTCACTGTCCTCCTCCAAGAGACTCCATTGTCTGTATTAGACAAAGCTAAAAAAAAGTTTATAGAGGTGTACAGAAGGCACTCAATGAGTCAAACATGTATTAGTTAATTTGGAGACATTATGCCCAGTAGGTGGCAGCCTGTCCTTACTCAAGTTCATTGCAAGTATTGTATCAGCCTTAACATAGGTTGTGTTATGAGAAAATTGGGCGAATCTCCGGTCAAGTGTGGACTGTTGACGCTTGGATCTTGAGAATTTACCCGGTTCTGATAATTCCTGAGTGGTTTTAGTTGGTGTGCGTCAATGACGATATGTAAGTGCATTGTTTGTTATTAATGTTTCTTTGAGTGTTTATAGCAACTATTTAATACTGTAATGTGTGCTGATTCATTCTAATAGCTAATCATAACTGTTTGTGGAAGACATCATTCGTATAATGTTTGTCTAGGGTTAAGTGACTATTCACACTGTAATCATTTATTGGCTACCGTTGATTATTTTATTTTGAGAATATTGTTCTCATGTCCTAGCTTATGGTACTAGCTAATTAGTACTGCTGTACTAATTAGTGATGATGATATTATTGCAGTTAATAATTATTCCTGCAATTCCTGTTTATTTTAGAACCACACACACACACACAAACGCGCATATAAATGCATATTGTGTAGACTGGAACCAAAGAGAGAAATACCTGTTTGCCATACCGTGCTGATTGCTGTTTCCTTATTCCTAAGTATTGAAGTAAACCCATATCAACCTGATTCTGTCTTCCTGAGTCATGACTGACATCCTCAAGCTCTCGTGTTCAATGGAAATAAAATTGTTATTGGCGACTGACTTTCACAAGGCTTGACAGTTGGCTGCACAATATAAAACATTAATTAGATTCTGCCCCATCTGCTGTAATCAATAATCTGACCATCTTGTTTTTTTTATTAAATGCACTTACTCTTAATTTCATCCCCCAGTGGTTTTAGTGATAAGAATGTGGAGTTACCTATTTGGCTTTGGCATTATAAATAACTTCTGGAGAACAAATTGTACAGCAGTATCGATTGATCCTGATATATCACAGAAATTTACTGTAATTTCTGTTTTCAATTAAAGATATAATCAGTCAGATAATGACTTAATTGGATTTTACAGAAGATTGAGTTTTATTGTCCCATGCTTTACAAGTTTAGTTAAGGAAGGCAGCTTTATCATAGGCTGTCAGCAATGGGCATGCTGCGTGTCCTTCTGTTGCTGCTCCAGATCTGTGTTTCTGTGACAGCCCAAAAAGTGTCTGTGGGTTTGTTTTCCTTGAGTTGCTATTGTACCATCAATCATGACCACTGCATGAAAGATAGAGCTGCTCCTGTCCCAAAGTCCATGCATAGAGAAGGTGCTTGAACTACATTTGTCATTCAGGAGTTTTCGATTAAAGAGAGGAAAAGGTCATCATAAAAGTGTTTGATGGCCATACGGTCTGAAGGCCCAGTTTAATCTGTAATAATAACACGTTTATTTAAACTGAATGCAGTTTATTTTGTGTGCCTGTAAAGACATTAAAAAAAGATTATGACACAGTGAATAGAAATTGCAAAGATTAATACGAACTTGGGTTGTTCTGTACAAGAATACATTATTATGTATTTTGCAATGTTATGTTGCACAACTCATTGTTTCCCAGACAACATTTACCTAACACTAGTGCAAACATTAACATTGTTGCATTGTACTTAAGGCATAACAAACTGTATGGATGGAAAACAAACACTTAACTGCTTGAGTGCAACAATATCGTTGGTTACATACTTGTATATACATATACATATTGTAAGACATCTATATGTAATTAATTTATGTATTCAATCTTTTAGAATGTAAGCTAGCACACCATCAATTAAAGTCTTATTAGCCATTTAGTCCATGTCCAGCTATGCCAACATGTACTCAACCTGCATGCCTATTTTATGACATGAACATTAAACAATTTTTGCAAAATGAGTGTTGTGAATTGAATAAGAAGCTGAGAATTTGTTTTGAAATGACTTGTTCTAACTTGCGGCGGTTGGAAATTCTAGTTTAAGTCAATCAAGGCCCATTAAAGTAGATAATTGAGTGAACTAGTTTGTTTACCATTGTGCACATTGAGATGGAGAGGGTGTGGCTGGGCGTTCCCGTCCCATCAAAGTTTCAATGATTTGAGTGCCTTTGGAGGCACTGCCCAAACAGAAGAAATAACCAGACATTTCACTGTCCCATCATAACTCACAACACAGCAACTATTGGCTGCCTGTCAGTGAGCTCAATGAAAGATTAACCCACTGGAGCTTGATAGACCGTTCACTTCACAGATTCAGTATTGAGTCTATACATAATTGTCACAATGAACCTAAATCAAACTCATAGCAGCACATGTAAGTTTTTTTTTTTTTTTTTTTTTTTCTTGTCTTTGAGTGGTTAGCTGGTGTCCGATCCTCAGTTTATGGGCTCTGGATCTTAGACTTGGAATATATATATAATTTATTCAGCTGATAAAACAGCTTTTAGGTTAAACACAAATAAACCACCATCTAACAGTGCTAATGTTATGCCCTCATTGCATGTCTAGATCACAAGAAAACTTAAATAGCACTCTTCTTTTGTATCACCTTTCTACCAGTAATGCAGCTTTTTTTTAAAAAAAAAAAAAAAAAAAAAAAACCTTGTAGAAATTCTGTAAATAGTGCTATTTAAGCCATATTAGACATACATTTATAAATGATATCAATTTCACCCCACATAAGAGTGTACACATGGCATGTCCACCCACCTATAATTGAACTTTCTTTCCTCTGTTCATCAGTAATTGGAATAATACAGTACTAACTAGATGCTTAATGCTCTCAGCAGAACTCACAATAGTGTATTTTCAACTGAGCTTACTTACATGCAGCCAGGTTTATCAAACCAATTTCACTGGAGAAATTGATACTTTTTATTTGATTCCATTATACAGATTTTTTTTATATATTGTTATTTACTGAGGAAACATCTAAATAGCTTGTCTCTAAATCAGTTGTTCATCCGTTCCATTGTTAAGATCATTTTGAAACTGTCTCAAAGTATTTACTCAAATTTAAGAGCTTTTGTCCCTTTTCAAATTTTTCCTTAGGTGTTAGTTCTTAGCATGTAATTTTCCTGTTGTATCTCATTTTATTGGATTAGGAAATATGATGTAAACTGAATGGGATACAGTTTATTAATTTGTATTCTTTGTTTTTGTTTTTACTTTGAGGTAACTCATCAGTTTCAGAAAATTGTATTTCACGCAGTCTCTTGAACAAAATATTTAAAAATGTGTTCTATTTGTTTATTACAATTTTGGTCACCCTACCCTATCAACGTCACAACAAAGATGATATGCAGCCCATATATTGTTTTAGCTTGCTCAGTTTAATACAGACTCCATTTATCTTTTTGTTCAGTAACATGCTTGCTTCTGACGTCAGTTTTTTACGTAATTTTTTCATGGAGAGTAGGTTTGTATTCGTTTTAATGTATTTCCTACCAGTGTTGGTGTAAAACATAAATAACTTTATTGGAATTTCTGCTGTCCTCGCTCTCCCCTTGGTGTGAATTCCTCTCGCCATGCTCCATTTTTGTCACCTTGAAATTTCATCTGCTATTTTCCAATTAAAAGCTTAATAGCCCTGGAAACGGAGTTCAAGTGTAAATTTATGTCTATAAAACCCCTTTGCACTTTTTTGTAAAGACTTGAAATATTATTTAAATACTCTTTGTACCTCCAACAACTCCAAAGCATTGAAAACCATTGCACTATGTAATGAATATAATGTCTTGGCATAGTTTGCCGTGGCCCCAGTTCTTAAAGTTGTGCTGGGGGATCCATGAACAGAAACGGCACTCGAGGGTGCCCGGTGTTGAGTTTAACTGGACTTTAAAAGCGATGGACATCATTTGAAGAAAGGTGTGCTGCTATTTACACCGCACGTCGTGCGCCAAATTGAGTTAATCTCGCATTTCATTTAAAGTCTGTGTAAGTTTACTGTGTGCGCAAAACTAATAGGCCTGTTTAATGTAGATGACATTCCCCAGTTCACCTGATTCAATTAATTTTCTGATCTTTCCATTCCTCATTTAGTCCTACCAGTCCAAATCATATTGCTCAATTAATTCGGCATGTCGCACTATTCCACATTTCTCATGGAAATATGTTTAGAGCTCATTCAAATGCAAACCAGCGTGTTATTGTTTAATTCGGATTCCCAGTTTAAAGTGGTTTCAGGATTTTCGTGATTTTCTACATTCCCTGTTAATTCTTGAAATTGCTGCGTTGTAATACACTCTCGTATGCAGAAAATTGATCAGAAAAGGTCCAATTTTAAACGAGTAAAAACTATGAAATATGACATTTTATTTTGATTCTCAATTATAATTTCTTGTAAAATGAAACAGCGAACTTCAGTATACGTTAAAAGTCGGTATTGTTTTTTAGACATTATTGATATTGATATGAATTAGACATAAGCAGACATTTAAAATAATCCATTATATTAATATAAAGATTGTTGAAAGTATTAAACTAAAATGTTGCATCTATAGGCTAATGTTTTTCAATTTCAATTTTCTTTCATATTCAGCGAATTTTTTTTTACATTTTTTATTTTTTTTTTTGGAAGAGGTTATACATCCTCCATTCAGTTCCAGTGCAATCTTAAGTGTGGCACTGATTTGAGATAGAAGTTACTCGTTTGCATGTGTGCGTGTCAGGTGGCCTGATGCACTTTTTTTATTGCAAGGGAAAGGTGGATCCTCGTCTTCGTGATGAGAGTCAACACCTCTCATCACGAGTATAGCGAGCAGCAGAGAGGTTTGATCTCTTGACTATATACTTGACAGCACTCTTCCTCTACATCTGATCTGATGCACTTGCGTCTCTGGAAACGAGCGTCCGTTTGGCTTGAGAAATGAATGGCTATGGATCACCCTATCTCTACATTTTAGGCCCGGTGTCCCAACGGAGAGCGCCCCTCCAGAGGACGCCAAAGTGTGCCCGCTGCAGGAACCACGGGGTGCTTTCCTGGCTGAAAGGGCACAAGCGTTACTGCCGCTTCAAGGACTGCACTTGTGAGAAATGTATTCTTATAATCGAGCGACAGCGCGTCATGGCGGCTCAGGTGGCGTTGAGACGGCAGCAGGCGAACGAGAGTTTGATCCCGGAGTCTCTGAGGTCGCTGCCCGACATCACGATGGGGAGCGGAGAGCAGAGCGCGGGTTCACGCACAAGCGACATAGACCTGCGCTGGAGCACAGACACAGTCAACCCTAAAACACCGCAAGGTACCTTATTTTTATTTATTTATTTTTTATAGTTAGACATTATTTGATATTATATTATCTTTTCAAATTTCATATATTTTAATTTTCAGCTACGTATAAGCACGGCAAACGACTTTTCGATATAATTATTATCCTACATTTTCCTTCATTCTTATTCATACAACGCAATTATTATTATTATTATCGTCATAGTTATTATAAAAAAATCTAATATTTTTTACGTGAAACTGCATGGTAATCATAAGCAGTTATTGCATCTTTTTAAATTAAAATTTAAGTTACTGTTTACAACAATGAAACACTTAATTACCATAAATACATTAATTATAAATAATTCTTGCAATAGGTTTAGAAATAATCTGAATGATTATCAAAACAACTTGTTAATTGCTGAATCCTGGCAAAACAATTTTCTTGACAAAGAAACATAAACAGTAATCGGTAACAGTCCACAATTTATGTAATGATAATAATAATAACGACAACATCAATAACAGTAATATTAAGTATAATAATAATGTGTGTGTATATATATATAATATATATATATATATTTTTTTAAGGCCGTGTAAAATCACGTTAATAACGTGCGATTAATTTTACAAAAAATAATCTTTTCTTTCCTAAGAAATTTAAGCTTGTAGTACTACCTGTTTACTACAGAGGGCAGTAAGTGAAATTTCAGCTGTGTGAGCAACGCACAGTTTATACAGTGAAGAAAACACTTGCTTGCGTTCCAAACACTTGAAGGAGCGCAAATGCGAAATAAGGGATCTCAAGATGTGTTTAAAGATTAAGTATTAAACTATATTTAACATGACACAGTGACCTAAACATTTTATTTTTATGACGCAACACACCCGAGACGTGACACAAGCATGTCTGACGCAGGTCGTATGGTCTGTTACACCGTTTTTACCCAGTCAATCTTTATTTAAGAAACATGCTCCCTGAAATAGATCCACTTTGCTCCTTCTGTAATGCTGTAGATACATTTGTTTGTTTGTACGTACCTCTATTTTAACTAGTTTTTCTTTGCTTTATAACAACGTTTTATTTGGTTTTCACAGTTTTGATAACTAAGTTAATGTTTTCTGATTAATCTGTTTATTTTTCTTGCCAAGTTTTTTTTATACATAAGTGTAAATTTATGTCTATAAAACCCCTATTTGCACTTTTTTGTAAAAACTTGAAATATTATTTAAATACTCTTTGTACCTCCAACAACTCCAAAGCATTGAAAACCATTGCACTATGTAATGAATATAATGTCTTGGCATTATTGTAAAATATATCTGTAGTATTGTGTACTGTGTACCCCTGGCTTGTCTGACGTAGGTGTAAATTGACGGGTCCTTAAACAAGCCCTCATAATAAATCTCCAACTGATTGACAAATTCACTTGTGAAATAGAGTGCCGCTTTTTGTATCGTCTTACTCATCTGCTCACGCAGATTAACTCTTCTGCCACAATAACGTAAAGGCCTTTTGTTGTAGTTCCAGTGAGCCTAATTGAAACAATTCATACATTTACTAAGACCTTCAAGCCCTTAATGTTTTTTTTCTGTACTATACGTGATATTAAAATACACCCTAAACATTTTGTTAACTGTTTAGTGCTTATACCGTAATATTGTTAAAAGAAAATGAGACAATTAAGAACCGAATTAAACTGGCTTTCCAATTGATGAACATGTTGGTTTTATAAAAAACACACACTGTATTCTGCGATGGACAGAGCAAATCGCGGGTAATGGACAAATAATTTTGGAGGGAGGCGATGTTGAAACGTAAAGACGGTTAAATTGAATGCAAAATGTTTCCAAAACTGAAATGAGGGGAAACGACGAGAGATTTTTCAGTGCCATCGAGTCAGCGTTTTTATGTTAACGGCTAATAAATCCTGCCATGATAAATCACCAGTGTGCTGACATGGGATGTTGCACTTCCCATCTGCAGAACTGGCTGGTATTTTAGACTTAAAATGTCTGTTAAATATCGAGTTACATCTTCAAATTACATTAAAGCCCTTACTGAGAGTTGTATCTACTTATTTTGACTAAATTTCATGTAGCACATTTTAATGTGACTTTGAAGCATCACAGTATTACCACTTTTCTATAGTAAACTTCATGCTTGTGTGTGTGCATCTTCCAGACCTAAATGAGGACCTGTCTGGTGAGCAGTCTGGTGGAGAGAATGGAGGTAGTACCAGTGACAGAGAACCAGAGACAGCCAGCTCCCCTGAAGAATCCAAATATAACTTGTGCTGCACCCCTGACACCTCCGACTCGAGTTCCCAGCTTGAGTCCCGTTTTGGCCTGTCTAAAACCTGCACCGACCCAGAGCCCAAAGCTAACAACCTCAAATACACCACTGAGCCCAACCTCCTCATCGAAGGCCTCTCAGGTTCTGTATCTCTTCCTTTCAGCCTGAGAGCTAATCGCCCTCCACTGGAGGTTCTAAGGAAGATCTTCCCTGCCCACAAGCCTGCAGTCCTGGAGCTGATCCTGAAAGGCTGCGGAGGGGACCTGGTTGGAGCCATCGAGATCCTCCTCTCCAGCCGTTCCACTATTAAACCAGACAAGTTCTTGTCTGAGGGCTCTGATGCCCTGGTTCTCCCCTTAAATGGTCACCTATTTGAGCATCCTGCGAGTTCCTACCCAGTCTCCTCTTCTAAGTGGTCAGTCAGTTCGGCCTTCCGTGTTCCAGATTCCCTGAGCTTTTCCTCAGAGTCCTCTGGTGGTATGATTCCCGGCCCTCTTAGTTTGCCACTGCAGCATGGCTTCCCCAAGCCACCTCGATATCCCCTCATGCTGAGGAATTCGCTTCATGCACAACGATGTGACTTTGTGGAATACCGTGACATTACAGCAACAGTATCAGCTGCGCTCACAGTACGTCCCCCCCACTCTCAGCTGGAGTGATCCGCAGCTCACTGCTCCTCACTAGCAGGCCGACTGAGGAGCATTGAATCAGCATCCAGGAGGAGAGCTGCCCTGTCATTACCAAACAAAACATTTATGCTGCAGATGAAGAGTACGATGAAAGATCTGACTCTTCAGATTCCAGGATCATGCATACCTCCTAATTTATCCCCACTCAAAAAGATTCATCCGGAGCTAAAAAGCATGCTAAAAAGCACTGAAATGTATTCCAAAGGAACTCTTGAAATTATGAAATGACGAAAGAGACATTTATGAAAAGATATGCAATGTAGTACTTGAGATATTGTATTTCTACCAGATCTGAGGTGGTACTGTAAAAAATAAATAGTTGAGAAAACATAAAAATGAGGCAACTTGATGCAGTAAGACTTTTGAGTTGTCTCAACAATTATTTTTTAGTTCTTCTCTGTAAAGAGTTGATTAGCCAACGTAAATTTGTTCGTTCATGCCATTTTGATTGTCGTATTTTGCGAATAAATATATTCTTGTCACAGCAACTGAAACAACAATCACTGTTGTTGAGGTAATTATTTTTTTTCTGTTTCCTGAATGTAAAGTTTAATTGGCAAAATAAAGCGTCGGCACATATCCTTTTTTTATATATAGTGATTTTACATCTATTTACAAATGACAAACATGGACTTATTCCTTTATCAGTTTATTTCAGTTGTAAACACATGCCAATTGTAACAATTGCATTAAGAATGTAGTGAAATGTTATAGAAATCTTAAAGGGATAGTCACCCAGAAATGAAAAATTCTGTCAACATTTACTCGCCCTCATGTTGTTCCAAATCTGTGCGAGTTTCTTTCCTCTGAACACAAATGAAGATATTTTAAAGAATGTTGGTAACCAGAGAGTTGATGGCACCCATTTCCTTACATAGTAGGAAAAAAAATACGGATGGAAGTGAAAGGCTACTGTACAAATACAATATTGTACAGACAATGGGGCAAATTGACCAATCAGATGAAAGGCACATTTCAGTGTCGCTTACATGTGCATATCAAATATTCAAGCCTTATATAACAAATTTTAAACAATGAAAGAAAATGAAAATTGAGCCATTTCCCCCTTTCTCTTTATTCCATTTTAAATAGAAAATAATGCACTCATTGTCAATGTAAGACTAGAACTCTTTAGAAAAGTTTGATCACACTTGCCTATTCTTTATTATTTGTTACTGCACATTTTAGTTTTTAGAGTATAACATCAAAACTAAGAAGTAAAACAAAAGTATGGAGATTGTGCAGTGACCAAAACAAATTAAATCAGAAACATCTTCTATTTGAACTTCTTCAGTGTAGCCTTTTGTCTATTCCAGCTCTGCACATAGGCCTAGTTAATTTTCTCAATCAACTTCGGGTGCCCTGGGATGCTTTTTAAAAAGTATTGAATGATTTCATATGTTGGACACTTGTTGGCTAGTTTTCTTTTAAAAAAAATTAATAAATCAATAAAACAAATGAATAAAATATTATCTATAATTAGGCACAATTTATTTTTGAGTACATAAATAATCCCAAGCATTTGACCGAAAGCCTTTAGATCAAAAGGTTTTAACATTATAAGAAACAAACTTAGTGTCCTTTGGACTTTTTGACTTAAGGATAACTGAGTTTCAAGTTTTTAGTTTAAGTTTTTAATCTTAAAGTAACCATTAAAGTGATTTTAATAAGGACAATTTAGAAATTTTACCCAACAATTTCATAAAATTAGCTTCAGAAAAAGTGACTTTAGCTGAAAGGTGAGTAGTTTGCATCGCTGGTTTAAATATCAGACCAAATCTGATATTTCCTGACAGAGCGACGTATTTGAATTTGATGTGGTGAAAGATTAAATCTTTTTTTTAAATGCACTCTTTTATCAATTTAAAATATGATTTCACTGTAATGTTCTAATTGCAAAATAGACTGTAAAAGATGAAAGTTGAGTTTTTACATTTAATTTGATACCAAGTATGTGAACACTGATAACATTTTTTATATAAAACAAAGCATTTGTTTTTTAGCTACACTCAAACGGCCCACCTGTTGCGCAGTGACAGTTAACAGGTTTAAAATTGGCATGTAAGACGGCTTCTGTAGTACCCCCATTTTCACCTACAGTCACCAAAACTGGTACGTTTGAAAGTTCTCATTAAGACGGAGAACTTTCTTAATTATAGTCATTAGGCTCAGCAGCTGCAATAGATACCCCCGGGTGTGGCAATTTGTTTTGTTTTTTTAACTAATTCCAAGGGTAATATAACACAAAGCATAATATTAGAAATTTAAACTCAATATTTTAAAAAAATTTATAATATAAAATAATTGCTAGATTTACGCTGATAAATAAGGTGGAATTGTGCCATCACAGTCTGTGAAAAAGGTCTATTGAGCTGCATGTTTGGTATTGGGAGATGATCACAAGGATGTGGCTATTGTGGGTCACGGTCATAGCACCTCCAACTGGCAGCGGAAAGTGTGGTACTTAAAACATACTTTGAAATAGTCCTCTAACATTTACCCAAATCATTTCAAAATTGTTTAGAATAATGTCGACACTGCTGATGGAAAATTGTGAAGGGATCCTTGATATCTTTAATATTGTTGTCATGGCAATAGATTAAATTACATAGTGTTGTAGTCAAACTGGAATGGTGGCGTTAGAATATTTGTCCTATAATCTATGTAGTTGTAGTTTTCACCCCCAGCACTCTTCGTTGTCCTCTCGCTCAGGAATATGCTTGGAAGGGAAGAGACTCTGACACAAAATTGATATCAAAGCGTCTTCAAAGGTTTATTGACAATCAAACATATTTATAACAGAAAAGTGCATCAAGGAAAATCATCATGCAGACATCTCTATCTGTGTGCCAGTCTAAGCAGCACTGTCTCCTATCAGAATACCAGTTTATACCATATTAAAAATATATTTTTCACATCCAAAGTGATTGTATCGCTTTAGAAGACATTAATTTCAACACTGGAGTTGTATAGATGATGTTACGCTTGACTGTCTTATCTTTTAAGCTTAAAAAAAAAAAAAAATCGGATCACCCATCCAGTTGATATTTTTCAAATTTTCTTAAAATGTGTTCTATGTTTCAAATGTTTTTGTTAATTGGAATGCTGTAGCAAGATTGATTTTGAATAGGTTGGGTAATTTTAATTTGGGCAGGACAAAGCTTTTGTATAAAAATTGTGTAATTGTTTTTAACAAGAAAAAGTTGAATAATAGGATAGATACACCTTGGCGTGGTTTTTTTAAGTTGAATGAAGACAAAAAACCAGAGAGTCTTTTACAAACCACCATTTGGAGAATTGTTCATGGTGTTATTGCAGTCAATGCTTTTACTTCTGTTTTAAATCCTGAAAGCACTGATAAGTGTCCTTTTTGTGATGACAGAGAAACTATTTTTCATGCTTTTTTTAAACTGTTATAGACTCGAACCATTGTTTTCTGTTTTAAAAGATGTTTTTAAAAAATGCAATGAGGTATTCTCACAAGAGTTTTTCATTTTAGGGTGTAAATATGTCTTAAAGAAAAAGTTTGTGTGTCAACTGCTTAATTTTGTGGTGGGACAAGCAAAAATGGCCATCTATTTGAGCAGGAGAAAGAAAACTGAACAGGATGTTGAACATTGTTGTATTGTTTTTTTAACTTGGTACAATCTAGAATCTTAATTGATTTTTATTATTATAAATGTACTGATGATTTGCTTTCCTTTGTAAATATTTGGAGCTGTAATGATGCTCTATGTTCTATTTTTGAAGATGAATTAATTTTCACACTTTATTGATTTATATTAAGTTTTTTGTTTTTGCTGTTTTTTATTTTTTGTGGATGCTACATACACACACTCACCTAAAGGATTATTAGGAACACATGTTCAATTTCTCATTAATGCAATTATCTAATCAACCAATCACATGGCAGTGGCTTCAATGCATTTAGGGGTGTGGTCCTAGTCAAGACAATCTCTTGAACTCCAAACTGAATGTCAGAATGGGAAAGAAAGGTGATTTAAGCAATTGAGCGTGGCATGGTTGTTGGTGCCAGACGGAGTATTTCACAATCTGCTCAGTTACTGGGATTTTCACGCACAACCATTTCTAGGGTT
Source organism: Moxostoma hubbsi (assembly GCA_032164185.1). Lineage (NCBI taxonomy): Eukaryota > Metazoa > Chordata > Actinopteri > Cypriniformes > Catostomidae > Moxostoma > Moxostoma hubbsi. The sequence continues at coordinate 10,555,049 of JAVLUX010000125.1, read as the reverse complement.
TACAAAGAATGGTGTGAAGAGGGAAAAACATCCAGTATGCGGCAGTCCTGTGGGCGAAAATGCCTTGTTGATGCTAGAGGTCAGAGGAGAATGGGCCGACTGATTCAAGCTGATAGAAGAGCAACTTTGACTGAAATAACCACTCGTTACAACCGAGGTATGCAGCAAAGCATTTGTGAAGCCACAACACGCACAACCTTGAGGTGGATGGGCTACAACAGCAGAAGACCCCACCGGATACCACTCATCTCCACTACAAATAGGAAAAAGAGGCTACAATTTGCAAGAGCTCACCAAAATTGGACAGTTGAAGACTGGAAAAATGTTGCCTGGTCTGATGAGTCTCGATTTCTGTTGAGACATTCAGATGGTAGAGTCAGAATTTGGCGTAAACAGAATGAGAACATGGATCCATCATGCCTTGTTACCACTGTGCAGGCTGGTGGTGGTGGTGGTGGTGTAATGGTGTGGGGGATGTTTTCTTGGCACACTTTAGGCCCCTTAGTGCCAATTGGGCATCGTTTAAATGCCACGGCCTACCTGAGCATTGTTTCTGACCATGTCCATCCCTTTATGGCCACCATGTACCCATCCTCTGATGGCTACTTCCAGCAGGATAATGCACCATGTCACAAAGCTCGAATCATTTCAAATTGGTTTCTTGAACATGACAATGAGTTCACTGTACTGAAATGGCCCCCACAGTCACCAGATCTCAACCCAATAGAGCATCTTTGGGATGTGGTGGAACGGGAGCTTCGTGCCCTGGATGTGCATCCCACAAATCTCCATCAACTGCAAGATTCTATCCTATCAATATGGGCCAACATTTCTAAAGAATGCTTTCAGCACCTTGTTGAATCAATGCCACGTAGAATTAAGGCAGTTCTGAAGGCGAAAGGGGGGTCAAACACAGTATTAGTATGGTGTTCCTAATAATCCTTTAGGTGAGTGTAATTGTAACAAGACAAATTTTTGTAAATAAAAGCCTTGTGAATTCTCAAAAAAAAAATTCTCTCTCTCCCTCTCTCTCTCCCTCTCTCTCTCTCTCTCTCTCTCTCTCTCTCTCTCTCTCTCGTCCACAGTTGGCCTTTATCCCTCTCGGAGGCTTAATTAGCCTGATAAGGGACCAGGTGTGCAGCATCACTTTATTTCCTCTAAAAGAGTAAACACATTGGCATCAAACGTCTTTTTAAAGGCTCATCTTTTTCAAGATGCCTTTCCGCTTTTGTGTAGTTCCTGAATGCGGTAGATATCTCTCCGCTTTTGACGGTCATATATGCTGCCTCATGTGTATGGGCTGCAATGACACTGAGTCAGCGTTTATGAATGGTTCATGTTCTCATTGCGAGAGCATGACCATGGCAACATTGCGGTTGCGGCTTTCCTTCCTTAAAGGAGATGCCACTCCAGCCGCCCCCCCCCCCCCCCGTCGCGCCTTCTTCCCACGGGATTGAGGCCAACCCGGCTGGCGATGGAGGCGATTTGGGGGTTTCGGCAGGCACGGTTTGGCCGGGTAAATCCCCGCGGACCACCCGCCCCCCTGCATGCTCATTTGCTTCCGTCCGGGCTCAGTGTGAGACCGGCTCGCACCACGGACAGTCCAATGTCTCCTTCAGACCCCCCGAGCTGGATGAGAATATCGACACTGCATCAGAGAGCGTTGCGGCATCTGATGCTGAGGACTCAACTGGGCTGCCACTCACTCCGAGACCGATGCACAGATGTCCGGGCATGCTCTCCCGGGCCACTAACCCCCCCCCCCGATTGGTTCCTAGGGTCAGGGCGCCACTCACAGCAAAGCACCCACCAGGTTCCTTTCTTTCCGGAAGTGCACAACAAGCAGAAGTCTTTGAGGGCACATTTTAGTGCCCGAAACCTACATCTTCGCTCGTTCGCTCTCACTACCCTCGACGGCGGGGCGGTCCACGGGTACACGGAGGTCCCCCGCAAAATGCGGCCACCTGGCCGGATCACCCAGTACTCCAATCCGAGGTTTGTAGGACGATGTCGTCCCTGGTGTCCAAAGCCTACAGTGCCACCGTGACTGCTGAAAAGAAAGTTTGTTGAGTGTTGTTGAATGTGTTTGTTTATTGTGCAGAAAAGTATGCCTATGTTTTGATGTAAACTGAAAAGTGTGGCTCTAAAGTCTTATGTGGCTTGTGTGGGAAATTTGTAGAATAAATGTACATGGAGATATATATATTCATTTTTAATTGTTTCTTTTTTGTTTTATTGCAAACTGATTCTTTTTTTGCTATAATTTGCTATATTTATTTAAAAAATATGTAGATCTGAATATTATATTGTAATTAAATAATTTACCATTTTTATATATCCCTAAAATTGCTTTAAATGAACTAATCAGTCATTAGTCATTTAGCCATATTGATTATAGTACCAAAAAGGTACTATTCTAATTCTAAAATTAGAAAATTCTAATGCAGCCAAGGACAAATTATGAGAAACAGAAAGATTAGTTCACATCTGGAATCTGTATATGGCTGTCACGTGACAAAAGAACGAATGACTCGGACCAAAAGACTTGAGAGGTGAACTAATAATTTCGGTTCCCTATGCGATTTTCACATAACAAATGAAAGGAGTGGCCAACACAAAATGAACAAATCACTCTGAGACTACTCGTTCTACTGAGTCACATAAAAGATTCATTCAAAATTAACGAAGAGGATGAATGACCCATCACTAAGTGCCTGACAGGAGAAAGATGCACAAAGCTTGTCCACGTGTTTGAATGTCGTTATGATTTGACGCAATTGGCTGTAAAGCAGTGCGTGTTTTTGTTTCTTTGGATGCTGAAAAGTGATATTAAAATGTCTATTTGTTTGTCAACCCGGTCAACTTCCTACTTTCCCATCTTTAAGTGTTACACCTTTAAATTATATTGGGAAAATAAGGACAAAGATTGCCTCAGTTTTCAATTTGAAGCAGTAAGTCCAACACTGGAGTAAATTTCCCATGATATCCCCTCTGTCTCCTCCCAGGCAAATGAAGAATGACGATGCATTTATTATTCACGCCCAGTAACCCCTTAACAAATCATATGTGCCTTTAGCTTATTTTGTCATGGGTATCTGGCAGTTTTCAGAAATAAAATCGGTGATTGGACGGCGAAGAAACAGAGACAGGAACCATGGGAATAATTGTTCATAAATTAGAACGCTCCGGCTAGAAAGGGTTAAAGGTTCTAATCCGTCCATATAAAACTATATGTTTTAATTAATAAAGCTAGCATCCGAACCTCAGTTGATGAATATATTGAGTGGGGACACATTGTTTGCATTTTTTTATGGCATTTGACTGCAAAAGACCTCAACCTGCCCATTCTGGACTCAGAACTGTTGGGAATCATTCAACAATGGAGCTTGGATGCCCTCTATTGGACATTTCTTGTAATTGCCACTCAGAGAATTAATAGACAGTGGATTAGACATGGATTTTCTTGTATTTTTAAATTTCAGTTGATATTTTAACTTTATTTTATTTATATAAAATTTAATAAATATGTTTATGTCACAGTTCATCCTGACACTCCCAGCACTTTCACTCCACGATCACTCTCCCCTGAGTTCTAATCACCTCCACCTGAAACTCGTTACCTCACCAATCAACATCACAGCATATAAACCCTTCCCTCTTGACACTCCTTGTCTGATCTCACTACTACGTCGATCACAGACTCCCTTACCTGTTCTCTTCTTACGAAGACTTATCGTCACTCAGCCAATCTCCTCGTTCCGGTTTCCTTCGACGATCTTCCAGAAACTCCTGTACTCCTGTGTGCTCATCTCCACTCTCCATAGCATCTTCGCCTAACTCCATTCATCTCCTCGCCATTCCTCCGCCATCTACATCAGGTTCACTCCATCTATCAATAAACTACACCTCCGGGTTCAAACACCATCTTCGAGTCTGTGATTCTGTTACAGTTTATTAACATTAAACTTTAAAATTCAATTATGCCAAATACCACAAAACATGTCAATATACACAAAAAGGAATCATGACATTTAATGCATTGCCATGCCAACATTATTTAAGATATTAAGTAACCCTTCAGAATTTAAAATGTGAAATGCCTTGATGTTAATCTGTATTTTTTTAAGCAATTTAGGCTAACATAATAGGGATTTTTGTTCCCTGTTAAAAGTGATACACTTCCTTCCGCCAGTTGGTGGCGCTATGACCGTGACCCACAATAGTCACATCAATGTGATCAGCCTGCAACGACAAACATTTGGCTCAATTTTTATGTTTTTAATTTTCCTGCACTGATTCATATTGTAGAATATCTAAATATAAAGCATTTGGCCTCTTCAAGAAGCATCCACATTTTCAACTTCATTGATACAGTTGTTATGAGCATTTTAATTTTAGCGCCCCCTATAGGCGAATGTTTGAATTTTGTATGCAGACTCAAAATGCGCTGTTGTACAGGTGTCAAGTTTCGTAACAGGCCTTTTTTTTGGTAGATATTGGTCAATACACACAAAATGGATGACGCCTGACCAATTCATTGGCTTATTTCTTCGCAATGCTTAGACAAATCAAAATTCCTTTGATAACGTTATGTCAGGAGGGTTCATAGTAGACGCACCAATTTTTGTGAGAATGGGTTATACGGCCTTCGAGTTCGAAAGAGTTTCTTTTTTAGAAAATTAGAATAGCGGAAACATTTTATAAAATGCCATAAAACAAAGATATACATTTTGTAGGTCTTGGTGCAAGGAATTACAGAAAAAATAACTTTTTTATTCAACTCGGTTGCGGAGTTATTGGTGAAAACGTAAATGTCCTTGTTATAGCACCACCTTGTGGCCGATTTTCATAAAATTTGGTACACTGCCTTATTCTAACACTGTCTACAAATATTTCAAGTTTTGTATAAGTCGGCCATTCACATTTGATGTTATTACCTGCTGAAATTTGATTGGATGCTGCAATCCTTCAGGCTTGAACCCCTAATAATAAAAATCCTAGCAAAAACAATAGGTTTCTAACTCTTCAGGCTTGAACCCCTAAATATAGCATTTAATGGGGCAGTATTTAACGGGGTTCAAGCGGTGATGCCTTTACGCACATGCGTAAAAAAGGTATTAGTTTTATTTAGCTAGCATGTAACCACCTAGATCATACAGCCGTGGCCAAAAGTATTGGCAGTGACATACATTTGTTTTGCAAAATTTTCTGCTTCAGTTGTTGTGGTGTTGAATTACATAGTTTCTAGATTATTGCAGAGTGATCAGAAGCATTTTAAATAATTGCAAAAAGCTTCATTGGCCAAAATAATGAAAAACATAATATTACCATGGTAAATTTTTAAAAAAAATACCATAATATAACCATGGTAAATGTTCAAAAATTACCATATTACCATGGTAATTTAAAAAAAAAAAATACCATAATATTACCATGGTAAATGTAAATAAAAACATAGTATTACCATGGTAAATGTTCCAAAAATAGCATGCAAATTTCATAGTAAATGTTCAAAAAAAATACCATAGTAAATGTAAAAAAAATCATAGTTTTACCATGGTAAAGGTTAAAAAAAAAAATACCATAATATTCCCATGGTAAATGTGAGGGTCCACTGATGAAAATGCAACAACCACATCAGATGGTTAAGGAACATTATTACCTTATAGTTTAAATTCTGATTATGGATTGATCTTTACGGCATATAGAGTAGATCTGCAAACGTGACACTATAACACAAACATCTTGTGCACATTGAACAAATAAATGGTCACTGTTTGCGATTAATGTTCTCTCTCTCTCTCTCTCTCTCTCTCGTTTCCGGTGAGAGCCTTTGGAGCGTCGTGAGTGTGGAGCGTCTTTTTTTCCCTCTCTCTTTTGTTTTTCTTTTCTTATTTATCAATTTATTTATACAATTTTTTTTTTGGATTGTTTAAGTTTGTTTTGTCGGCATCCATGAACTGTGTGATGTTTGGAGACGATTAAAGGGCATGCAAAAACAGTATACTTAGTGATAGAATCATTTCTATGGCAAGATTGGACCGATTTTACATTTTCAAACATCATTATAATATTATAAGGAATGGTCACATTGTACCTGTTAGTTTTTCTGACCATTGCATGGTCAAATGTTCAGTTTTTATTAGTTTTTTAAAACCCCAAAGTGCGTATTGGCAATTCAACACTGCTTTATTAAGTGATACACATTTTAAAGAGTGTTTTAAAACTAAGAAAGGTTTGTATAACTCAGTACAACAATGGTGGGATGTAGGAAAAGCCCAAATTAAGCAACTTTGTTTACAGTTTACTCGAAACATCACTACAGAGACTAATTTTAGAATGAGTATCTTGGAGGCTGATATTTTAAAACTCCAAGAACTGGCAGAGTCTACTGGTACAAGAGGTTTCTTAGACTTACTTTTAGATAAAAGAACACAATTGCCTGATCTACTTGGATCCAGGACAGAGGGGGCCTTGGTCAGGTCGAAATTTCAAAATATGAATCAAATGGATGCTTCTACTAAATTCTCTTAATTTAGAAAAAAAAAATAAATGGTCAAAGTAGAATAATTCACGCCTTACGATCTGAATCTGGAATTCTTTTGACAGATCCTTCGGGTATTCGCCAGAGGGCAGTTGGTTTTTATGAGAAGTTATATAAAAGTGAAGTCGCTGTAGAGCTAGAAAATGAGGGCGAGTTCTTCTTTGAAAACTTACCTCAGGTGCCTGAAAGCGTCAACACTGGAATTTCTGGCCCTCCGAGTATGAGTGAGCTACAGAAGGCTTTTCAAGGAATGGTGTCTGGAAAAACACCAGGAATCGATGGTATACCAGTGGACTTTTACAAGTCTTTTTGGTCAATAATAGGAGAAGATCTCCTAGAAGTGTTGAATACCAGTCTGGAAAGGGGTAAACTGCCTCAAAGTTGCCGAAGAGCTGTGTTGACCCACCTACCGAAAAAAGGAGACATCTCCAAGACATCTTGGAGACATAGTGCTGGCGTCCAGTTTCTTTGCTCTGCAGCGACTACAAGCTTTTATCGAAGATCTTAGCTAACAGACTGGCTAATGTAACGGACCGTGTTATTCATCCTGATCAAACCTACTGTGTCCCAGGTAGATCGATATTTGACATTTCTTTTATTCGTGATCTTATTGAAGTCTCCAAGATGCTAACCTAAATTGTGGTTTTATTTCGTTAGATCAAGAGAAAGCTTGATCAGAACATTGTTTTTTATGGAAGATTTTAAATGCATTTGGTTTTAGTGAGTTTTATTAACTAAATTAAAGTCCTTTATAATGATGTGGAGTGCATTTTAAAAAGGTCAATGGTGGTTTATGTACTCCTTTTACAGTTTTTAGAGGCATAAGACAGGGTTGTGCATTATCTGGTATGTTATATTCTTTAGCAATTGAGCCTTTGTTAAATCAGATAAGGTGTAAACTTCAAGGTGTAATTTTACCAGAATGTAGGAATAAATTCATACTGTCGGCCTATGCAGATGATGTGACTGTATCAATGGACAAAGTGATATTCAGGCTTTGTTAAATTTGTTAAACTTTAAAAAAAAATAAAATATCTTCTGCTAATATAAACTGGGGAAAAAAAAGTGAAGCTTTTTTAATAGGGGACTGGAAAAAATTTAAACCAAAACTCCCCCCCCCCCCCGTGGGCCTGGAGTGGGGAAAAAATTGGTTTTAAATATTTAGGAGTTATTGGAGATGAAGTAGTTACACAAAAAAAAAACTGGGAGGGTATAATTGAGAAAGTTAAAGGTCAACTTGAGAAATGGAAATGGCTGCTTCCAAAAATGTAATTTAGAGGGCGAGTTTTAATCGTTAATAATTTGGTGGCTTCTTTGCTGTGGCACAAGTTTGCTTGTCTAGATCCCCCGTTAACTTGGTTAACAAAACTACAGGCACTGCTTGTGCTGACCCTTAGCACTTAAGTTTAAGCATTTTTTTAAATTATGTTTTTTTTAACTATAAAAAATTCTTATTTACATTAGTCATGATGTTAGCCAGAGGGGAACTGGCCCCCCACAGTGAGTCTGGTTTCTCCCAAGGTTATTTTTCTCCATTAACCATCATCTTTGGAGTTTTGTTCCTTGCCACAGTCGCCTTCGGCTTGCTCACTGGGGTTAATACAAATTATTTAATTATTTTTAAACACTATAAAGAATCATATCTCATCTAATTCCACAAGGCTCCAAACAAAAAAAAAAAAAAAAAAAAAAAAAATCAATTAAGGAGCCATTGGCTCCTATAGGGGGAAAAACAGGCACCAAATATTTTCATTTATAACTCCTTACATTCCTTTTCGTCCCGCAGCTCACATGCAAGAAAAACTGCACGTGCTCTGTGGAGCATTCTTCGCAATTATGTGATCACGTGCTTTGTTTATGCTTGTTACTGTCACCGTGTTTTCTCAGAGTCTCTTTTTTGAAATGGTTAGTTCCTGCAATGAACTCCGTTTTCCCCGCCATTTCTTTTGATATAAACTTTTGTAATGCAAATTTTAAAATCAAAGGGAGCAAATTTTTACTGTCGCAAATGGCGACCTTGACAGAAATTACACTCGCAAATAAATTTATTTGGTCATAAATGCGACCATTTTTAGTCGCAGTTTGGAGCCCTGCACAAGGATGATGATTTATTGACATTACATTTTTATCGTCTGTTAATGCTGAACTTCTGTAAAGCTGCTTTGAAACGATGTGTGTTGTGAAAGGCGCTATACAAATAAAATTGACTTGTGGACTTTTTTTGGGATAAGACGCATTGGGTCCCGCAAAGTGTCTTATTTCGGTCCAAAGGAGGTGGTCAGGGACTGATACATCTGCAAAGTAGAATAGCTGCTTTTAGTTTGAAATTTTCAATTTACTTTCTTAACCTATACATGTCAAAGTCTTGTATGAGACGCCACAAGTAAATAGTAATTTCCTATGTTTAACTTTTTTTCCATGTGAAAAATTAAAACATTGGATAATTCTCTTACAAATCAGCAGAGGACAAAGAATGGGATTTTGCTTGTCATTAAACCCCTTGATGAATGAGGATTTTGAGAAAAGTTTAGTTTTTTTTTTTTATTTTATTTATTTATTTACTTTGTCATTGTAGGTATAGGGTACAAACTTGGATCAGTTGATACTCATTCCATACTTCCAGGCTCACATGGAAGAGGAGATGACTAGAGAACAAGAGCAGCAAGAAAAGGAGGAAATTGCAAGGCTACGACAGGAACAGGTGCACAAAGCCCAGCCAATATTTTTTTATATATATATATATATATATATATATATATATATATATATATATATATATATATATATAACCATTGCAACAAATGAATGTAACGTTCAGTTTGCCTTTAGGGGCTTGACCACAGTAGAAAATCCATTTTAACAGCATGTGTCACAGAACATTTCAGGCACAGAAAAATCAAAATCTTTATATACACACACAATTAGACTCATAATTTACATCACACACTATTCCTATGAGGCATCATGGATCTGGATGAAAAGGCAACAAAAACAGCAAATTAATGAAAGCCACAGGTTCCAGAAAGAAAAGTCCTCTGAATAAGATTACTTTTTTTCCCCTCACCCACATCCATTTTTCACAGCTGTCCGCTCCCTGCTCTTTGAGGAAGATGCTGCACAGCTCCTCTGCCCCGTCGCCCTCGGTAACCACCCTGAAAGCCACGGCCCCTCAGATACCGGCCAGGCACCCCAAAGGTCTCCAAATTAAGCTTTCTCTCCTCAGTCCATGTGGTGCGTCTGGAAAGATACACGTCGACAGGAATTAAACTTTACTGTTTGGATGGAGCAGGGTGGGGGCTACAAGTTATACCTTGACTTGAGTTCTGAGGAGATGTTGTCAAAGAAGCATTTTGCTTTGTTGTAGAAGCATTTGGGGCCAAGTGGGTCCTCCTCAATGGTGCTCTCATTCTCTAGCTTCTGCTGCTCGTCGCATCCCTCTTCCAGGATCTCTTTAGAGTCTGACAAGGTAGAGAAAGACAAACATCAAGCACGGAAATATTGGGCCTTATTCATGAAACTCGGGAAAACAAATTTACCTCACTTTCTGATAAATCCATTATTCTGCAAATTGTTGCATTCAATTCAGCAGGAACAAATTACACAAAGTACATTAAATGTAATTTACACATTTGTTCTGCTCAAGTTTAATGAATAAGGTCCATTACCATTTAATGTAACCTCAATCAAATGAGCGCAAGTTACCTTGAATTTCCTTCTCAAGGTCATCTTTATTAAACTGAGCATTTGCCATTTCAAAATCAAAGTCAGAATCAAACTGCAGGGTGCTGGGCTTTGTATTGCCTACAAGGATTTGACCTCGACTCCTGGACCTCCTTGTCCCTGTAAGATGCGTCACACGTGGACAAGATGTTGGATGCATCCATTATATACTAAACTATGGTTAGAGGCAATTAAAATAAAAAGCATTCTCTCACCCGGTTTTCTCCTACTGGTCGGTGTCTTGTTCTCATTATTAGCTTGACTCCGTGCCTGCAAGACTTCTTGCTGCGTAGTGGACCAATCTGTAGACAGACATGTTAATCTAGTCAATGAAATTACTCATGAAAAGGTTTAATTTCAAATGTTTATAGTCAAAAATAAGATTGAGAGGTGCATCATAACGATAATTAAACTAATTAAAACATACAAATGACAAAAATGACAATATTGAAAGACATCAACAGTGCAAAAACAAACATCTAGGAGAAATTTCCCCGCTTGGGCTGCATGAACCGAAATAACTGAACAAAATTACGGCACTCAAAATGCATCTTTATTCGTACATCATTTATCACTTCAAACATATGCAAATATAACTTGCATCTGCCCAGACAATTAAATGAACAGGTGAACTTTACCGTAGTTCAGTGCTGTTCAGAATGCTTAACTTGTTTAAAACGTGCTGCACACAACCCAATATCCTAGGGCCAGTGGTTAAGGCTCTGGGTTACTGACCGAAAGGTTGGGGATTCAAGCCCCAGCACTGTCAAGATGCCACTGTTGGGCCCTTGACCCTATCTGCTCCAGCGGCGTCGTTTCATGGCTGACCCTGCACTCTGAACCCAGCTTAGTTGGGATATGCAAAAAAAAAAAAATGCATTTCTTTGGCTCTGTACCTGTACTCTGCACAATGACAATAAAGTTGAATCTTAATCTGGCTAAACAAGGAATGAGTCTGCAAACATGAATACTTCCAAACAATAGCAAATACTTCCGTATTATAATTTTATGCCATTATCTCCAAAGCGAAGGTTTTCATAACAAGGACAATTGTATTTTGGATGTTTAGATTTATTATACTAGTTAAATATAAATGATACATTTTTCTAAATTTTTTATATTGAAGGTTCCTCCGTTACAGTTTGACACCATCCATTTTAATACAAAATGAGGAAAAGTTGACTTTGTTTTAAAAAGGACAGGACAATAATTGATAGTTGAAAGTGGTCTCTCTATAGTCGCAGCTGATGAGCAATAGTTACATCCCAAACAAAACCCGTTTGAGCAGGAAACAAAACGGTTTCTCAAACAGGTTTGGGGAGCAGTTAGCAAACAGCCATAAGGCAGCTTCAAACAGACCTAACCACTTATTCTACTGCTTCCCGTTTTATCTCCTACAATGTGCCCTCTTGTATCCCCCTAGTGGCTAGGAAACAAATAGTACCCACAATTGGAGTAAAAGAAACCCTGTAACAGGCGGTGACTGTTACAATATGCATGCATGTCACTATGAAAGATTGAAGACTATTCTTTTATATTGAACAGATGAATCGTGCACAAAGAACATGTATTCAGTATAGAGTACAAGCAACCATCTCTTTGTATCTGCCAGTGGCTTAATCCAGTAAAAGTGCAGCGTTGATAACCAAGTTTTATTACATACAAACTCACTACTGAAACTAGCTCCTCCCTGGGACTGGGGTCCACTGCCACCTCGCTGCAGTCGGCCTGCTTCTCTGCCTTGCTGCTGCGCTCTAGACAAACCTTTTTTCTGGGCAGTTTTTTCTGCAGGTACCGTCTGAACGGCCTGTTCAACCATCTGGCCTCTCCTCACAGGAACACCATGCAGACCTGATCATAGAACAGACGGAGGACGTCGCACACGCACACTCTGGGACCATTATACACTTGTGAATGTTCGCTCACCCAGGCCCAGAGCTGCTGCATACTGCTGACTGGGGAGAGAGCTTGCAGCCAACTGACTGTATGAGGGCAACATGCTCCTGTAAGGACTGAAGCCACCCTGTGAGGTGTAGTGCATGGATGTCCCAACAGACGACTAATGAAAAAGAAAAAAATTTAGGTAGGAATGATAGGGGCATCCCCTGATCAACTTTCCAAAAACACACACACACACACACACACACACACACAAAGTTCTCCCACTTAGAAATCATGGAGGGGTCTGATTGTCATCGTAGGTGCATGTCCACTGTGAGACAATCTAAAAAAAAAAAAAAAGTATGATTTTTATTTTTTTAACTATTTATTTGTATGATACAGCTGCAAATAAGTATTTGAACACCTGAGAAAATCAATGTTAATATTTGGTACAGTAGCCTTTGTTTGCAATTACAGGAGGTCAAACGTTTCCTGTAGTTTTTCCACCAGGTTTGCACACACACTGCAGGAGGGATTTTGGCCCACTCCTCCACACAGATCTTCTCTAGATCGGTCAGGTTTCTGGGCTGTCGCTGAGAAACACTGAGTTTGAGCTCCCTCCAAAGATTCTCTATTGGGTTTAGGTCTGGAGACTGGCTAGGCCACGCCAGAACCTTGATATGCTTCTTACAGAGCCACTCCTTGGTTATCCTGGCTGTGTGCTTCGGGTCATGGTCATGTTGGAAGACCCAGCCTCGACCCATCTTCAATGCTCTAACTGAGGGAAGGAGGTTGTTCCCCAAAATCTCGCAATACATGGCCCCGGTCATCCTCTCCTTAATACAGTGCAGTCGCCCTGTCCCATGTGCAGAAAAACACCCCCAAAGCATGATGCTACCACCCCCATGCTTCACAGTAGGGATGGTGTTCTTGGGATGGTACTCATCATTCTTCTTCCTCCAAACACGGTTAGTGGAATTATGACCAAAAAGTTCTATTTTGGTCTCATCTGACCACATGACTTTCTCCCATGACTCCTCTGGATCATCCAAATGGTCATTGGCAAACTTAAGACGGGACTTGACATGTGCTGGTTTAAGCAGGGGAACCTTCCGTGCCATGCATGATTTCAAACCATGACGTCTTAGTGTATTACCAACAGTAACCTTGGAAACGGTGGTCCCAGCTCTTTTCAGGTCATTGACCAGCTCCTCCCGTGTAGTTCTGGGCTGATTTCTCACCTTTCTTAAGATCATTGAGACCCCACGAGGTGAGATCTTGCATGGAGCCCCAGTCCGAGGGAGATTGACAGTCATGTTTAGCTTCTTCCATTTTCTAATGATTGCTCCAACAGTGGACCTTTTTTCACCAAGCTGCTTGGCAATTTCCCCGTAGCCCTTTCCAGCCTTGTGGAGGTGTACAATTTTGTCTCTAGTGTCTTTGGACAGCTCTTTGGTCTTGGCCACGTTAGTAGTTGGATTCTTACTGATTGTATGGGGTGGACAGGTGTCTTTATGCAGCTAATGACCTCAAACAGGTGCATCTAATTTAGGATAATAAATGGAGGTGGACATTTTAAAGGCAGACTAACAGGTCTTTGAGGGTCAGAATTCTAGCTGATAGACAGGTGTTCAAATACTTATTTGCAGCTGTATCATACAAATAAATAGTTTAAAAAAAAAAAAAAAAGTGATTTCTGGATTTTTTTTTTTTAGGTCATGTCTCTCACAGTGGACATGCACTACAATGACAATTTCAGACCCCTCCATGATTTCCAAGTGGGAGAACTTGCAAAATAGCAGGGTGTTCAAATACTTTCCTTACTGTATATATGGAATGTCCCAAACGACATTTGGGCAATTTTACCATGCAGAAAACACATTTTGTTTTTGTTTTAAATTTTAACAACTATTAAATGGTCCCTAGTATAATTATGGTGTCAATTGTCCAACCTCTTCTGAAGCAGCGCATAAATGGGGTAGTCACGTGGCACCTGTTAATTTTCCTCAGAGAATACACGGGTGGATTACATCCTACCCTTGAAATGAATACTTAAGGATACTTTGTGTATAAATGTTACCCGTCTAAAGTTTATTAAAAAAAAAAAAATTAAAAATGCTGGCAAGCAACTTCTTGAAGACACCTTTTTAAAAAAAAAAAAAAAAAAATAATGTTTCGGGGTGCAGGATTTTAAGATGCCAGTATCACTCAAAAGGTTTTATATTTCACATTAAAGAGCATTGGGTTAGATTGAAAAATAATGCTGTCAAAATAATGCGATCAAAAGTCACTAGTTGTACGCCAAGCCTCAAGACTAAATTTGTTCAGGAGGGCTACTTCAGATAGATTAATAAAAGTAGGCTACATATTACCAAGCAATTGAAGATTGTGGGAGTGAGGGGAGCTGGGAAGCAGAAAGGGGTGAAATGTAAATGTGCCATTCTCCCCACAATTAGTTTATCTTGATGTCATTTTGCAAATTATCAATTTACCCTATGCCTCTTCAGATTTCCATTTTGTTTGATGCTGGATAATATAGGTCACAGATCACTTTGTCCATTAGGTATCATTTTGTAGAGGCAAGTCTTCTCGAAAAAGATAATGTTTGATTTTGACCAATTAATTTTTTACCTCCCCGCATATCACATTTTTCCTCCAAACACTGAAGCCCTAATAGTCAGATCTAAATTTTACACATTTTCAAAAAAAATCTGATTTTGAAATTAAAGATATTATACTTGTCTAGTAATTTTGCCTGCACAGACTGAATTTCACATTTTCTTCAATCATTTTATCAATTATCTTTGCTATACATCCCTACCAACTTTCAAACCAAAAACCTTGTTTTGAGATGCAGTGGAAGCATTTAAGCACAATATATGACAACCTGAACAATGGCAGGGTCCTGAGGAAGACTATGGTGGATTTTCAGAGGCTCACAGACAGTGATGTCACTACCCCTGAAGATTATATACTCAAATATTTCATCCCTCGGTGGTATAGGCCAATCTGTAGGACGACTCTCTGTTCCAAAAGACCTCACTGACATGGAGAAAAAAAAAATTACAACAGGACTAAAAGGCACACCTTAAGGAAAATTCACCTTTTTGTCTGGTCAGAAAGTGCATAATGATTCAAGAAACACATTTATTTATATTGAAATACTTGTGACAGCAAATGCTGAGTAACAAGATAATGCTTATTCAAAATAACCACTCCAGAAAAGGGTCCATAATGTCAATTTCAAAGACATTTGACACTTCATAACATCAAGTATTCTATAAACTAATGAATCTCCATAGTGATTGGATTAATGTGAGCGCATTTTGAAAACTCAAAAAAATTCTCTCTCATAAATGTATAGAATAGATTATAAGTATTTTTAATAGGGGCCTTTACTGGACAGTTATTAGTCACACACACACACACACTTTTGCCAAAAAATAAATGCGATACTCTCAGGGATTTTCATTAGCTAAATAAATTACTACATTTTAAAAATTGTGAAATCAAACTCACATGACCTCAGAAATCAAACTTTAGGCATTGCAAGCAATGAGCTCATGGATCAGTCCATTTTTGCAGTGCATAGTGACAAACTACGCTAGTTTATGCGGTTTAGTGTTTTGAGAAAAATCAATAAAAAAAAGGGGGTCCTTTACCCCACGGAGCCTTTAGGATACACTATCCTTTTGGATACAGACATAGCCTGTCAATCAACGCGTAGCGCGAATTAGGTAGGCCTATATAAGCCAGGAAAACGGATTTATTTTTATTTATTTTTTTTTCGTAAAACGAGGTAAAGCGCAACATATGACCACAACATAATCACTTTTTAAAGAAGTTGTGAAATATGCTCCTTGGTCGTAATCTTTGCAAACCGTTTTGGAGTTGTCGTGTGTAGATCGGAGCTGCACTGGCATGACTGGAAATAGCCTCCCGAGAGCGATCCAAAAGATAGCCGACAGTGGACTAACTTGCTAGAAAGACGTTGTCGAAGGCCACAACTCCCTCGTCGTTTTCCGAAGTATGTGGTAATGGAGGAAAAAAAACGCCGTTCTAGTGTGAATGAGAGGCATAAACGTGTGGAAGGGGCAAACGCGCGTCAGAATTCAACATACCCATGTGGGAATCACACTAGTGGTTTCAACCTGTGATTGCTGCCAAGGAAATTACTCACCTTTTGCCAGGGCCACAGTGAAGTTAACGGTGTCAATCATGTACAATATTCCCTCATAGCGAATATGAGCTTTAGAGATCAAACTGATCTTACTGCCGATGTAGGGCGTACCGCTGCTCATCGTCTCAATATCTCATCAAACTACCTCAGCTGGTCAAATACAGACCACAACCCCGGTTTAAACAAACACCAGCCACATTGAAACTACATTTATCCACACCTTAAAAACATGACGAGGGTAATAGTGTCATTAGTGTGATTTATAGATGTGAGACTCGGCCCGCCCATCATTTGACCCGCAGCACCTGTTGCGCATTTTAATTGTAAAACCTAATTCAAGACAAGAGGACGCGCATTCCGTACATGGTCAGAGCTCAGCTCGTAAGTGTCTAAAATGCTAGTAGTGCATAGTTTAGCTGAACGATAAAGTTTACCCATAATGCGGACGCTATATTTAGTGTCCATCAGCGGAGGGAGCGGTGAATGGGAAAACACCCGTGAAACCATATCATACCATATAAAACTATAAAGAAAAAATAGTGCCTAAATGATTCGCATGCACAGGCTAAGGTTTGTGTGACTCATAAATGAATTGCAAGTGTAAAAAGTTTGCATACGCATAGAACATTTTGTAAGGGTGTAAATCAATTTGCAAGTGTAAGAAAAATATTTGCTATATTTTAATGCTTTCATATGTGTAATATATGTGTCGTGAATCTGTAACTTCATAGTAACACAAATTACATTTGATCTGTTTATTGACTTTCTTTCGTGCTTAATGTACGTTTGGCACTGTTTTTGCACCTAAATACGGTCAGAAACATTGCAAACCAGCAATGCGCAAGCAAAGAAAGTGTGCCATGAATAGCAAAATGGATTGACCGTGCAAAATCTGTAGCTTATGTGTAAAAATAAACTCTTGAAAAAGTGTAAATGACTTGTTTTTGTCGAAAATATTTTACTGAAATAATCCGATTTACATTGTTCCGTCTTCCTTTGTTGCACTCACTCTTTTTCAGGGATGGCATATGAGACAATCACTGGTTCACAAACATGTTTACCTGAGATTTTGATGTGGCTTGCTTCTGTTTTACAAATTATTTCAGTTTATTAACTGATTAGTTCAGTGAGCCCTTCTGCAGATGTCACAATTGGTGGCTACAAATGAGCGCCTTATGTGCTTTGAGCGAGTCATTTAATAATTGAGTCATTCACGATCAAAATCAGCCATGAGACTATAGTATTTAAAGGGATAGTTCACCCCAAAATGAAAATTAATCACGATATGATCATGATATCCCAGGTGTGTATTTCATCTTCCTGTTAGCATTATATAAATAGCCATGCCTTACCATGGATACCTGTACTTTGCGAAGTATTGCCAGTCATTTCACTGCCTTACCAAGCGTTTCCATTGCCTGTTTCATTGCCATCTTTTTTATGACCATTGTGTCTGTTTTACTGGATTACCAATTGTTGGATTACTGTCTTTGCTTTGTTTGTCTGATTGGACTGATTACGTGTCACTGTTTACTTTGCCTGCTTCATCGACTACGTCTCTGCCTTGTGTTTTGGATTTGTTTGCTAAATTTATTAAACTTCCTGCATTTGGATTCTATCTTCACCTCCATGTTGAGTCTATCACAGTATTGGTATAAGTTTAAATTTCCAAGAACCACAAGTGGCCGAAAAATTCTCCGGGATGGAGGACAGCAGGACATCCAACTCCTCGAGAAAGTTTGCCAGCTGACCTGGAGGGGTGATATATGACAATAACATTTATTTATGTGGGTTGCACTGTAGTAATAGCATTGCATTCAAAAGAAGTATTGTTACATAGAGTTTGGTGAAAATGACTGGTTCTTTGGAATGAGCAAACCTGTTCCCCCACCCCTACTGGTGTGTCGGGGGTGTGAGAGAAGGAGAAGTTGTTGGAGAGAGCAGCAGGTGGTCGTAGGTTGTGGGAGTACTGCCAGCAGGACACGTCAAGCCTGCAAGGTGAGCCGCAAGAAGAGACAACCTTCAACCCACAGACGAGACAGGGAAGACATGACAATGAGAAGAAACCAGGGAGAAGGAGGCTAATCAAGTGGCCGAGATCTAATGATAAGGATGCATGGAGCAGACTAGATGAGGACCTGTGCTCCACTTTGTAGAACTTACTGGAAGGGTGGAGGCCAAGCTTAATATGTTTAGTTATATAGTGTACAAAAAATGCATAGGAAGATTTGGTGAAACAGTAGGAAGGAAGAGTGGTCCCTGGGTGATGGGTTGGTGAGAGAAGGAGATACTTCAGCTTGTGAAAGAGCAGAAGCAGCTTTGTAAGGCTTGGAGGAAGGCAGAGGAGCCTTTTAAGTTTGCCAGACACCTGCTGGAAGAAAAGAGGAGTGGGAAGCTGGTGATGGCAAAAGAGGAACTAGAAGATCACTTGAAACAGAAACTTGTTGACCCCTACAAATACAACATGCTTGGCTCCCCTGGATATGTCCCACGGCCAGTAGGGCCAGAAGTGGAAATTGCCATAGATCCGCCTAAGCTGAGTGTGGTGAGCCAGGTGGTAGAAAAAACCAGGGCAACTTCAGCCCCAGGCCCGAATGAGATTCCATACAATCTGTATAAAAAGTGCCCCATGGTTCTCAAAATGTTGTGGAGACTATTGAGGGTTGCCTGGAAGAAGCAGTTCATACTTGTGCAGTGGCGAAGGGCTGTGGCCTTCTTCTTACACACAGAGCAGGGATCCATCAACATTAGTCAATTTAGGAGCATTGCTCTATTGAACATGGAGGGAAAGCTTTTCTTTTCGGTGGTAGCAATGAGGATGTCTGACTACTTCCTGAAGAATGGATGCCAGAAGGCAGGATTACCAGGTTTTGGAGTGGTGGTGTCGTAGTGGGCTACAGCACATAACTGTTAATCAGAAGGTCACTGGTTCGATCCGCACGGCCACCACCATTGTGTCTTTGAGCAAGGCACTTAACTCCAGGTTGCTCTGGGGGGATTGTCCCTGTAATAAGTGCACTGTAAGTCGCTTTGGATAAAAGATAATCCTAACTGGTGCAAGATAAATGGTCAGGGGAATATGTGCACACTCGGGGGTGAGATTGACAACTCTGTGCAGTTATATGGATGATGTCACAAGCATCCTCAAGACTGCTGCATGTACAAACCGGCACTTGAAAAGGCTGGAAGAGCTATTGGCATTGGCCAGAATGAAGATTAAGCCAACAAAATCACATAGTCTGTCTATTAGAAAGCGATGATCGGATTTCATTTGAGGTGGACGTTGAAGGCAGAGGATGTCGTAAACCAGGCAGTTTCAAGATTGAAGCATCAAGAGATTGTTGGAAGAACACAGTCTGGAAGAACAGGCCTTTGATGGGGGTGACTCCCAAACTGTGGTCAGTAGCCTCCCTAAAACAGAGGAAATAAATGGTAGTTACGGAAGTAACTAGGATGGAAGAGGAAGTGTATATGGGAGGGGACTTCTGATAGTGTTAGGATGGGCTGACCTGTGGAAGGTGCCCCAGGCCAGGCTGTTTTCTAATAAGATCCACCTACAATACCCTATCAATCCCTGGGAATTTGTCTCTGTCGTATGGCTAAGAAGCGAGTTGCCCCCTCTGTGAGGCCCCAAGAGCAAATGTGCACACATTGGTTGGGTGCAAGACAGCCCTGGCACAAGGACTGTACAGGTGGCGGCATGATCAGGTCCTGTGGAAGCTGGAAGAGAACCTATAGGTGCATATAGTGAAGGCAAACAAAGGCAACCATGCTCACCAGAGGCAGGGTGTTGATTTTGTTAAAAGGGGAGATGCCGCACAAAGCACAACACGGAGGGAACCCAGATCAATCTTGGTGCCTGGAAGTGATTGGTCAATGATGGTCAATCTTGGCCAGCTGCTAAAACTTCCTACCGAGGTTGCCATTACTTCCTTAAGGCTGGATTTATTGTTGTGGTCGACTTCAGCTAGGAAAATAGCAATGATTGAGCTTACTATTCCATGAAAAGGGGGTCTGGAGAGAGCCTATGAGAGGAAGAAGATATAATATGCTGATCTGGCCGCAGAGTGCAGGAAAAATGGATGGAGGACTGCCACCTACTCTAAAGTTGGGTGCCGAGGATTTATGGAAACATCAATGCAGCACCTTTTTAGAGACTTTGGCATTGTAGGAAGTCTTTAAAGGAATTGGTAGAGGAAGCTGAGAAAGTGAGTTTCTAGCTTTGGTTAAGAAGAAAGGCCAAAAAGTGGGGGGTTCAGAAGTAGGAAACTGAGGTATAGGGAACCTGGGTGATATGTGGTGAGGGCTTGTGCCGAGGTAGCATGCCATAAGGAACTGGTGGCACTGAGTTACCAAGAGATAAAGTGCCAGCACCAGCCGTCACCAAGTATGCATATTGGTGCCAGTTGGCCAACGGGCTGGTGCGTATGGTCGTATCGAGATATTGTGACATATAGAACCCTGGTTGCAAGTGGTTGAAGGAAGGATGTCTGGATGGGAAGGCAAGGATGAGAGTTGTTGGAGGAGATCTGGTGTCCAGCTGCGGGGGCTGGTAGAGAGATGTCCCTGACCACTGCCCCACCACCAGGAGATGTTCCAGGATTAATGGGGCGCAACATTGAAGATAGTTGGCTCCTGGCTGATGACCATGCAGCTGGACTGAAGGCATTAGTTGAGGTTTTGCCTTTACCAGGCAATAATGCCTGGAAGGTTATTACAGCTACCTATGCATTTGTTTTTTTTTTAATCATTAAAATGTATTTTCAATCTGAATAATCAGATAAGCTGTTTCAAACGGATTTAAATAAACATCAAATCATGTCAAACAATAGTTATTATAAATAGGTTTAGAATATAATATTTAATCAAAGAAAATTGCCACCGCATTTTCAATACTAGGGGCGTTTTTGTCACTTCATTGGAATTTTTTCGCCCTGAGCCCCTTGTTAATTTCTGGACCTCATGGTCCTAAAAAATTCCATTTGATATTTCTATAATGTTTAATAGATAGCCAACTGTTAAGTGGTTGATTGTTTCAAATAAATATGTACTGAATTTCTAGCAAGACATTTTCTTAAACTTCTGTGTTGTTACTTTGTGTTTTGGGAAAGTATTTAATGAGTAACCTTGAATAACTCCCACAGGAATAAAACCATCTGGACACTGTATAAACATTTTCCCCTCATGACTATTCTACTACTACTGCCTAATAAAATTTCCTCTCCTCGAATCTTCACATTCCTGCTAAATTAGTAGCTAAAAATATGAGTTATAGAATTCCTCTGTGGTTTGTTTATGATAATTTTATGTTTGCAAAGTTAACATTTACTTTATATAGCGATTTCAAAACTCACAAAAAAGCCACCTCCAAAGACATGCCAGCCAATCCGATGTTAGCGGACAGGCAGAACTGGATTCTGATTGGCTAAAAATCGCGGGCCGAACCTCCTAATTCTACTGTTTACAGAGTCATCGAGACAGGTGTGATTTCTCACAACACATACTTAACTCATATTTGTCAGATAGTAATATTAAATTACTATGTAAAAAAAAATAAATAAATAAAAATCCGCCCACAGCACCTAAAAGTACACGTTGAATGAAAGTTTCAGAAAGGGTCGTCATTAAGGAGCGACAGACGTTTGAAGAGACCTCTACGGTTGATCTGGATCAGCCGCTTCGCGCGTCTCTCTTGTTTAGATTTTGAAGCGAGGATCGAAAAAATGGAAGCGACATCAGCAGGACGTGAGCGAGGAAATAGAAATCGACTGAAAGCGGGAAATTCAAAAATTGTTGGAAATACTGTATTAGGAGCGGTTGAGCACGACTGCTTCGTGAATGAATCAGACATAGGTAGGTGGGCAGAAATGGATTGTAGTGAAGGGAAAGATGAAGAAATTGAGGGAATATTGAAGGGAGAGTTATCAAAAAAGAAAGACAGTCAAGTAAAAGGAAATAAAAGAATAAGAAATGAAAATGATGAGGGATCGGAAAGTGAGGAAGAAGCACATGAGCAAAATAAGAAGGAAATACATGAGAATTTTATAGTCATAATAAGATTCAATGAAAAAGATCAAGAAAACATGAAAATCATCAACCCGTTTGTATTAACAAAACATCTGGCAAGTAAGATAGGGGAGATAATATATGCAAAGGTCCTAAATGATGGAAATTTGTTGGTCAAATGTGCAAATGCAGTTCAATTTGAGAAAGCATTCAAAGTAAAAGAGATTGGAAAAATGAAAGTAATAAACACAAGGAGGGTGGGAGCACGAAATGAGGGAGGATGTAAAGGAGTGATCACAGGGGTACCAATGAATGTAGGAATGGAAGAACTTAAGAGACATCTTAAAGGGGGGGAGATAGTGAGTGCACAAAGATTAAAGACAACAAGAGAAGGAGTGAAAAAGGAGAGTGAAACAGTACTGATTGAATTTGAGGGGGAGAATATGCCAAAAAAGGTATACCTTGGTTATATGAGCTACCCAGTGAGAATATATGTGCCAAAACCATTGAGGTGTTTTAACTGTCAGAGGTTTGGACATATAGCCAATAACTGTAAAGAGAAGAAGAGATGTGCTAGATGTGGGGGCGAGCATGAATATGGAAAGTGTGGAACTGGAGTGCAACCAAAATGTTGCAATTGTGGAGGGAACCATAATGTGGCATATGGAGGATATGAGGTGATGAGACAGGAAAATAAAATTCAGAAAATAAGAGTGGAAAGAAGGATTACTTATGCAGAAGCAGCAAGAGTGTCAAGAGTACACGATAATATTAATATAGAGCAAACGGAATTGGTGGTTGAGGAGCAACAACAAAGAACAAATGACAAGATTTATGTGGACAAAAAGGACTTTGTGACGTTTATTGCAGGAGTGATAAACAGTACAGCTGAAGTTAAGTCAAAAAATGATAAAATACAGTTGGTTGTCAAAGCAGCAGTAAATCATTTAGGACTAGTGGGACTGACATGGGAAGAAGTGAGGGAGAACCTCACTAATCAGTCAAGCCAGGAAGCACCATGTATTGGTTAATATTAATGGTTATTATTTTACAATGGAATGCTAGAAGCTTACTGGCCAATGGCCAGGAATTCAAACATTTCATCAAAGATAGGAAAATAAATCCAGATGTAGTGTGTATCCAGGAAACGTGGTTGTAAGAAACATGAAGTGAACATGATGTTCTGCTCTACATATTAGTGTGTTTTCTCTGCATATTAGTGTGTCTATGTTTCGCGCCTTTTCTGTATGTGTGAGTATGATGTTCTACACTTCACAATGCATACTAATTTTGTAAGTTCAAAAGATCATGCTCGTCCTCGTGGGGCACAAGCAACTGAATGTCGGAAGGCCTCCGTATATGGCCTTGTTTGAGCATCCCCTTTTCAGGATGCCCGCTCTCCCCCTTGATTATAAGTTTGCTGTTGCTTTGTTATTGGCTGTTTGCTGTCTCATAAAGAATATATAAACCACATGCTTCCTACAATAAAGTTGAGTAGATTGGACACAGACCTACTGCGTGGTGTTGTTCTTTCTACTTCCTTCGCGAAGTCTACAGAGACTCAGACTCACGACTGCACCTGACTGGGCACTGCTATAGAAAACGGGACCGGGGGAATCGGTGATCGCGACTAGATCGATTACATTCCTAACAGTGGTTAAAGCCAAATTTAGAGTTTATGATTCAGGGATATATAGGGATAAGGAATGACAGAGATAATGGGGGACGGGGAGGAGGAGGATGTGCTACATTTATTAAGCAAGATATTCCTTATAGGGTACTAGAAAAGGGAGAGGATCTAGAATACATTGTGGTAGTATTGTGGGATAGAGGGGAGGAAATGGTTATAATAAACTACTATAATCCTTGCAAAAGGTTGGAAGTAGATAAGTTATTAAGGATACAAGGAAATAATAGACAAAAAATAATATGGTGTGCAGATTTTAATGCTCACAGTAAAATATGGGGGGGTTCACATAC
This sequence comes from Moxostoma hubbsi, assembly GCA_032164185.1. Taxonomy (NCBI): domain Eukaryota; kingdom Metazoa; phylum Chordata; class Actinopteri; order Cypriniformes; family Catostomidae; genus Moxostoma; species Moxostoma hubbsi. The sequence continues at coordinate 10,530,738 of JAVLUX010000125.1, read as the reverse complement.
AGATGTAAATGGAAGGGTAATAGTAGATTTGATGGATGATAAGGAATTAGTATGTATGAATGACGGAAGAGGAACAAGAATAAACATAACAAAAGGAATTGAATCGGCATTAAATGATACAACAGTGGGCAGCGATCACTACCCAGTATCGTGCTCAGTGGGAGAGCAAGTGGAAATAAGACCAGGTGAAGGATTACTAAAATGGGGTCTTAGAAGAGCAGATTGGGTAAAATTCAAAAAATTAAGTGAGGAATCATTATCAAGGACAGACATCCCTGTAAATATAGACGAAACAAATAAGCAAATAACATCAGCAATTATTATGGCAGCAGGTGGATCAATTCCCAAGAGTAAACAGAGGAGGAATACAAAATTGGTACCATGGTGGACAGAAGAGTGTCGTCAGGCTGTTAAAAACAGGAATAGAGCATTTAAGCTAGTGATGAATCAGCATCAGTTAAACTGGAGGGAAAAAATTGATGATAAAATTGATGAACCTTTTAATATGGCAGAGTTGATGAGAGCAATGAATAGAGCTAAACCAACGTCTCCAGGGAAAGATCAGATATGCTACGTGATGCTAAAACATCTAGGGAAAGGAGCGCTCTTAAAGTTGCTGCAATTTTATAACAGAGTGTGGGAGGAGGGAAGATTACCGGATGCATGGAAAGAGGCAGTAGTTGTTCCAATAAGGAAACCTGGCAAGGATCCCTCTAAACCAACAAGTTATAGGCCAATAGCATTAACATCAAATGTATGCAAAATTATGGAAAGGATGGTAACAGAAAGGTTATCGTATATACTAGAAAAGAGAGGAAAGCTAGCAAATTATCAAAGTGGTTTTAGGAAAGGAAGGAGTACTATGGATTCAGTGATAAGACTAGAAAATGAAATAAGAAAGGCTCAAGCAAATAAAGAATCAGTCATTACAGTGTTTTTTGATATAGAAAAAGCTTATGATATGATGTGGAAGGAAGGATTGTTAATAAAGTTGCACATGTTGGGTGTAGGTGGAACAATCTTTAACTGGATAAAGAATTTTTTGTCTGGAAGAAAAATTGAGGTTCGAATAGGGTCAGACATATCAAGTCAGTACGTTGTGGATAATGGAACGCCTCAAGGTAGTGTGATAAGCCCGCTACTTTTTATCATCATGATCGATGATGTCTTCACAAAGGTACCAATGGATATAGGGAGATCTCTGTTTGCGGATGATGGGGCTTTGTGGAAAAGGGGAAGGAATATGGAGTATGCAATCAGGAAAGTACAAAGAGCAATTGATGAGGTGGTGGAGTGGGGATATGATTGGGGGTTTAAGTTCTCAATAGAAAAAACACAAACAGTCTTTTTCACCAGAAAACAAATTAAGGAAGGGATGAAGTTAAATATTGAAATGAAGGAAGACGGTGATGACGATACAGTTATTATTCTTGCCCAGGAACCCCTTAACCAATCACATGTGCCTTTAGCTTCTATTGTCATGAGTATCTGGGCAGATTTCAGAAATAAAATCCCCTTAACCAATCACATGTGCCTTTAGCTTTTATTGTCATGAGTATCTGGGCAGATTTCAGAAATAAAATCGGTGATTGGACGACGAAGACACTGAGACAGGAACCATGGGAATAATTGTTCCCAAATTTGAACGCTCTGGCTGTAAATGGTTAAAGGTTGTTAAAAATTGCATCCGCCACTCAGTTGATGTATATATTGAGTGGGGACACATTGTTTGCCTTTTTGATGGGATTGGACTGCAAAAGAGCTCAAGCAACTGTTGAACTCAGTCCCTGCCCATTCTGGACTCAGACCTGTTGTAAATGATTGAAGAATGAGGCTTGGATGCCCTCTATTGGACATTTGTTGTAATTGCCACTCCGAGAATGAACATACAGTGGATTAGACATGGGTTTTCTTGTCCTTTTCCATTTCAGTTGATATTTTGACTGTATTTTATTGATCTAAAATGTACTAAATATTGAAGATATCAAGGATACCTTGGGAATTGAAAATGTGCAATGCCTTGACATTAGTCTGTATTTTTCGAGCATGTTCAGGGCGGTGCTGAAGGTGCTGGCGAAGTCTTGGCACTCTGCCAGCTAGATGCATGATTGTTTCAACCAGGTCCGGTACCCGAACTGTGTGAGGCGGGGCTTTACATGTGGTGGCCTGGTATGGATCAGGATGTAGAGAGAGTGGTTCAGAATTGTGAGGTGTGTCAAAGTTTCAGAAAGGCACCTGCTCAAGCTCCTTTGCACCCTTGGGAGTGGCCGGGCTCACCCTGGGAAAGGCTTCATGTAGACTCTGCAGGGCCTTTCTTAGGAAGAATGTTCTTGATTCTGGTAGATTCTCATTCCAAAAAGTGGATGTTTATCCTGTCACACATGCCACTTCCCAAATTACAATTGAGAAACTGAGAAAGTGTTTCAGTCAAAATGTTAGTGTCAGATAACAGAACATGTTTTACCAGTAACGAGTTTGAAACTTTCATGAGAATGAATGGCATTAAGCATGTAACGTCAGCTCCTTATCATACGTCTTCAAACGGCCTAGCTGAACGTGCTGTTCAAACTTTCAAGGAGGGGATGAAAAAGATGAAAGGTGACACAGTGGAGACAAGAGTATCAAGGTTTCTGTTTAATTATAGAATCACTCCTCATGCAACAACTGGGTTGTCACCTGCTCAAATGTTAATGTCACGGAAGTTCAGATCCACATTTGACTTACTCATTCCTGATTTGAAATCAAAAATTCTGAAAAAACAGCAGAAACAAAAAGAAGGCCATGACAAAAGCTGCAGACTGTTTTGCAGTTGGAGATTCAGTGTACGTGAGGAACTACGGTGGTGGACCCAAATGGATTCCTGCAGTAGTGGAATGTTGTACTGGACCTCTTTCATTCAAGACGGCTCTAGGGCATGGACAAACTGTGAAAAGACATGTGGACCAAATAAGAAATCGCAGTACAGATGAGATGCTTGAGACTGTTCTACCCACAGAAAATGAACAGGATGGTGACATTTCTGCATTGCCTAGTGCAGAGGTTGACAATGCACCTGCAAGGAAGATATGTCTTCCTTTGAGAAAGGACAAGAGCTTGAATTGACTATTGGAGAAAAAGAGACTAAACAACCTACAAGTCTGAGAAGGACTGCAAGAGAGAGACGTTCTCCGACTCACTTGAAAGACTATGTTGCATAAGTCAAGTCAGTAAAAGACAATCAATAATATAACTGATATAGTTGTTTAGTTTTAAAAAAAATGCTAATCATTAAAATATTAAGAATGTTGTTGTTACAGTGTTATATTCTGTAAGTAATATTATTGGTATTTAGCTTAAGAAGGAGGGGATGTAGTATCCTGAAGTAACTACTAGGGGTCATTGTGTTACAAGTGTTGTGTTCTGCCCTGGAAAACGGAGTTGAAGAAGATGTGCCATGCGGGAGGCATGGAGTGTTATGTCTATTGCTGTAACTGTGGCAAATAGAAAGTAAAGTATTAACTTCAACTCAATTCATGTAGTAGTCTGATGATTGTGAAGATACTACAAAAACACAACTTCAACATTTATTAGGTGAAAAAAGAGATTGTATCATACTAGCAGCAAGATACATTGATGCTTGTCACAAAATGAGAGAGTCGACGACTAATCAGTGATGCGCTCACACACACACACACACACACACACACACACTCACACACACAAACAATTCTAAATTGTTCACAGATTGTTCACATTGTTCTAATTATTATTATTTTAATTTGCTACACTGTTAATTTGTACAACTAATTTAATTTGAACATTTAAATTTAAGTTATGTTATAATATTCTATTATTTTGATGTCTTTATAATTATTCTATGTATTCCAAGCTTTGGCAGTATTGTATTGTGTACAGTCATGCCAAGAAAGCAATTTTTAATTGAATTGAATCATGACCAAGTACAGGCTCAGTGAACACAGTCTCGCCATCGAGAGACAGACAGTGAGAGACAGTGAGAGAGAGAGACAGATCCTGAGAAAGTACAGGCTCGGTGAGCACAATCTCGTCATCGAGTGAGACAGACAGATCCTGAGCAAGTACACGCTCATTGAACACAGCCTCGCCATCAAGAGAGATAGACAGTGAGAGAGAGAGAGACAGATCCTGAGCAAGTACAGGCTCATTGAGCACAGTCTCGCCATCGAGAGAGACAGACAGTGAGAGAGAGAGAGACAGATCCTGAGCAAGTACAGGCTCAGTGAGCAGTCTTGTCATCGATAGTGGCAGACACAGAAAAACATGGTTACCCAGAGAAGAAAGGGTGTGTGCTCACTGTACGACAGGTGAGGTTGAAACAGAGGTGCACTTTCTCCTTTACTGCCCAAAATATCAAGAGACAAGGGACATTTATATAACTAAATTAACAACCAGCATTGACAAATTTACAACCATGACAGAACAAGAACAAATTAATATAATACTTGGAGAGGGACACACAGCAGCACTGGCTGCAAGATACGTTTTAACGTGTCACAGCCTGAGAGACAGCGGGTGAATCTGTGTTATGTGTGCCACCCCCGTGTGCCACCCCAATGTTCACCACAGTGACCCTCATTTTATGTGTGTATTCATTTATGTGTAAGTATATGTCAGTTATTTAAACACTGTGGTCTTTTCTGAACCTGTTCTGTATTTATTTTTATTATTTATATTTGTTAAATTTGTTAATTATAGATTAAGGTGTAGTTCTGTTTTTACACAGCCTCTGCTTTGGCAATATTGTATTGTATACATTCATGCCAATAAAGCCCCTTTGAATTTAATTGAATTGACAGATATAGGTAGACAGACAGACAGATAGATAGATAGATAGATAGTCAGATAGATAGACAGACAGACAGACAGATAGATAGATAGATAGATAGATAGATAGACAGACAGACAGACAGACAGACAGACAGTATAGTATATTTTTAAATATTAGAGTATGTTTTTATATCAAAGTACTTATGTGTGTTTCCTAGCCTTTGTGTGACCCAGGAGAGAGCATATGAGGTTACTAAAAGTGTCAAAATAATGAGGCTAAGGACCTTGGCAAACAGCTGAAGATAAGGTGTAAAATCAACAAGTGGTCAAATTAATTAAAAAGATAAACTAAAGCCAAGTTTCTACCAGTAAAAAGATATCAAAAGACTCTGTGAGATAATGGTGGTGAATAGTATCCATTGATTACAAAAATAATGAAGGGGCATAGCAATGAGGTAATGCCAGATAACAAACTGTATAAAAGATGAGGTTTTGGACTAAGAGAGTCAGAACGGACTGCTGACCGGTCTCATGTTGTTTGTTGGTGTTCAATAAACTACAACTTTGACATCTGGAACTTGGGACTCAGAGAGTTTTTTTACAACTTAGAGAGAATCATCGTGAATATTCCACGACAACAGACAGACAGATAGACAGACAGACAGATAGATAGACAGACAGATATAGATAGATAGACAGATAAATAGATAGATAGATATATAGACAGACAGACAGACAGATAGATAGATATATAGAGAGACAGACAGAAAGACAGATATAGACAGACAGATATAGATAGATAGACAGACAGACAGACAGATAAATAGATAGATAGATATATAGACAGACAGATATAGATAGATAGACAGACAGACAGATAAATAGATAGATATATAGACAGACAGACAGATAGATAGATAGATAGATAGATAGATAGACAGACAGAGATAGACAGACAGACAGATAAATAGATAGATAGATAGATATATAGACAGAAAGACAGATATAGACAGACAGATAAATAGATAGATAGATATATAGACAGACAGACAGACAGACAGACAGATAAATAGATAGATAGTCAGACAGACAGACAGATAGATAGATAGATAGATAGATAGATAGATAGATAGACAGATAGTCAGACAGATAGACAGACAGATAGATAGATATACAGACAGATAGATAGATAGTCAGATAGATAGATAGATAGATAGACAGACAGATAAATAGATAGATAGATATATAGACAGACAGACAGATAAATAGATAGATAGATATATAGACAGACAGACAGATAGATAGATAGATAGATAGATAGATAGATACCGTCCAGCACTATAGGCATTTAAAAGTTGCCTTTCAGAGGCATTTAGGACATGGTGTCCTTTTATTAAATGCTGCCTCAAATTGGCATATGTGTTCCCACACATTGGGCACTGAAGATCCATCCTGTAAAATAAAAGAAACAAAGTTAATACATCATATCTATCTATCTATCTATCTTTCTTTCTTTCTTTCTTTCTGTCTGTCTTTTCTATCTATCTATCTGTCCGTCCGTACGTCCGTCTGTCTGTCTATCTATCTATCTGTATGTCTGTCTGTCTATCATCTGTCTGTCTATCTATCTGTTTGTCTATCTGTCTGTCTGTCTGTACTGTACTGTACTGTTTATTATGAAAGACCAAAAACAAAATTAGCATGAATATTATGTCATGGATTTAATGCGTTCTTTATTCATTTTAATAAATTAGTTTTATTTTAATTAACATCACAAGAAAAACATTATTTGACATTATTAATGCAAATACTGACAGGATGTGTTATGATTTAATGTGTTTATTAAAATTATTATCGAGTTTATTGTCGAGATAAATCACGAGTGCTCTATAGGCCTACTTTATCATCAATAAAAGAGTCATTCTACCAAACGGGTGCCATTTCCACTTTGCAATTTTCAAATTGTTCATTAAGAACACACTTTTTTTAAAAAAAAAACTTACAACTTGACAGATATGTTAATCCTCCAAAAAAATCAAATTTTCCCACCTCAGACACAAAATCCTTATTAATATTATCCTTTTTATTCAGGCAAGGGAGCCTTTCTTGAACCACCCCATTACGGACAATATGTACGCCATTAGAGTAGTAAAACATGAAATCCTTTCCATAAAATTTTAACAAAATGACCCTGTGACGGGGTGGTTCACTGTGACGGGGTGGTATGGACAAAGTGTTCCTCTATATGTAACATTATTCATTAAACACAGAGAGTGAGTGAGTGAGTGACTGAAATAGATAGTGAGTGTGTGAGTGAGTGAGTGTGTGAGTGAGTGATTGAGTGAGTGTGTGTGTGATGAGTGACGGAAATAGTGAGTGAGTGATGAGTGGCGGAAATAGTGAATGAGTGAGTGTGTGAGTGATGAGTGACTGAAATGGTGAGTGAGTGAGTGAGTGATTGAGTGAGCGACTGAAATAGTGAGTGAGTGATGAGTGACTGAAATAGTGAGTGAGTGATTGAGTGAGTGTGTGAGTGAGTGAGTGACTGAAATAGTGAGTGAGTGATTGAGTGAGTGACTGAGTGTGTGAGTGAGTGATGAGTGAGTGTGTGTGTGAGTGAGTGATGAGTGACTGAAATAGTGAGTGAGTGATTGAGTGAGTGATGAGTGACTGAAATAGTGAGTGAGTGATTGAGTGAGTGATGAGTGACTGAAATAGTGAGTGAGTGATTGAGTGAGTGATTGAGTGAGTGAGTAAGTGAGTGATTGAGTGAGTGATTGAGTGAGTGTGTGTGTGAGTGAGTGAGTGAGTGAGTGACTGAAATAGTGAGTGAGTGTGTGAGTGAGTGACTGAAATAGTGATTGAGTGAGTGATTGAGTGAGTGTGTGTGTGAGTGAGTGAGTGAGCGAGTGAGTGACTGAAATAGTGAGTGAGTGTGTGAGTGAGTGACTGAAATAGTGATTGAGTGAGTGATTGAGTGAGTGTGTGTGTGAGTGAGTGAGTGAGCGAGTGAGTGACTGAAATAGTGAGTGAGTGTGTGATGAGTGACTGAAATAGTGAGTGAGTGAGTGAGTGATGAGTGACTGAAATAGTGAGTGAATGAGTGAGCGAGTGAGTGACTGAAATAGTGAGTGAGTGTGTGACTGAAATAGTGAGTGAGTGTGTGAGTGAGCGATGAGTGACTGAAATAGATAGTAAATGAGTGATGAGTGACTGAAATATTGAGTGAGTGAGTGAGTGAGTGATGAGTGACTGAAATAGTGAGTGAGTGACTGAAATAGTGAGTGTGTGAGTGAGTGAGTGATGAGTGACAAAAATAGTGAGTGAATGAGTGAGTGAGTGTGTGAGTGATTGAGTGATGAGTGACTGAAATAGTGAGTGTGTGAGTGAGTGATGAGTGACAAAAATAGTGAGTGAGTGATTGAGTGAGTGATTGAGTGATGAGTGACTGAAATAGTGAGTGAGTGAGTGTGTGATTGAGTGATTAGAGTGAGTGATTGAGTGAGTGTGTGAGTGAATGAAATAGTGAGTGAGTGAGTGACTGAAATAGTGAGTGAGTGTGTGAGTGAGTGTGTGAGTGAGTGACTGAAATAGTGAGTGAGTGTGTGAGTGAGTGACTGAAATAGTGAGTGAGTGTGTGTGTGTGACTGAAATAGTAAGTCAGTGAGTGAATGAGTGATGAGTGACTGAAAGAGTGAGTGAGTGATGAGTGACTGAAATAGTGAGTGAGTGAAATAGTGAGTGAGTGAGCGAGTGATGAGTGACTGAAATAGTGAGTGAGTGTGTGAGTGAGTGATGAGTGACAAAAATAGTGAGTGAGTGTGTGAGTGATTGAGTGAGTGATTGAGTGATGAGTGACTGAAATGCTGAGTGGGTGATGAGTGACTGAAATAGTGAGTGAGTGTGTGAGTGAGTGAGTGAGTGAGCGAGTGATGAGTGACTGAAATAGTGAGTGTGTGAGTGAGTGATGAGTGACAAAAATAGTGAGTGAATGAGTGAGCGAGTGAGTGACTGAAATAGTGAGTGAGTGAGTGTGTGACTGAGTGACTGAAATAGTGAGTGAGTGTGTGAGTGAGTGATGAGTGACTGAAATAGATAGTAAATGAGTGATGAGTGACTGAAATAGTGAGTGAGTGAGTGATGAGTGACTGAAATAGTGAGTGAGTGAGTGACTGAAATAGTGAGTGAGTGAGTGAGTGAGCGAGTGATGAGTGACTGAAATAGTGAGTGTGTGAGTGAGTGATGAGCTACAAAAATAGTGAGTGAGCGAGTGAGTGACTGAAATAGTGAGTGAGTGAGTGTGTGACTGAGTGACTGAAATAGTGAGTGAGTGAGTGACTGAAATAGTGAGTGAGTGAGTGAGTGAGCGAGTGATGAGTGACTGAAATAGTGAGTGTGTGAGTGAGTGATGAGCTACAAAAATAGTGAGTGAGCGAGTGAGTGACTGAAATAGTGAGTGTGTGACTGAGTGACTGAAATAGTGAGTGAGTGACTGAAATAGTGAGTGAGTGAGTGTGTGAGTGAGTGACTGTAATAGTGAGTGAGTGTGTGAGTGAGTGACTGAAATAGTAAGTCAGTGAGTGAATGAGTGATGAGTGACTGAAAGAGTGAGTGAGTGAGTGATGAGTGACTGAAATAGTGAGTGAGTGAGTGAAATAGTGAGTGAGTGAGTGAGTGATGAGTGACTGAAATAGTGAGTGTGTGAGTGAGTGAGTGTGTGAGTGATTGAGTGAGTGAGTGAGTGATTGAGTGAGTGATTGAGTGATGAGTGACTGAAATGCTGAGTGAGTGAGTGGGTGATGAGTGTCTGAAATAGTGAGTGAGTGATGAGTGACTGAAATAGTGATTGAGTGTGTGATTGAGTGTGTGATTGAGTGACTGAGTGAGTGATTGAGTGAGTGATTGAGTGAGTGATGAGTGACTGAAATAGTGAGTGAGTGACTGAAATAGTGAGTGAGTGACTGAAATAGTGAGTGATTGAGTGAGTGATTGAGTGAGTGTGTGAGTGAGTGAGTGACTGAAATAGTGAGTGTGTGAGTGATTGAGTGATGAGTGAGTGATGAGTGACTGAAATAGTGAGTGAGTGAGTGTGTTATTGAGTGAGTGGGTGAGTGACTGAAATAGTGAGTGAGTGTGTGAGTGACTGAAATAGTGAGTGAGTGAGTGTGTGTGTGAGTGACTGAAATAGTGAGTGTGTGAGTGAGTGAGTGAGTGAGTGAGTGACTGAAATAGTGAGTGAGTGAGTGTGTGTGTGAGTGATTGAGTGATGAGTGACTGAAATAGTGAGTGAGTGAGTGTGTTATTGAGTGAGTGAGTGAGTGACTGAAATAGTGAGTGAGTGTGTGAGTGACTGAAATAGTGAGTGAGTGAGTGTGTGAGTGACTGAAACAGTGAGTGAGTGATTGAGTGATTGAGTGAGGGAGTGATTGAGTGAATGATTGAGTGATGAGTGACTGAAATAGTGAGTGTGTGATTGAGAGAATGAGTGAGTGAGTGTGTGATTGTGTGAGTGAGTGATGAGTGACTGAAATAGTGAGTGAGTGAGTGAGTGATGAGTGTTTGAAAGAGATAGTGAGCATGTGAGTGTGTGTGAGTGAGTGACTGAAATAGTGAGTGAGTGTGTGAGTGATTGAGTGAGTGTGTGAGTGATTGAGTGAGTGATGTGTGACTGAAATAGATAGTGAGTGAGTGATGAGTGACTGAAATAGTGAGTGAGTGAGTGAGTGACTGAAAGAGTGAGTGAGTGAGTGAGTGACTGAAATAGTGAGCATTTGAGTGTGTGTGTGAGTGACTGAGTGATGAGGGTTTGAAAGAGATAGTGAGCATGTGAGTGTGTGTGTGAGTGAGTGAGTGAGTGATGAGTGACTGAAATAGTGATTGAGTGAGTGATTGATGAGTGTTTGAAGGAGATAGTGAGCATGTGAGTGTGTGTGTGTGTGTGAGTGAGTGAGTGAGTGAGTGACTGAAACAGTGAGTGAGTGAGTGACTGAAATAGTGAGTGAGTGATGAGTGTTTGAAAGAGATAGTGAGCATGTGAGTGTATGTGTGAGTGAGTGAGTGATGAGTGACTGAAATAGTGAGTGAGTTAGTGACTGAAATAGTGAATGAGTGATGAGTGACTGAAATAGTGAGTGAGTGATGAGTGTTTGAAAGAGATAGTGAGCATGTGAGTGTGTGTGAGTGACTGCATTAGTGAGTGAGTGTTTGAAAGAGATAGTGAGCATGTGAGTGTGTGGTGAGTGAGTGAATGAACTAAACAGGGTTAAGTTAACGGAAAATAAACTGATTAGCCTATATTAGAATCCTTGATTTCACACATCCTCACATTCAAACGGGAAGCAGAACCACCCCATTACATCCCTTACCACCACGTCACAATAAAACGTGACGGGGTGGTAAATTTTATCCCAAAATGGCTGCAGATCTCATAAGTGGTCAAGTTCCTCACATAGCATAAATGCATTCAATCTGAAATATATTTTTCTTTGCATTAATAATGTAATTTTTTTTTATAAAAAACAGTTTTCCCTATCTATTTTGCGTGACGGGGTGGTTTGTTTGAGCTTTACGGACCCTGCCTAACACGAAAAAGCAACAAATAAACAAAGTATAAGAATGTCAGTGCTTGCATGCTTTTTTTTTTTTTTTTTTTCTTTTCTTTTTAGCTTGCATGCTTTTGTTCTTGGTGGTTACAATGCTCAAATGATGTCACTTCCACTTTGTGATGTAATATAAGGCAACAGTGCATTATTTATAGATAAAACAAGTTAGTGTGACGGGTGGTAAGTCAAACTGAGGGACACACACAAATCATTAAATATTTACAAAAAACAAGGTTTATTTTGAATAAATATATCTTATGTATACAGGGACACACATAACATCCTGAAAATGTATTTATTTATTTTTTTAAAAAACTAACTTATTTGGTGATATTTTAGATGCAATTGTCAACACGGACATGTGAAATTGGCCATGTACTAATGAAAAATGATTAAAATAGTATGTTAATCATTAAGAATAGTTTTTTTTTTTTTTTTATCATATATCATGTTAACAAGAACACTTGAATTAATAACTTTAAGCTTTTGAAACACACTTTGGGACATTTTTTGTGCCTTATGCATCTCATCAAACGTTGCGGACACAAATGGCACCCGTTTCATAGAATGACCCAAAAGTGTTAAAAATGACACGAATGCATCAGACATCACAATAAAAAACATTATATGACATTATTAATGCAAATACTGACAGGATGTGTTATGATTTAATGTGTTTATTAAAATTATTATCGAGTTTATTGTCGAGATAAATCACGAGTGCTCTGTACTTTATCATCAATAAAAGTGTTCAAAATGACACGAATGCATCAAACATCACAAGAAAAACATTATATGACATTATTAATGCAAATACTGACAGGATGTGTTATGATTTAATGTGTTTATTAAAATTATTATCGAGTTTATTGTCGAGATAAATCACGAGTGCTCTGTACTTTATCATCAATAAAAGTGTTCAAAATGACACGAATGCATCAAACCTCACAAGAAAAACATTATATGACATTATTAATGCAAATACTGACAGGATGTGTTATGATTCAATGTGTTTATTAAAATTATTATCGGGTTTATTGTCGAGTTAAATCACGAGTGCGCCATAGGCCTACTTTATCATCAATAAAAGTGTTCAAAATGACACGAATGCATCAAACATCACAAGAAAAACATTATATGACATAATGCAAATACTGACAGGATGTGTTATGATTTAATGTGTTTATTAAAATTATTATCGAGTTTATTGTCGAGATAAATCACGAGTGCTCTGTACTTTATCATCAATAAAAGTGTTCAAAATGACACGAATGCATCAAACATCACAAGAAAAACATTATATGACATTATTAATGCAAATACTGACAGGATGTGTTATGATTTAATGTGTTTATTAAAATTATTATCGAGTTTATTGTCGAGATAAATCACGAGTGCTCTGTACTTTATCATCAATAAAAGTGTTCAAAATGACACGAATGCATCAAACCTCACAAGAAAAACATTATATGACATTATTAATGCAAATACTGACAGGATGTGTTATGATTCAATGTGTTTATTAAAATTATTATCGGGTTTATTGTCGAGTTAAATCACGAGTGCGCCATAGGCCTACTTTATCATCAATAAAAGTGTTCAAAATGACACGAATGCATCAAACATCACAAGAAAAACATTATATGACATAATGCAAATACTGACAGGATGTGTTATGATTTAATGTGTTTATTAAAATTATTATCGAGTTTATTGTCGAGTTAAATCACGAGTGCGCTATAGGCCTACTTTATCATCAATAAAAGTGTTCAAAATGACACGAATGCATCAAACATCACAAGAAAAACATTATATGACATTATTAATGCAAATACTGACAGGATCTGTTATGATTTAATGTGTTTATTAAAATTATTATCGAGTTTATTGTCGAGTTAAATCACGAGCGCGTGCTTTTTTTTATTGCACGTGCGATGGAGAACATCATTGCCATTTTGCTCATTAGCTATTACACTGCATTTCAATGGTTTTCATCAGTCAACATTCAATGTTTAAGATACGTTCTTACCTTTATCTACCTTTTGATTGATTAATATTTACTTTATTATACTATCTGTTTTGTGGCATGCAACTGTAACAGTAGATGCAATAGTTATGTTATAACAATGAGGACCCACAAGTATAAGAACAGTTCTTATCTCCTCAACCATTGGTCCTTGACTTCTGGTCATTTGAATATGTACTCTGTTATTGGTCAATTCTTGGCCGGCCAGATACTATTTTTGGCTCCAAGAGTCCTTTCTTGACACTAACTGCTAACTGGCACAGTTGACTTCAATTTACCTTTAGGCCAATGCCCTTGTGGACTCTATAGCGCCCCCTAATCAGTGCGTGTGTGAGTGTGCGTGTGAGTGTGCATGTGTGTGTGAGTGTGCGTGCTAGTGTGCGTGCTAGTGTGCGTGTGTATGTGCGTGCTAGTGTGCGTGCTAGTGTGCATGCAAGTGTGAGTGTGCGAGTGCGTGGGCATGCGTGTGAGTGTGCGTGCGAGTGTGCGTGCAAGTGTGAGTGTGCCTGTGAGTGTGCTTGCGAGTGTGCGTGGAAGTGTGAGTGTGCGTGCGAGTGGTGCGTGCGAGTGGTGCGTGTACGTGCGAGTGTGAGTGTGCGTGTGAGTGTGCGTGAACATGTGAGTGTGCGTGCAAGTGTGTGTGCAAGTGTGAGTGTGCGAGTGTGCGTGGGCGTGCGTGTGAGTGCGAGTGTGCGTGCACGTGAGTGTGCGTGCGTGTGTGCATGCGTGTGTGAGTGTGTGCGTGCAAGTGTGTGTGCGAGTGAGTGTGCTTGTGAGTGCGAGTGTGCTTGCGAGTGTGTTCGAGTGTGAGTGTGCGTGCGAGTGAGTGTGCGTGCAAGTGTGAGTGTGCGAGTGAGTGTGCTTGTGAGTGTGCTAGTGTGCATGTGAGGGTGCGTGCGAGTGTGCGTGCGAGTGTGCGAGTGGGCGTGCTTGTGAGGGCGAGTGTGCGTGCACGCGAGTGCACGTGTGAATGTGCATGTGAGTGTTCGTGCGAGTGTGAGTGTGCGTGTGAGTGTGTGTGGCCTCCCCAAATGTAGCAGTGGCCACCCCCTGGCCACCCCAAATATAAAACTCTAGTTCCGCCACTGGCCCCAGGGCATGACTGTGGACACAGAGGCATTCTAAGGTCAATTGACCCCAGTTTGAGTTAGGGGGCTGGATACACTTATTAGATCCAAAAGTTGTATCTTGGTGTGGCCTAGGGAGACGGGGGCGTGGCCATGCGACGGATCTGACCAACAGCAGTCAAGACAAACCAGGCGATGAGGGGTCTATGACCAACGGTTACTGTCACTACTCGATCCGTACTGGAAACACGATTTGTATTGCGCACGTGCTCGATTTATAGAAACGCGGTGGAGAGTGACTGATTTAAATATGGATTCTATTGTGTTTTATGTACAAATTCAAAAATTTCTCTTAAAAGGAGAAATTCCTGATAATCCCACAGAGTGTTGGAAGGTGAAATGGGTGCGAATTTTACCGTCAAAGGTAACTATAAGTACCTAGAGATTTTATAATGAAAAAAGAGAACTGATTGTCTGGAACAACCAGGGTCATGTGCTTAATTCAAAAATTGTGTTTAAAATATCAAGCTACGTTAACTGTACTTGTTCAGCTCACGTGTCTGGGTATTAATAAATGGGTATTATAAAAAAAGTGACTATAATGTAGTTTATAATGTAGTCGTTGTACTTTTCCTCTAAAAACAGACGACAGACTCTTCTACGTCGGTCCCAGTAGGCAGTACATGCGGATAGTTGTCCTGTCAGAGGAAGAGAAGAGGTCTGTTCTTATGGAGTGCCACAATAACCTGGCTACTGGCTACTATTGGCCTACAATTATCCAGGATGTGAAAGAATCGTTAATGTACTACAGTGGTGGTACTTTAATTTTACTTTCTTCTTTTTCTTTTACCTCTATTTTTTCCCGTTTTTTCTTAACAAGTATCTATACTTAAGAATGTGTCTGATTGTTCGATACCTCCTTGAATTATAAGTTATATTTATTGTCATCCACAACTTGTATCAACTGGATATTTTTGTAGATATTTTGTTCAAAAAATTGTTTTTCTTTTTAGGTCAGATCTTGTCACCTCTGCCAGTTGAATGACCCCATCAAGACTGTTGTGCCAGTCTTGCATTCCATTAAGGTACTGCTTACAATAATTTAGCATACTGATGAGACTAACAAACTAGTCTTACGCTTGTGTACAGTTTTCCTAGCATTTGCTGATGCTAATTTTGTGCCATGCAGGTAAAAGGATCTTGGGAGGTGCTTGGTTTGGATTTGATTGGACCACTGCCAGAAACAGCACGCAACAACAAGTATGTCCTCACCATGACCGACCTGTACACCAAGTGGGTGATTGCAGAACCAATGCAATCTAAGACAGCAGCTGAGGTGTCTGCAATAATAACCGCAAAGTTGTACTTGTTCGGCATGGTTAGGAAAATCATTACAGGCCAAGGGAAGGCGTTTGTCAACAAGGTGAAGTTTTGTAAAGGTTTAATTATGTTTTTCCCCCCTACTATATGTCTCTACATATATGTTGTTGTCTACAATTACTCCAGTCTTGCAATTTTAACTGATGATCTCTCTACAGCTCAACAACAGCATTTTCAGTACAGTGAAAATCAAACATGCTGTCTCCAGTGCTTACCATCCCCAGACCAACGGACAGGTAACTCTTCAGATATCTGTCCTGTAAGATCTATTGTTGTCTTGTGGTTATTTGTCAACTTTATAAATGCATTGATATGTACAGGATGAAAGAATCAATCAGAATATCAAGTGTACTCTCAGGAAGTATGTGAATGGCAATGAGTATACAACTCAAGATGGCGCCGAGTATGGCTGCTGCGTCGCGAGCTCCGTCAAAACACTGCAGTTTATTGTTTGTTTTGTTTACAGTTCTGTGTTTTTTTGTCTTGGATGTTGTCTGCCTTATTGTGTACGACAGACAAACGCTTTTGGACATTGGTTCGGCAATCACACACCGAAAACTGGACTTCACATTCCTCAATGCCGACCCGCGGTTTACAAACACGCCAGCGGAGCCCTTTGTTTGGGCTGCCCGGCCGCGGAAACGCAGAAGGAAAAGAGGAAAAAGAGCCGGCGTTCTCATCAGATTAAGACGTCGCGCAAATCACCCCCCGCTACCCAGTATACTACTGGCAAATGTTCAGTCTCTGGACAACAAGCTCTGCGAGCTGAGAGCGCGGATCTCTTTCCAACGAGAGACGAGAGAATGCTGTGTTATCTGTCTTACGGAAACCTGGATGTCCGCGGAGATTCCAGACTCAGCCATCGAACCCACGGGTTTCTCCGTGCACCGAGCGGACAGAGCAAAAGACCTCTCAGGTAAAAGCAGAGGTGGAGGTGTATGTTTTATGATCAACAAATCATGGTGTGATCAGAGGAATGTACATTTTATCAGGTCTTTCTGCTCTCCTGATTTGGAATATCTCATGCTTCTGTGTCGACCATTCTGGCTACCGAGGGAATTCCCAGCGGTCATTATCACTGCTGTGTACATCCCCCCACAAGCCGACACAGACCGGGCACTTAGGGAACTGTATGGCAGTATAAGTCAGCAGGAAACCGCGCACCCTGAGGCTGCGTTCATTGTTGCCGGGGACTTCAACAAAGCCAACTTCAAAACAATAGCACCAAAATACCACCAACACATCAGCTTTAACACACGAGGGGACCGGGTTTTGGATCATTGCTATTCTCCTTTCCGGGATGGCTACAAATCCCTCCCCCGCCCACCATTTGGCAAATCCGACCACTCTTCCGTTCTGCTTCTGCCCGCTTACAGGCAGAAACTGAAACGAGAAGCCCCCGCCCTCAGAATGATCCAGTGCTGGTCGGACCAATCAGACTCTGCGCTACAGGACTGTTTTGATCACGCGGACTGGGAGATGTTCCGGTCCGCTTCTGATGACGACATCGAGGTTTACGCTGATAGCGTAACGTGTTTCATCAGGAAGTGCGTAGAGGACGTTGTTCCGACGAAAACTATACGGATCTACCCCAACCAGAAACCCTGGGTTAACGGTGATGTTCGCGCGGCACTTACTGCGCGGACCACCGCTTTTAATTCCGGGAACGCGGAGGAGCGTAAACAAGCCAGTTATGCCCTCCGTAACTCCATCAGTACAGCCAAACACCAGTACAGGCACAAAATTGAAGGACAGTTTAACACCACTGACTCAAGAAGTATGTGGCAGGGAATTAACACCATCACGGACTATAAACAGAATAAAAACTCCGCCATGAACACTGTTGCCTCTCTCCCGGACGAGCTTAATACTTTTTATGCTCGTTTCGAGGATAACAACAACACCACCCTCGCGGAGAGAGCACTCGCGGCCGATACTACAGATGATGGTTCACTCTCCGTCTCTGTTGCGGATGTAACCCGATCCTTTCGACGGGTGAACATTCGCAAAGCCGCGGGTCCAGACGGCATTCCGGGCCGCGTCATCAGAGCATGCGCGAACCAACTGGCTGGTGTTTTTACGGACATTTTCAACCTGTCCCTCTCCCTGTCTGTAGTCCCCACATGCTTCAAAACATCAACCATTGTGCCTGTACCGAAGCAAGCCAAAATAACTTGCTTAAATGACTGGCGTCCTGTTGCCCTCACCCCCATCATCAGCAAATGCTTTGAGAGGTTGATCAGAGATCACATCTGCTCTGTTCTGCCCACCTCTTTGGACCCATTGCAGTTTGCCTACCGTAACAACCGCTCCACTGATGATGCTATTGCATCTACAATACACACTGCTCTATCCCACCTGGAAAAAAGGAACACGTATGTGAGAATGCTGTTTGTAGACTACAGCTCAGCATTCAACACCATAGTGCCCTCCAAGCTTGATGTGAAACTCCGGGCTCTGGGCTTAAACAGCTCGCTGTGCAGCTGGATCCTGGATTTCCTGTCAGGCAGACGTCAGGTGGTTAGAATGGGCAGCAACATCTCCTCATCACTGACCCTCAACACTGGAGCCCCGCAGGGCTGTGTTCTCAGCCCACTCCTGTATTCCCTTTACACACATGACTGTGTGGCGACACATAGCTCCAATGCCATCATTAAGTTTGCTGACGATACGACGGTTGTAGGTCTGATCACTGACAATGATGAAACAGCCTACAGAGAGGAGGTGCACACTCTGACACACTGGTGTCAGGAGCACAACCTCTCCCTCAACGTCAGTAAAACCAAGGAGCTTGTGGTGGACTTCAGGAAGAAAGACAGAGAACACAGCCCCATCACCATTAATGGAGCACCGGTGGAGAGAGTCAGCAGCTTCAAGTTCCTCGGTGTCCACATCACTGAGGAACTCACATGGTCCGTCCACACTGAGGCCGTTGCGAAGAAGGCTCACCAGCGCCTCTTCTTCCTGAGACGGCTGAGGAAGTTTGGAATGAACCACCACATCCTCACACGGTTCTACACCAGTACTGTAGAGAGCATCCTGACTGGCTGCATCACCGCCTGGTAAGGCAATAGCACCGCCCACAACCGCAAAGACCTGCAAAGGGTGGTGCGAACGGCCAGAAACATCATCGGAGGTGAGCTTCCCTCCCTCCAGGATATATATAACAGACGGTGTGTGAATAAAGCTCGGAGGATTATCAAAGACTCCAGCCACCCGAGTCATGGGCTGCTCTCACTGCTGCCATCAGGCAGGTGGTATCGCAGCATCAGGACCCGCACCACCCGACTACATGACAGCTTCTTCCCACAAGCAATAAGACTTTTGAACACATGATCTCTCACGATCTACAATCAGCACTGCACTTTATTAATCTTCATTCTGTCAATATATTCTCGCTCCCATTTCAGTTAGTGTATATATATTTATACCCTTATCTAGTGTATGTGTATTCTACATTGTGTGTATTGTGTACATTTGATATGTAAATTGTTGTGTAGGTATGTGTACATTTGTTATGTAAACTGTGTTGTGTAAATGTTGTTATTGTAAAGTGGTTTATGTCTCGTCACTGTCATGACTGCTATGTTGCTCGGAACTGCACACAAGAATTTCACCTACTGTTGCACTCGTGTACACAGTAGTGTGACAATAAAGTGATTTGATTTTGATTTGATTTGATTTGAATGACAACCATAATGACTGGGATCGCCACCTTCCTGCTGTGGTGTATGGAATCAACACTGCAAAGCAGGTTGTGTCTTAACATGCTTGCTTATTATATTTATAATATGTGCGGATAGTTGTCAATAGTAAAACTGAATTGATTAATTTATTTAATATGTAATGTTAAGGGTGGAGTTTTTCTTTTAATACAAATGTAATGGTTAATGGGAAGCTTCCTATGTGATCAGTACTCCACTAGACACAGTCCCTACTTCCAGAAGTCATGAATGCCTGTCCCATGGGAGATGATTTTGAAGTTGCTGACCCGGAAGATGACATCGACACCAGAGTCAATAAGATGCAACTTCTTAATGAAACAGTTTGTATTTGAATAATAAAGGTAAATTAAGTAGTGCCATACTATCGGAATTAGACCTAGGCATAGGCTGATCTATGTATTTTCTTTGCTATGATTCTGATTCTCTGAGCTCTTGTTATGTCACTGTTACACTGTATATTTAGAGATGTGGATAATGTAATGTTTCTGGGACTGTGTGTCTATGTGTGCCCAGGGTGTCACGATCACTTTAGCATTCTCTGCCTCAGTAGATAGCATCACCAGGAAAAGATTAGACGATGGAGGTGACTCGTGTGACCTACATAAACTGGGGTGGGTGACTACCACCCTCTCCTGTCAGAGATGGGATACTTAAAAACCTATGCTTGGCCTCTCTAGTTAGGGAAGCAATTGAATTTTCTCTTTGTTACATAGTAATGAATAAATCTTGTTCCTTATTGTTCTACCTTGGCCTGACTGAGACTCCATTGATCTGTTGGTTTCAAAAATAAATCCCATCAAGAGACGAGACCAGAGAATTTTGTTTTTGTTTTCAATGAGTTTTCATTTAGGGGTACTGTTCTTTTTTTTTTTTAGGTTCTTCACAACATAGAGAGAGCTCAGTTCAGGCCGGTGATGATGTTCTGCTCTCACGGGACCCCAAGAAACGATGGACAGGAGACATATTTACTAGTCTGCACCAAGGACCATATACTGTGGCCAGCATCACTTCCAAAGGGGTAGCCACTATTGTGAAGGGTTCAGAGGGTCAGTGTGTCAAGACTGAGGACATACTACAGATTGAAAAGTAAGAATGTTCGATAAACTCTGTATAAAACAGTTTAAAATTAAATGCTATATTCAGAAAAATTGGATATTTGTGTGTAATTCCTGTTGTTACTAATTGTCACGTATTTGTGTATCATCAGATGGACCAACTGAGAGGATGTTTCTCCAGGATCACTGTTACTGTTATTTAAATGACAGATAGAGCATCCATATGCTTGTTCAAGTGCAAAGTGGGAGAAGGACTTGTGCCCTATTCAAGATGAACTGGTAAGCATTCTGTCTATTTAGTGACACTTTGCATATTTAAATGATAACCATTACTTCATCATGTCAAACTTTATTTCTATTTAGATAAAGTATGTGTTGGACAAAAATCGGGCATCAGGAGAACTGATCGTAAAGCAAGGCAAATTCTGCCTCACACGAGAAGACTTCTGGTGTCACATTCTGTTGACTTTTGTTCTGTGCTTTTATGTTGAAATTCCTGTTTAGTTCCTGTTTCCTGTTTGGTTTTTGTAGTCCTTTGTAGTTCCATTTTTTGATTGGTTTTCCCCTGATTGTCTCCCATGCCCTGATTTTTTCCCCAGGTGTTACTAGTTTTCCCTTGTGTATTTTAGCCCTTGTTTCCCTCCTGTCCATTTGTCTGTTATTTCATGTTTTATGTGGTTTTCCTCCCGAGCCTGGTTTTCCTTGTTCCTTGTTTTTTTTTTCCTTTTGAGTTAAATAAAAGCTGCACTTAGATCCTCTCCTGTTGCCTGCCGTCACAGAATAACTAACCCAAAAAACATGGATCTAGCGGCAATCTTCCTCCAGCTGAGCCGAGCGAACCTCCCCTTAACTGAATACTCACGTCTGTTTAGCACCATAGCCCAATGCACTGGATTCTCTGATGGCCACCTTAAGTCCATTTACCAGCTCGGCCTCCTTTCCCATGGATGGATCGAGTTGCCAGAGACTGCTGATTTCACCTGGGAGAGGTACGTGAATTTGGTTTTGGAGACGTTTTCTCCTGTTGGTACTTCCAATGAGCCCACGCCTGCCACGGCCAACGAGCCAACCCCCACGCCTGCCACGGCCAACGCCCACGCCTGCCATGGCCATCGAGCTGGAAGCCTCGTCCGTCCCAGAGCCAGCGTTGCCGGCCTCGTCCGTCCCAGAGCCAGCGTTGCCGGCCTCGTCTGCCAGGAGGAGAAGGAAGGCCTCTGCTCTCCAGTCTCCGCCTTCCACGGCTCCGTCCCCAGAGCCAGCGCCTGTAGCCTCGACCGTCCCTGAGCCAGAGCCAGCGCCTGTAGCCTCGACCGTCCCTGAGCCAGCGCCTGTAGCCTCGACCGTCCCTGAGCCAGAGCCAGCGCCTGTAGCCTCGACCGTCCCTGAGCCAGAGCCAGCGCCTGTAGCCTCGACCGTCCCTGAGCCAGAGCCAGCACCTGCAGTCCTGACCGTCCATGAGCCAGTGCCTCTCGAGCCTCCCAGGGCTCCGCTTCCAAGAGCTCCGCCCCTCGAGCCACCCAGTGCTCTGCCCCTCAGTGCTCTGCCTCCGGAGCTTCCCAGTGCTCTGCCTCCGGAGCTTCCCAGTGCTCCGCCTTTCAGTGCTCCGCCTCCCGAGCTTCCCAATGCTCCGCCTCCCGAGCTTCCCAGTGCTCCGCCTCCCAGGGCTCAGCCTCCCGAGCTTCCCAGTGCTCCGCCTCCCAGGGCTCAGCCTCCCGAGCCTCCCAGGGCTCCGCCTTCCAGGGTACCGCCTCCCGAGCTTCCCAGTGCTCCGCCTTTCAGTGCTCAGCTTCCCAGTGCTCCGCCTCCCGAGCTTCCCAGTGCTCCGCCTTCCAGTGCTCCGCCTTCCAGGGCTCCGCCTCCCGAGCCTCCCAGGGCTCCGCCTTCCAGGGCACCGCCTCCCGAGCCTTCCACGGCTCCGCCTTCCAGGGCTCCGCTTCCCGAGCCTTCCACGTCTCCTAAACCTCCCATAGCACTGTCTCCTGGGCCTTCCACGGCTCCACCTCCCAGGGCTCCGCCTCCAGTGCCGCCTTCGCCACCAGTACCTTCCGCGCCTCCAGTGCCTTCCGTGCCTCCAATGCCTTGCACGCCTCCTGAGCCCTCCACGGCTCCTCCCCCTGTGTCTTCCACGGCCCTGCCTGCTCCGCCTTCCACGGCCCTGCCTGCTCTGCCTTCTACGGCTCTGCCCCCAGAGTCCTCCATGACTCCGCCTTCCATGGCCCTGCAGACTGAGACTGCCCCTGACCCCGGCCTGAGGCCTCCCCCCCCAGACTCCCTGACCCTACCTTGTTCCTTTCCTCCCCTTGTGCCCCCTTGAACTGCCTATTTGCCCCTGGTGCCCCCCTGAACTATAACCGTTTTCCACTGTGCTCCATGGACAATTTATTTATTTATTTTATTTTTATTTTTGAGCGTCTGGAATCCGCTCCTTAAAGGGGGGGCTCTGTAACATTCTGTTGACTTTTGTTCTGTGCTTTTATGTTGAAATTCCTGTTTAGTTCCTGTTTCCTGTTTGGTTTTTGTAGTCCCATTTTTTTTTTTTGATTGGTTTTCCCCTGATTGTTTCCCCAGGTGTTACTAGTTTTCCCTTGTGTATTTTAGCCCTTGTTTCCCTCCTGTCCATTTGTCTGTTATTTCATGTTTTATGTGGTTTTCCTCCCGAGCCTGGTTTTCCCTTGTTCCTTGTTTTTTTTTTTCCTTTTGAGTTAAATAAAAGCTGCACTTAGATCCTCTCCTGTTGCCTGTCATCACATCTGGAGTCCGGGTTTACTGGATGTGTCTTAGTTTACTGCATAAAAAATTAATTCCCGGATAATGCATAATTTTACATATGGCAGCTTTCGCAGGGATGTAATCGTTCTGTAATTAATTTCAGATCGGAAATGCTTGCCTCAAGATTGTGGAAGAAGTTGCACGAAGACATGTAATTCATACCATTATATCTTCTTTTCAAAGTATTTATTTTGATGCATGTGTGTTTAATAACTTATGTTCTTTCCATAAGGGAAAAACATTTCACATTGTGGACCTCTATGTTGTTGCCAACTGGAAAGACAAAAATGTGGACCCAGAGCATTGTTTGCCTGTAAATGTATTTTATTTTTTGTTATCATATACTCCTCAACCGAGAAAGAACTCTATTGGGAACAGGCACAGAAGTATATGTTTTCTGTGCATGCATATTATTTTGTCCCAATGCTATTAGGAAAATGTAACTATTTCCAGCTTTTCTGAAGCTGATCACTATCTGCTCTGTGTTGAGTTTATTTTTATAATCTTTCTAGCTGTAATATTTTAACATTTAACATTTTATTTGTGTGTTTTTAGGAGGAGGTGCCATTGATTCGCCAGTGATGGTGCATTCAGCTGAAGGAGAGGTTTTGCCTAGAAGGGTATGACAGACTACAGATAAAATTTCTGTATCTTGGCTGTATTAAGTCACTGTTGGCAAAGTGATACTAGAAAGGTGTTTTACAAACAGAGTGCATATACATTTACATATTTTCCAAAGGTATGGACAGAGATTTGCACACTGGACAGAAGAAGCATCCTAACTCCTTCAGGAAACCCATGAGCCTGTCTTTAGGGTGTAAAAATCCACCACCACAAAACTGTTACCCAGCAGAAGAGTTGTGGTTGAAGAGGACACTGATAAGATAAATTATTATGGCATTAAATGTTGGACAAAACAGCGCAAGCACATAAACACAGCGCGAAAGTGAATTACAACAGTGTGAGCACCATGACACAGCTAGCACGTAAAATGTGAACCTGCAGAACTTGCAAATCACAAACTCGAACACAAAAAATATGACTGCACACTATCGTACACGCGCATAATAATAATTAATCATAATTTAAATAAAAGCATCTTTTAGACGTAGCATACAAGTGGATATCCACTTGTATGCTACGTCTAAAAGATGCATAATTAGGGCCCAAGCCTGAAAAGGCGAAGGCCCTATTGTTTTCCTTAGGATTATTAGGGCCCAAGCCTGAAAAGGCGAAGGCCCTATTGTTTTCCTTAGGATTATTATTAGGGCCCAAGCCTGAAAAGGCGAAGGCCCTATTGTTTTCCTTAGGATTATTATTATTATTATTAGGGCCCAAGCCTGAAAAGGCGAAGGCCCTATTGTTTTCCTTAGGATTATTATTAGGGCCCAAGCCTGAAAAGGCGAAGGCCCTATTGTTTTCCTTAGGATTATTATTATTATTATTATTATTATTATTATTATTATTATTATTTTATCGACTATTCGGGCACTTTTGGGGGCCTTAACATGCTCTAAAACTCTTGAAACTTTGCACACGGGTCAGAACCTGCGGCCATCAGGGCTGGGCTGAAGATGGTACCCGGGCGTGGCAGGGGGGCTCAGCAGCGCCCCCTGGAACGGGGTCCGAAACCTTGGTCCATAAATCAAACACACTTGCATGTAATAATATGAAAGTCGGTACACATATAGATCTCATCGTTTCATATATACTTCATGCTCTTACTTTTTACCTCAGCCCAACAGGAAGTCGGCTATTTAGGGTTGTTTGGAAAACGTATACAATGGAATTTGAAATACTCCTCCTAGAGAAATCATTTAATCGCCACGAATCTCAGTCAGCATGAAGTCAAGACATTGAGGATGAAAAATTGCCAGCGGATTTTTGATATCTCGAACGGTTTGGCCGTGGCGAGGAAACAAATTTATGACGAGAAAAGTGAGACAGGAAGTGTGTTATAACTTCTGCATAAATTAACAGATCTTGATGAAACTTCAGCAGTGTGTTCGTTGTAAGAGGCCGATCACATGGATGTGACTATTGTGAGTCAAAGTTATAGCGCCACCAACTGGCAGCAGGAAGTGTGTCACTTTCAAAATGCTTTGAAATCACCCTCTTGTTTTTACCCGATTTGCTTCAAACTTTACGTGTATAATGTAAACACACGGCAGATTTAGACCTGTGAAAGGATTATTGATATCTTAGATACTGTTGCCGTGGCAACACTTCAAACTTTACTTTTCTTTATTGATGCTTTTGAGACTCTTAACATACTTGAAATTGCATGAAACTCGACAGAGACGTCACATTTATTAGCCAGTAGACATGTGCAAAGTTTCAGAAATGGGTGTGGTGAGGGGCTCAGTAGCGCCACCTTTTGACAAAAAAGTGGGGGGTTAGTTTCATCTACAGGTACAAAAATTGGTATTGATATAGTTCTCCTCAAGCCGGACAACTTTCTAATTTACAGTCATTAGCTCCGACCAACAGAAAGTCAGATATTTTGGTTTGAATGTGGAGAAAATGTCAGAATTTTGCAAGTCACTCTCTAAGACTTTGTGTGTGAGGAGTAGGAAGGGAGGGGGTCTTGTGAAGTAATACATAGGGCTATACTGCCCTCTTGTGTTCAACATAGTATGGGTTACATTAACTTTTGCACGATATTCTAATTTTTCGAGTTTCACCTGTATGCAGAGTTGACAGAAAAATGTTACACACGCCGTAGCAGGTGAATACAACAAAGAACTAAAGCCTAAAAAACTAAAGTTTAATCCACTGTCTGTTCATTCTCTGAGTGGCAATTACAAGAAATGTCCAATAGATGGCATCCAAGCCTCATTGTTCAATGATTTACAACAGGTCTGAGTCCAGAATGGGCAGGGACTGAGTTCAACAGTTGCTTGAGCTCTTTTGCAGTCGAATCCCAGAAAAAAGGCAAACAATGTGTCCCCACTCAATATATACATCAACTGAGTGGCGGATACAATTTTTAACAACCTTTAACCATTTACAGCCAGAGCGTTCAAATTTGGGAACAATTATTCCCATGGTTCCTGTCTCAGTGTCATCGTCGTCCGATCACCGATTTTATTTCTGAAGTCTGCCCAGATACTCATGACAATACAAGCTAAAGGCACATGTGATTGGTTAAGGGGTTACTGGGCAAGAATAATAACTGTATCGTCATCACCGTCTTCCTTCATTTCAATGGAAAGGTGATATCACGAGAGATTTACTCCAGTGTTGGATTTACTGCTTCAAATTAAATACTGAGGCGATTTTTGCAAGGTAAGAACGTGTGTTGTCTATATTTTCTATAGAAAGTCAAAACGTTTTAGTTACGAAGCATTTATTTGTAGGAGTATTGCTAGTTATTTCTGGAAAAAAATGACAAAACAACTCAAATAAATGTTTGTGAGCAGTTTTGTGTGAAACCGCGAGATGCGTCGCGTCTAACGCACGAGC
This sequence comes from Moxostoma hubbsi, assembly GCA_032164185.1. Lineage (NCBI taxonomy): Eukaryota > Metazoa > Chordata > Actinopteri > Cypriniformes > Catostomidae > Moxostoma > Moxostoma hubbsi. The sequence goes on along the minus strand of JAVLUX010000125.1, from coordinate 10,503,864 downwards.
CCCGATGAGAGATCGCATTCGCTTCTTCTTGCGTTTGAACGGACAATTTCATACTACAAAATGTCAAATTACATGATATATTGTCTGTTTTGTCCCAAGTGAACATAAACAGTTGATGAAGAAATCGCGAATCGAAATCTAGTATCAACACTTCCGAGAATGATTATCAGCGTTGTGTCTGACAGCGCGAGGCATCTCATTTTTACTCGCATCTTCATGGAGGTTTGTCGGTTGTATGTAGTTTCACAATCTCAATCAAGTAATCTCTGAAATGAATACAGATGTAACAGCACGAAAATAATGAGACTTCACAGTTCTCAAAAGATTAAACTCACTAAAACCAGCCGCACAGACTGTGCCTTGAATGAAATGCGTTTAAAATCCTCTTAAAGAGACAGTAACAATTTTCCAAGTAAATAAAAAGTAGGCCTACAAATGGTTTTCACCCCAAAAATAAATTTCTCTCATCGTATACTCACCCTCATTGCATCCCAGATGTGTATTGTTTTCTTTCTTCTAGTGAACACAAATTAAGCTTTTTAGAAGATTATCTCAACCCTGTTGGACCTTTCAATGACTTGAATGGTGATCAGAACTCAGAAGCTACAAAAATCAAATAAATGCAGCATAAAAGTAATCCATACCACTCCAGTGGTTAAATCCATGCCTTCAGAAGTGATATTATAGGTGTGGGTTAGAAATAGACCTATATATATATATACTTCAAGATGACATCACTCTGAAGTACTGCGTAAAGAATATCCCACATTCGCCCTTAGGGGGCGCTACAGGCCATGCCCAAAATTCCCATTTTCTGGTCAAAAATGTTCTAATGTTGTATATTGATACTACAGGCCAACAGGAATTCACAAACCAAGAGTGGCCCACATTCGCCCTTATGGGGCGCTACAGGCCACGCCCTAAATTCCCATTTGCTGGTCAAAAATGTTCTAATTTGGTACATTGATACTACAGGCCAACAGGAACCCACAAACAAAGAATTGCCCATATTCGCCATTAGGGGGCGCTACAGGCTATGCCCAAAATTCCCATTTTATGGTCAAAAATTTTCTAATTTGGTATATTGACACTACAGGCCAACAGAAATCCACAAACCAAGAATGTCTCACATTTGCCCTTAGGGGGTGCTAAAGGACATTCCCAAATTGCACATTTTTTTGTCAAATACTTTCTAATTTGGTACATTAATACTACAGGCCAACAGGAACCTACAAACCAAGAATGGCTCACATTCGCCCTTAGGGGGCGGTACAGGCCATTCCCAAATGTCAGTTTTTCAAAGTGATTGTATTTCCACCCCATTTATTTAGTTTTTCTGAAACCTGGTGAACATACCTCATTTCTCATTGTAAACAAAAAACCCTACAGGATCCATAAGGTCCGGCATGATGGATTTTCCTGTACACTGAAAATGTTTAGTTTAGGATTCAGACAGAAAGACATGTTTTTTGGATTTTTTAATTGGGAGGGTTTAACCCCAACCCTCTATTGATCAATTTTAAATGATTTGCCATTTTGAGGAGGAATCGCATTGCTGCTTGCAGCTATATTTTTGAGTTGTTGCTGTGTCCATCATCCTTTGTTTTCCGAAAGCCACCAAGTGGAAATGAGCCCGGTAACTAAAGGCACCAGGGTTGCGGTGCCACCGGCTTGGGCCCGTCATCGCTGCTTGCAGCTTTAATTATTATTATTATTATTATTTTATCGACTATTCGGGCACTTTTGGGGGCCTTAACATGCTCTAAAACTCTTGAAAATTTGCACATGGGTCAGAACCTGCGGCCATCAGGGCTGGGCTGAAGATGGTACCCGGGCGTGGCAGGGGGGCTCAGCAGCGCCCCCTGGAACGGGGTCCGAAACCTTGGTCCATAAATCAAACACACTTGCATGTAATAATATGAAAGTCGGTACACATATAGATCTCATCGTTTCATATATACTTCATGCTCTTACTTTTTACCTCAGCCCAACAGGAAGTCGGCTATTTAGGGTTGTTTGGAAAACGTATACAATGGAATTTGAAATACTCCTCCTAGAGAAATCATTTAATCGCCACGAATCTCAGTCAGCATGAAGTCAAGACATTGAGGATGAAAAATTGCCAGCGGATTTTTGATATCTCGAACGGTTTGGCCGTGGCGAGGAAACAAATTTATGGCGAGAAAAGTGAGACAGGAAGTGTGTTATAACTTCTGCATAAATTAACAGATCTTGATGAAACTTCAGCAGTGTGTTCGTTGTAAGAGGCCGATCACATGGATGTGACTATTGTGAGTCAAAGTTATAGCGCCACCAACTGGCAGCAGGAAGTGTGTCACTTTCAAAATGCTTTGAAATCACCCTCTTGTTTTTACCCGATTTGCTTCAAACTTTACGTGTATAATGTAAACACACGGCAGATTTAGACCTGTGAAAGGATTATTGATATCTTAGATACTGTTGCCGTGGCAACACTTCAAACTTTACTTTTCTTTATTGATGCTTTTGAGACTCTTAACATACTTGAAATTGCATGAAACTCGACAGAGACGTCACATTTATTAGCCAGTAGACATGTGCAAAGTTTCAGAAATGGGTGTGGTGAGGGGCTCAGTAGCGCCACCTTTTGACAAAAAAGTGGGGGGTTAGTTTCATCTACAGGTACAAAAATTGGTATTGATATAGTTCTCCTCAAGCCGGACAACTTTCTAATTTACAGTCATTAGCTCCGACCAACAGAAAGTCAGATATTTTGGTTTGAATGTGGAGAAAATGTCAGAATTTTGCAAGTCACTCTCTAAGACTTTGTGTGTGAGGAGTAGGAAGGGAGGGGGGCTTGTGAAGTAATACATAGGGCTATACTGCCCTCTTGTGTTCAACATAGTATGGGTTACATTAACTTTTGCACGATATTCTAATTTTTCGAGTTTCACCTGTATGCAGAGTTGACAGAAAAATGTTACACACGCCGTAGCAGGTGAATACAACAAAGAACTAAAGCCTAAAAAACTAAAGTTTAATCCACTGTCTGTTCATTCTCTGAGTGGCAATTACAAGAAATGTCCAATAGATGGCATCCAAGCCTCATTGTTCAATGATTTACAACAGGTCTGAGTCCAGAATGGGCAGGGACTGAGTTCAACAGTTGCTTGAGCTCTTTTGCAGTCGAATCCCAGAAAAAAGGCAAACAATGTGTCCCCACTCAATATATACATCAACTGAGTGGAGGATACAATTTTTAACAACCTTTAACCATTTACAGCCAGAGCGTTCAAATTTGGGAACAATTATTCCCATGGTTCCTGTCTCAGTGTCATCGTCGTCCAATCACCGATTTTATTTCTGAAATCTGCCCAGATACTCATGACAATACAAGCTAAAGGCACATGTGATTGGTTAAGGGGTTACTGGGCAAGAATAATAACTGTATCGTCATCACCGTCTTCCTTCATTTCAATGGGACGGTGATATCACGAGAGATTTACTCCAGTGTTGGATTTACTGCTTCAAATTAAATACTGAGGCGATTTTTGCAAGGTAAGAACGTGTGTTGTCTATATTTTCTATAGAAAGTCAAAACGTTTTAGTTACGAAGCATTTATTTGTAGGAGTATTGCTAGTTATTTCTGGAAAAAAATGACAAAATAACTCAAATAAATGTTTGTGAGCAGTTTTGTGTGAAACCGCGAGATGCGTCGCGTCTAACGCACGAGCCCCGATGAGAGATCGCATTCGCTTCTTCTTGCGTTTGAACGGACAATTTCATACTACAAAATGTCAAATTACATGATATATTGTCTGTTTTGTCCCAAGTGAACATAAACAGTTGATGAAGAAATCGCGAATCGAAATCTAGTATCAACACTTCCGAGAATGATTATCAGCGTTGTGCCTGACAGCGCGAGGAATCTCATTTTTACTCGCATCTTCATGGAGGTTTGTCGGTTGTATGTAGTTTCACAATCTCAATCAAGTAATCTCTGAAATGAATACAGATGTAACAGCACGAAAATAATGAGACTTCACAGTTCTCAAAAGATTAAACTCACTAAAACAAGCCGCACAGAGTGTGCCTTGAATGAAATGCGTTTAAAATCCTCTTAAAGAGACAGTAACAATTTTCCAAGTAAATAAAAAGTAGGCCTACAAATGGTTTTCACCCCAAAAATAAATTTCTCTCATCGTATACTCACCCTCATTGCATCCCAGATGTGTATTGTTTTCTTTCTTCTAGTGAACACAAATTAAGCTTTTTAGAAGATTATCTCAACCCTGTTGGACCTTTCAATGACTTGAATGGTGATCAGAACTCAGAAGCTACAAAAATCAAATAAATGCAGCATAAAAGTAATCCATACCACTCCAGTGGTTAAATCCATGCCTTCAGAAGTGATATTATAGGTGTGGGTTAGAAATAGACCTATATATATATATACTTAAAGATGACATCACTCTGAAGTACTGCGTAAAGAATATCCCACATTCGCCCTTAGGGGGCGCTACAGGCCATGCCCAAAATTCCCATTTTCTGGTCAAAAATGTTCTAATGTTGTATATTGATACTACAGGCCAACAGGAATTCACAAACCAAGAGTGGCCCACATTCGCCCTTATGGGGCGCTACAGGCCACGCCCTAAATTCCCATTTGCTGGTCAAAAATGTTCTAATTTGGTACATTGATACTACAGGCCAACAGGAACCCACAAACAAAGAATTGCCCATATTCGCCATTAGGGGGCGCTACAGGCTATGCCCAAAATTCCCATTTTATGGTCAAAAATTTTCTAATTTGGTATATTGACACTACAGGCCAACAGAAATCCACAAACCAAGAATGTCTCACATTCGCCCTTAGGGGGCGCTAAAGGCCATTCCCAAATTGCACATTTTTTTGTCAAATACTTTCTAATTTGGTACATTAATACTACAGGCCAACAGGAACCTACAAACCAAGAATGGCTCACATTCGCCCTTAGGGGGCGCTACATGCCATGCCCAAATGTCATTTTTTTAAAGTGATTGTATTTCCACCCCATTTATTTAGTTTTCTGAAACCTGGTGAACATACCTCATTTCTCATTGTAAACAAAAAACCCTACAGGATCCATAAGGTCCGGCATGATGGATTTTCCTGTACACTGAAAATGTTTAGTTTAGGATTCAGACAGAAAGACATGTTTTTTGGATTTTTTCATTGGGAGGGTTTAACCCCAACCCTCTATTGATCAATTTTAAATGATTTGCCATTTTGAGGAGGAATCGCATTGCTGCTTGCAGCTATATTTTTGAGTTGTTGCTGTGTCCATCATCCTTTGTTTTCCGAAAGCCACCAAGTGGAAATGAGCCCGGTAACTAAAGGCACCAGGGTTGCGGTGCCACCGGCTTGGGCCCGTCATCGCTGCTTGCAGCTTTAATTATTATTATTATTATTATTTTATCGACTATTCGGGCACTTTTGGGGGCCTTAACATGCTCTAAAACTCTTGAAACTTTGCACACGGGTCAGAACCTGCGGCCATCAGGGCTGGGCTGAAGATGGTACCCGGGCGTGGCAGGGGGGCTCAGCAGCGCCCCCTGGAACGGGGTCCGAAACCTTGGTCCATAAATCAAACACACTTGCATGTAATAATATGAAAGTCGGTACACATATAGATCTCATCGTTTCATATATACTTCATGCTCTTACTTTTTACCTCAGCCCAACAGGAAGTCGGCTATTTAGGGTTGTTTGGAAAACGTATACAATGGAATTTGAAATACTCCTCCTAGAGAAATCATTTAATCGCCACGAATCTCAGTCAGCATGAAGTCAAGACATTGAGGATGAAAAATTGCCAGCGGATTTTTGATATCTCGAACGGTTTGGCCGTGGCGAGGAAACAAATTTATGGCGAGAAAAGTGAGACAGGAAGTGTGTTATAACTTCTGCATAAATTAACAGATCTTGATGAAACTTCAGCAGTGTGTTCGTTGTAAGAGGCCGATCACATGGATGTGACTATTGTGAGTCAAAGTTATAGCGCCACCAACTGGCAGCAGGAAGTGTGTCACTTTCAAAATGCTTTGAAATCACCCTCTTGTTTTTACCCGATTTGCTTCAAACTTTACGTGTATAATGTAAACACACGGCAGATTTAGACCTGTGAAAGGATTATTGATATCTTAGATACTGTTGCCGTAGCAACACTTCAAACTTTACTTTTCTTTATTGATGCTTTTGAGACTCTTAACATACTTGAAATTGCATGAAACTCGACAGAGACGTCACATTTATTAGCCAGTAGACATGTGCAAAGTTTCAAAAATGGGTGTGGTGAGGGGCTCAGTAGCGCCACCTTTTGACAAAAAAGTGGGGGGTTAGTTTCATCTACAGGTACAAAAATTGGTATTGATATAGTTCTCCTCAAGCCGGACAACTTTCTAATTTACAGTCATTAGCTCCGACCAACAGAAAGTCAGATATTTTGGTTTGAATGTGGAGAAAATGTCAGAATTTTCCAAGTCACTCTCTAAGACTTTGTGTGTGAGGAGTAGGAAGGGAGGGGGTCTTGTGAAGTAATACATAGGGCTATACTGCCCTCTTGTGTTCAACATAGTATGGGTTACATTAACTTTTGCACGATATTCTAATTTTTCGAGTTTCACCTGTATGCAGAGTTGACAGAAAAATGTTACACACGCCGTAGCAGGTGAATACAACAAAGAACTAAAGCCTAAAAAACTAAAGTTTAATCCACTGTCTGTTCATTCTCTGAGTGGCAATTACAAGAAATGTCCAATAGAGGGCATCCAAGCCTCATTGTTCAATGATTTACAACAGGTCTGAGTCCAGAATGGGCAGGGACTGAGTTCAACAGTTGCTTGAGCTCTTTTGCAGTCGAATCCCAGAAAAAAGGCAAACAATGTGTCCCCACTCAATATATACATCAACTGAGTGGAGGATACAATTTTTAACAACCTTTAACCATTTACAGCCAGAGCGTTCAAATTTGGGAACAATTATTCCCATGGTTCCTGTCTCAGTGTCATCGTCGTCCGATCACCGATTTTATTTCTGAAATCTGCCCAGATACTCATGACAATACAAGCTAAAGGCACATGTGATTGGTTAAGGGGTTACTGGGCAAGAATAATAACTGTATCGTCATCACCGTCTTCCTTTATTTCAATGGAAAGGTGATATCACGAGAGATTTACTCCAGTGTTGGATTTACTGCTTCAAATTAAATACTGAGGCGATTTTTGCAAGGTAAGAACGTGTTGTCTATATTTTCTATAGAAAGTCAAAACGTTTTAGTTACGAAGCATTTATTTGTAGGAGTATTGCTAGTTATTTCTGGAAAAAAATGACAAAACAACTCAAATAAATGTTTGTGAGCAGTTTTGTGTGAAACCGCGAGATGCGTCGCGTCTAACGCACGAGCCCCGATGAGAGATCGCATTCGCTTCTTCTTGCGTTTGAACGGACAATTTCATACTACAAAATGTCAAATTACATGATATATTGTCTGTTTTGTCCCAAGTGAACATAAACAGTTGATGAAGAAATCGCGAATCTAAATCTAGTATCAACACTTCCGAGAATGATTATCAGCGTTGTGTCTGACAGCGCGAGGCATCTCATTTTTCCCCGCATCTTCATGGAGGTTTGTCGGTTGTATGTAGTTTCACAATCTCAATCAAGTAATCTCTGAAATGAATACAGATGTAACAGCACGAAAATAATGAGACTTCACAGTTCTCAAAAGATTAAACTCACTAAAACAAGCCGCACAGAGTGTGCCTTGAATGAAATGCGTTTAAAATCCTCTTAAAGAGACAGTAACAATTTTCCAAGTAAATAAAAAGTAGGCCTACAAATGGTTTTCACCCCAAAAATAAATTTCTCTCATCGTATACTCACCCTCATTGCATCCCAGATGTGTATTGTTTTCTTTCTTCTAGTGAACACAAATTAAGCTTTTTAGAAGATTATCTCAACCCTGTTGGACCTTTCAATGACTTGAATGGTGATCAGAACTCAGAAGCTACAAAAATCAAATAAATGCAGCATAAAAGTAATCCATACCACTCCAGTGGTTAAATCCATGCCTTCAGAAGTGATATTATAGGTGTGGGTTAGAAATAGACCTATATATATATATACTTAAAGATGACATCACTCTGAAGTACTGCGTAAAGAATATCCCACATTCGCCCTTAGGGGGCGCTACAGGCCATGCCCAAAATTCCCATTTTCTGGTCAAAAATGTTCTAATGTTGTATATTGATACTACAGGCCAACAGGAATTCACAAACCAAGAGTGGCCCACATTCGCCCTTATGGGGCGCTACAGGCCACGCCCTAAATTCCCATTTGCTGGTCAAAAATGTTCTAATTTGGTACATTGATACTACAGGCCAACAGGAACCCACAAACAAAGAATTGCCCATATTCGCCATTAGGGGGCGCTACAGGCTATGCCCAAAATTCCCATTTTATGGTCAAAAATTTTCTAATTTGGTATATTGACACTACAGGCCAACAGAAATCCACAAACCAAGAATGTCTCACATTCGCCCTTAGGGGGCGCTAAAGGCCATTCCCAAATTGCACATTTTTTTGTCAAATACTTTCTAATTTGGTACATTAATACTACAGGCCAACAGGAACCTACAAACCAAGAATGGCTCACATTCGCCCTTAGGGGGCGCTACATGCCATGCCCAAATGTCATTTTTTTAAAGTGATTGTATTTCCACCCCATTTATTTAGTTTTCTGAAACCTGGTGAACATACCTCATTTCTCATTGTAAACAAAAAACCCTACAGGATCCATAAGGTCCGGCATGATGGATTTTCCTGTACACTGAAAATGTTTAGTTTAGGATTCAGACAGAAAGACATGTTTTTTGGATTTTTTCATTGGGAGGGTTTAACCCCAACCCTCTATTGATCAATTTTAAATGATTTGCCATTTTGAGGAGGAATCGCATTGCTGCTTGCAGCTATATTTTTGAGTTGTTGCTGTGTCCATCATCCTTTGTTTTCCGAAAGCCACCAAGTGGAAATGAGCCCGGTAACTAAAGGCACCAGGGTTGCGGTGCCACCGGCTTGGGCCCGTCATCGCTGCTTGCAGCTTTAATTATTATTATTATTATTATTTTATCGACTATTCGGGCACTTTTGGGGGCCTTAACATGCTCTAAAACTCTTGAAACTTTGCACACGGGTCAGAACCTGCGGCCATCAGGGCTGGGCTGAAGATGGTACCCGGGCGTGGCAGGGGGGCTCAGCAGCGCCCCCTGGAACGGGGTCCGAAACCTTGGTCCATAAATCAAACACACTTGCATGTAATAATATGAAAGTCGGTACACATATAGATCTCATCGTTTCATATATACTTCATGCTCTTACTTTTTACCTCAGCCCAACAGGAAGTCGGCTATTTAGGGTTGTTTGGAAAACGTATACAATGGAATTTGAAATACTCCTCCTAGAGAAATCATTTAATCGCCACGAATCTCAGTCAGCATGAAGTCAAGACATTGAGGATGAAAAATTGCCAGCGGATTTTTGATATCTCGAACGGTTTGGCCGTGGCGAGGAAACAAATTTATGGCGAGAAAAGTGAGACAGGAAGTGTGTTATAACTTCTGCATAAATTAACAGATCTTGATGAAACTTCAGCAGTGTGTTCGTTGTAAGAGGCCGATCACATGGATGTGACTATTGTGAGTCAAAGTTATAGCGCCACCAACTGGCAGCAGGAAGTGTGTCACTTTCAAAATGCTTTGAAATCACCCTCTTGTTTTTACCCGATTTGCTTCAAACTTTACGTGTATAATGTAAACACACGGCAGATTTAGACCTGTGAAAGGATTATTGATATCTTAGATACTGTTGCCGTAGCAACACTTCAAACTTTACTTTTCTTTATTGATGCTTTTGAGACTCTTAACATACTTGAAATTGCATGAAACTCGACAGAGACGTCACATTTATTAGCCAGTAGACATGTGCAAAGTTTCAAAAATGGGTGTGGTGAGGGGCTCAGTAGCGCCACCTTTTGACAAAAAAGTGGGGGGTTAGTTTCATCTACAGGTACAAAAATTGGTATTGATATAGTTCTCCTCAAGCCGGACAACTTTCTAATTTACAGTCATTAGCTCCGACCAACAGAAAGTCAGATATTTTGGTTTGAATGTGGAGAAAATGTCAGAATTTTCCAAGTCACTCTCTAAGACTTTGTGTGTGAGGAGTAGGAAGGGAGGGGGTCTTGTGAAGTAATACATAGGGCTATACTGCCCTCTTGTGTTCAACATAGTATGGGTTACATTAACTTTTGCACGATATTCTAATTTTTCGAGTTTCACCTGTATGCAGAGTTGACAGAAAAATGTTACACACGCCGTAGCAGGTGAATACAACAAAGAACTAAAGCCTAAAAAACTAAAGTTTAATCCACTGTCTGTTCATTCTCTGAGTGGCAATTACAAGAAATGTCCAATAGAGGGCATCCAAGCCTCATTGTTCAATGATTTACAACAGGTCTGAGTCCAGAATGGGCAGGGACTGAGTTCAACAGTTGCTTGAGCTCTTTTGCAGTCGAATCCCAGAAAAAAGGCAAACAATGTGTCCCCACTCAATATATACATCAACTGAGTGGAGGATACAATTTTTAACAACCTTTAACCATTTACAGCCAGAGCGTTCAAATTTGGGAACAATTATTCCCATGGTTCCTGTCTCAGTGTCATCGTCGTCCGATCACCGATTTTATTTCTGAAATCTGCCCAGATACTCATGACAATACAAGCTAAAGGCACATGTGATTGGTTAAGGGGTTACTGGGCAAGAATAATAACTGTATCGTCATCACCGTCTTCCTTTATTTCAATGGAAAGGTGATATCACGAGAGATTTACTCCAGTGTTGGATTTACTGCTTCAAATTAAATACTGAGGCGATTTTTGCAAGGTAAGAACGTGTTGTCTATATTTTCTATAGAAAGTCAAAACGTTTTAGTTACGAAGCATTTATTTGTAGGAGTATTGCTAGTTATTTCTGGAAAAAAATGACAAAACAACTCAAATAAATGTTTGTGAGCAGTTTTGTGTGAAACCGCGAGATGCGTCGCGTCTAACGCACGAGCCCCGATGAGAGATCGCATTCGCTTCTTCTTGCGTTTGAACGGACAATTTCATACTACAAAATGTCAAATTACATGATATATTGTCTGTTTTGTCCCAAGTGAACATAAACAGTTGATGAAGAAATCGCGAATCTAAATCTAGTATCAACACTTCCGAGAATGATTATCAGCGTTGTGTCTGACAGCGCGAGGCATCTCATTTTTCCCCGCATCTTCATGGAGGTTTGTCGGTTGTATGTAGTTTCACAATCTCAATCAAGTAATCTCTGAAATGAATACAGATGTAACAGCACGAAAATAATGAGACTTCACAGTTCTCAAAAGATTAAACTCACTAAAACAAGCTGCAAAGACTGTGCCTTGAATGAAATGCGTTTAAAATCCTCTTAAAGAGACAGTAACAATTTTCCAAGTAAATAAAAAGTAGGCCTACAAATGGTTTTCACCCCAAAAATAAATTTCTCTCATCGTATACTCACCCTCATTCCATCCCAGATGTGTATTGTTTTCTTTCTTCTAGTGAACACAAATTAAGCTTTTTAGAAGATTATCTCAACCCTGTTGGACCTTTCAATGACTTGAATGGTGATCAGAACTCAGAAGCTACAAAAATCACATAAATGCAGCATAAAAGTAATCCATACCACTCCAGTGGTTAAATCCATGCCTTCAGAAGTGATATTATAGGTGTGGGTTAGAAATAGACCTATATATATATACTTCAAGATGACATCACTCTGAAGTACTGCGTAAAGAATATCCCACATTCGCCCTTAGGGGGCGCTACAGGCCATGCCCAAAATTCCCATTTTCTGGTCAAAAATGTTCTAATTTTGTATATTGATACTACAGGCCAACAGGAATCCACAAACCAAGAGTGGCCCACATTCGCCCTTAGGGGGCGCTACAGGCCACGCCCTAAATTCCCATTTGCTGGTCAAAAATGTTCTAATTTGGTACATTGATACTACAGGCCAACAGGAACCCACAAACAAAGAATTGCCCATATTCACCATTAGGGGGCGCTACAGGCTATGCCCAAAATTCCCATTTTATGGTCAAAAATTTTCTAATTTGGTATATTGACACTACAGGCCAACAGAAATCCACAAACCAAGAATGTCTCACATTTGCCCTTAGGGGGTGCTAAAGGACATTCCCAAATTGCACATTTTTTTGTCAAATACTTTCTAATTTGGTACATTAATACTACAGGCCAACAGGAACCTACAAACCAAGAATGGCTCACATTCGCCCTTAGGGGGCGGTACAGGCCATGCCCAAATGTCAATTTTTCAAAGTGATTGTATTTCCACCCCATTTATTTAGTTTTTCTGAAACCTGGTGAACATACCTCATTTCTCATTGTAAACAAAAAACCCTACAGGATCCATAAGGTCTGGCATGATAGATTTTCCTGTACACTGAAAATGTTTAGTTTAGGATTCAGACAGAAAGACATGTTTTTTGGATTTTTTCATTGGGAGGGTTTAACCCCAACCCTCTATTGATCAATTTTAAATGATTTGCCATTTTGAGGAGGAATCGCATTGCTGCTTTCAGCTATATTTTTGAGTTGTTGCTGTGTCCATCATCCTTTGTTTTCCGAAAGCCACCAAGTGGAAATGAGCGGGGTAACTAAAGGCACCAGGGTTGCGGTGCCACCGGCTTGGGCCCGTCATCGCTGCTTGCAGCTTTAATTATTATTATTATTATTATTTTATCGACTATTCGGGCACTTTTGGGGGCCTTAACATGCTCTAAAACTCTTGAAACTTTGCACACGGGTCAGAACCTGCGGCCATCAGGGCTGGGCTGAAGATGGTACCCGGGCGTGGCAGGGGGGCTCAGCAGCGCCCCCTGGAACGGGGTCCGAAACCTTGGTCCATAAATCAAACACACTTGCATGTAATAATATGAAAGTCGGTACACATATAGATCTCATCGTTTCATATATACTTCATGCTCTTACTTTTTACCTCAGCCCAACAGGAAGTCGGCTATTTAGGGTTGTTTGGAAAACGTATACAATGGAATTTGAAATACTCCTCCTAGAGAAATCATTTAATCGCCACGAATCTCAGTCAGCATGAAGTCAAGACATTGAGGATGAAAAATTGCCAGCGGATTTTTGATATCTCGAACGGTTTGGCCGTGGCGAGGAAACAAATTTATGGCGAGAAAAGTGAGACAGGAAGTGTGTTATAACTTCTGCATAAATTAACAGATCTTGATGAAACTTCAGCAGTGTGTTCGTTGTAAGAGGCCGATCACATGGATGTGACTATTGTGAGTCAAAGTTATAGCGCCACCAACTGGCAGCAGGAAGTGTGTCACTTTCAAAATGCTTTGAAATCACCCTCTTGTTTTTACCCGATTTGCTTCAAACTTTACGTGTATAATGTAAACACACGGCAGATTTAGACCTGTGAAAGGATTATTGATATCTTAGATACTGTTGCCGTGGCAACACTTCAAACTTTACTTTTCTTTATTGATGCTTTTGAGACTCTTAACATACTTGAAATTGCATGAAACTCGACAGAGACGTCACATTTATTAGCCAGTAGACATGTGCAAAGTTTCAGAAATGGGTGTGGTGAGGGGCTCAGTAGCGCCACCTTTTGACAAAAAAGTGGGGGGTTAGTTTCATCTACAGGTACAAAAATTGGTATTGATATAGTTCTCCTCAAGCCGGACAACTTTCTAATTTACAGTCATTAGCTCCGACCAACAGAAAGTCAGATATTTTGGTTTGAATGTGGAGAAAATGTCAGAATTTTGCAAGTCACTCTCTAAGACTTTGTGTGTGAGGAGTAGGAAGGGAGGGGGGCTTGTGAAGTAATACATAGGGCTATACTGCCCTCTTGTGTTCAACATAGTATGGGTTACATTAACTTTTGCACAATATTCTAATTTTTCGAGTTTCACCTGTATGCAGAGTTGACAGAAAAATGTTACACACGCCGTAGCAGGTGAATACAACAAAGAACTAAAGCCTAAAAAACTAAAGTTTAATCCACTGTCTGTTCATTCTCTGAGTGGCAATTACAAGAAATGTCCAATAGATGGCATCCAAGCCTCATTGTTCAATGATTTACAACAGGTCTGAGTCCAGAATGGGCAGGGACTGAGTTCAACAGTTGCTTGAGCTCTTTTGCAGTCGAATCCCAGAAAAAAGGCAAACAATGTGTCCCCACTCACTATATACATCAACTGAGTGGAGGATACAATTTTTAACAACCTTTAACCATTTACAGCCAGAGCGTTCAAATTTGGGAACAATTATTCCCATGGTTCCTGTCTCAGTGTCATCGTCGTCCGATCACCGATTTTATTTCTGAAGTCTGCCCAGATACTCATGACAATACAAGCTAAAGGCACATGTGATTGGTTAAGGGGTTACTGGGCAAGAATAATAACTGTATCGTCATCACCGTCTTCCTTCATTTCAATGGAAAGGTGATATCACGAGAGATTTACTCCAGTGTTGGATTTACTGCTTCAAATTAAATACTGAGGCGATTTTTGCAAGGTAAGAACGTGTGTTGTCTATATTTTCTATAGAAAGTCAAAACGTTTTAGTTACGAAGCATTTATTTGTAGGAGTATTGCTAGTTATTTCTGGAAAAAAAATGACAAAACAACTCAAATAAATGTTTGTGAGCAGTTTTGTGTGAAACCGCGAGATGCGTCGCGTCTAACGCACGAGCCCCGATGAGAGATCGCATTCGCTTCTTCTTGCGTTTGAACGGACAATTTCATACTACAAAATGTCAAATTACATGATATATTGTCTGTTTTGTCCCAAGTGAACATAAACAGTTGATGAAGAAATCGCGAATCGAAATCTAGTATCAACACTTCCGAGAATGATTATCAGCGTTGTGTCTGACAGCGCGAGGCATCTCATTTTTACTCGCATCTTCATGGAGGTTTGTCGGTTGTATGTAGTTTCACAATCTCAATCAAGTAATCTCTGAAATGAATACAGATGTAACAGCACGAAAATAATGAGACTTCAGTTCTCAAAAGATTAAACTCACTAAAACAAGCCGCACAGACTGTGCCTTGAAGAAAATGCGTTTAAAATCCTCTTAAAGAGACAGTAACAATTTTCCAAGTAAATAAAAAGTAGCCTACAAATGGTTTTCACCCCAAAAATAAATTTCTCTCATCGTATACTCACCCTCATTGCATCCCAGATGTGTATTGTTTTCTTTCTTCTAGTGAACACAAATTAAGCTTTTTAGAAGATTCTCAACCCTGTTGGACCTTTCAATGACTTGAATGGTGATCAGAACTCAGAAGCTACAAAAATCAAATAAATGCAGCATAAAAGTAATCCATACCACTCCAGTGGTTAAATCCATGCCTTCAGAAGTGATATTATAGGTGTGGGTTAGAAATAGACCTATATATATATACTTCAAGATGACATCACTCTGAAGTACTGCGTAAAGAATATCCCACATTCGCCCTTAGGGGGCGCTACAGGCCATGCCCAAAATTCCCATTTTCTGGTCAAAAATGTTCTAATGTTGTATATTGATACTACAGGCCAACAGGAATTCACAAACCAAGAGTGGCCCACATTCGCCCTTATGGGGCGCTACAGGCCACGCCCTAAATTCCCATTTGCTGGTCAAAAATGTTCTAATTTGGTACATTGATACTACAGGCCAACAGGAACCCACAAACAAAGAATTGCCCATATTCGCCATTAGGGGGCGCTACAGGCTATGCCCAAAATTCCCATTTTATGGTCAAAAATTTTCTAATTTGGTATATTGACACTACAGGCCAACAGAAATCCACAAACCAAGAATGTCTCACATTTGCCCTTAGGGGGTGCTAAATGACATTCCCAAATTGCACATTTTTTTGTCAAATACTTTCTAATTTGGTACATTAATACTACAGGCCAACAGGAACCTACAAACCAAGAATGGCTCACATTCGCCCTTAGGGGGCGGTACAGGCCATGCCCAAATGTCAATTTTTCAAAGTGATTGTATTTCCACCCCATTTATTTAGTTTTTCTGAAACCTGGTGAACATACCTCATTTCTCATTGTAAACAAAAAACCCTACAGGATCCATAAGGTCCGGCATGATGGATTTTCCTGTACACTGAAAATGTTTAGTTTAGGATTCAGACAGAAAGACATGTTTTTTGGATTTTTTCATTGGGAGGGTTTAACCCCAACCCTCTATTGATCAATTTTAAATGATTTGCCATTTTGAGGAGGAATCGCATTGCTGCTTGCAGCTATATTTTTGAGTTGTTGCTGTGTCCATCATCCTTTGTTTTCCGAAAGCCACCAAGTGGAAATGAGCCCGGTAACTAAAGGCACCAGGGTTGCGGTGCCAACGGCTTGGGCCCGTCATCGCTGCTTGCAGCTTTAATTATTATTATTATTATTATTAGGGCCCAAGCCTGAAAAGGCGAAGGCCCTATTGTTTTCCTTAGGATTATTATTATTATTATTATTATTATTATTATTATTATTTTATCGACTATTCGGGCACTTTTGGGGGCCTTAACATGCTCTAAAACTCTTGAAACTTTGCACACGGGTCAGAACCTGCGGCCATCAGGGCTGGGCTGAAGATGGTACCCGGGCGTGGCAGGGGGGCTCAGCAGCGCCCCCTGGAACGGGGTCCGAAACCTTGGTCCATAAATCAAACACACTTGCATGTAATAATATGAAAGTCGGTACACATATAGATCTCATCGTTTCATATATACTTCATGCTCTTACTTTTTACCTCAGCCCAAAAGGAAGTCGGCTATTTAGGGTTGTTTGGAAAACGTATACAATGGAATTTGAAATACTCCTCCTAGAGAAATCATTTAATCGCCACGAATCTCAGTCAGCATGAAGTCAAGACATTGAGGATGAAAAATTGCCAGCGGATTTTTGATATCTCGAACGGTTTGGCCGTGGCGAGGAAACAAATTTATGGCGAGAAAAGTGAGACAGGAAGTGTGTTATAACTTCTGCATAAATTAACAGATCTTGATGAAACTTCAGCAGTGTGTTCGTTGTAAGAGGCCGATCACATGGATGTGACTATTGTGAGTCAAAGTTATAGCGCCACCAACTGGCAGCAGGAAGTGTGTCACTTTCAAAATGCTTTGAAATCACCCTCTTGTTTTTACCCGATTTGCTTCAAACTTTACGTGTATAATGTAAACACACGGCAGATTTAGACCTGTGAAAGGATTATTGATATCTTAGATACTGTTGCCGTGGCAACACTTCAAACTTTACTTTTCTTTATTGATGCTTTTGAGACTCTTAACATACTTGAAATTGCATGAAACTCGACAGAGACGTCACATTTATTAGCCAGTAGACATGTGCAAAGTTTCAGAAATGGGTGTGGTGAGGGGCTCAGTAGCGCCACCTTTTGACAAAAAAGTGGGGGGTTAGTTTCATCTACAGGTACAAAAATTGGTATTGATATAGTTCTCCTCAAGCCGGACAACTTTCTAATTTACAGTCATTAGCTCCGACCAACAGAAAGTCAGATATTTTGGTTTGAATGTGGAGAAAATGTCAGAATTTTGCAAGTCACTCTCTAAGACTTTGTGTGTGAGGAGTAGGAAGGGAGGGGGGCTTGTGAAGTAATACATAGGGCTATACTGCCCTCTTGTGTTCAACATAGTATGGGTTACATTAACTTTTGCACAATATTCTAATTTTTCGAGTTTCACCTGTATGCAGAGTTGACAGAAAAATGTTACACACGCCGTAGCAGGTGAATACAACAAAGAACTAAAGCCTAAAAAACTAAAGTTTAATCCACTGTCTGTTCATTCTCTGAGTGGCAATTACAAGAAATGTCCAATAGATGGCATCCAAGCCTCATTGTTCAATGATTTACAACAGGTCTGAGTCCAGAATGGGCAGGGACTGAGTTCAACAGTTGCTTGAGCTCTTTTGCAGTCGAATCCCAGAAAAAAGGCAAACAATGTGTCCCCACTCAATATATACATCAACTGAGTGGAGGATACAATTTTTAACAACCTTTAACCATTTACAGCCAGAGCGTTCAAATTTGGGAACAATTATTCCCATGGTTCCTGTCTCAGTGTCATCGTCGTCCGATCACCGATTTTATTTCTGAAGTCTGCCCAGATACTCATGACAATACAAGCTAAAGGCACATGTGATTGGTTAAGGGGTTACTGGGCAAGAATAATAACTGTATCGTCATCACCGTCTTCCTTCATTTCAATGGAAAGGTGATATCACGAGAGATTTACTCCAGTGTTGGATTTACTGCTTCAAATTAAATACTGAGGCGATTTTTGCAAGGTAAGAACGTGTGTTGTCTATATTTTCTATAGAAAGTCAAAACGTTTTAGTTACGAAGCATTTATTTGTAGGAGTATTGCTAGTTATTTCTGGAAAAAAATGACAAAACAACTCAAATAAATGTTTGTGAGCAGTTTTGTGTGAAACCGCGAGATGCGTCGCGTCTAACGCACGAGCCCCGATGAGAGATCGCATTCGCTTCTTCTTGCGTTTGAACGGACAATTTCATACTACAAAATGTCAAATTACATGATATATTGTCTGTTTTGTCCCAAGTGAACATAAACAGTTGATGAAGAAATCGCGAATCGAAATCTAGTATCAACACTTCCGAGAATGATTATCAGCGTTGTGTCTGACAGCGCGAGGCATCTCATTTTTACTCGCATCTTCATGGAGGTTTGTCGGTTGTATGTAGTTTCACAATCTCAATCAAGTAATCTCTGAAATGAATACAGATGTAACAGCACGAAAATAATGAGACTTCACAGTTCTCAAAAGATTAAACTCACTAAAACAAGCCGCACAGAGTGTGCCTTGAATGAAATGCGTTTAAAATCCTCTTAAAGAGACAGTAACAATTTTCCAAGTAAATAAAAAGTAGGCCTACAAATGGTTTTCACCCCAAAAATAAATTTCTCTCATCGTATACTCACCCTCATTGCATCCCAGATGTGTATTGTTTTCTTTCTTCTAGTGAACACAAATTAAGCTTTTTAGAAGATTATCTCAACCCTGTTGGACCTTTCAATGACTTGAATGGTGATCAGAACTCAGAAGCTACAAAAATCAAATAAATGCAGCATAAAAGTAATCCATACCACTCCAGTGGTTAAATCCATGCCTTCAGAAGTGATATTATAGGTGTGGGTTAGAAATAGACCTATATATATATACTTAAAGATGACATCACTCTGAAGTACTGCGTAAAGAATATCCCACATTCGCCCTTAGGGGGCGCTACAGGCCATGCCCAAAATTCCCATTTTCTGGTCAAAAATGTTCTAATGTTGTATATTGATACTACAGGCCAACAGGAATTCACAAACCAAGAGTGGCCCACATTCGCCCTTATGGGGCGCTACAGGCCACGCCCTAAATTCCCATTTGCTGGTCAAAAATGTTCTAATTTGGTACATTGATACTACAGGCCAACAGGAACCCACAAACAAAGAATTGCCCATATTCGCCATTAGGGGGCGCTACAGGCTATGCCCAAAATTCCCATTTTATGGTCAAAAATTTTCTAATTTGGTATATTGACACTACAGGCCAACAGAAATCCACAAACCAAGAATGTCTCACATTCGCCCTTAGGGGGCGCTAAAGGCCATTCCCAAATTGCACATTTTTTTGTCAAATACTTTCTAATTTGGTACATTAATACTACAGGCCAACAGGAACCTACAAACCAAGAATGGCTCACATTCGCCCTTAGGGGGCGCTACATGCCATGCCCAAATGTCATTTTTTTAAAGTGATTGTATTTCCACCCCATTTATTTAGTTTTCTGAAACCTGGTGAACATACCTCATTTCTCATTGTAAACAAAAAACCCTACAGGATCCATAAGGTCCGGCATGATGGATTTTCCTGTACACTGAAAATGTTTAGTTTAGGATTCAGACAGAAAGACATGTTTTTTGGATTTTTTCATTGGGAGGGTTTAACCCCAACCCTCTATTGATCAATTTTAAATGATTTGCCATTTTGAGGAGGAATCGCATTGCTGCTTGCAGCTATATTTTTGAGTTGTTGCTGTGTCCATCATCCTTTGTTTTCCGAAAGCCACCAAGTGGAAATGAGCCCGGTAACTAAAGGCACCAGGGTTGCGGTGCCACCGGCTTGGGCCCGTCATCGCTGCTTGCAGCTTTAATTATTATTATTATTATTATTATTATTATTATTTTATCGACTATTCGGGCACTTTTGGGGGCCTTAACATGCTCTAAAACTCTTGAAACTTTGCACACGGGTCAGAACCTGCGGCCATCAGGGCTGGGCTGAAGATGGTACCCGGGCGTGGCAGGGGGGCTCAGCAGCGCCCCCTGGAACGGGGTCCGAAACCTTGGTCCATAAATCAAACACACTTGCATGTAATAATATGAAAGTCGGTACACATATAGATCTCATCGTTTCATATATACTTCATGCTCTTACTTTTTACCTCAGCCCAACAGGAAGTCGGCTATTTAGGGTTGTTTGGAAAACGTATACAATGGAATTTGAAATACTCCTCCTAGAGAAATCATTTAATCGCCACGAATCTCAGTCAGCATGAAGTCAAGACATTGAGGATGAAAAATTGCCAGCGGATTTTTGATATCTCGAACGGTTTGGCCGTGGCGAGGAAACAAATTTATGGCGAGAAAAGTGAGACAGGAAGTGTGTTATAACTTCTGCATAAATTAACAGATCTTGATGAAACTTCAGCAGTGTGTTCGTTGTAAGAGGCCGATCACATGGATGTGACTATTGTGAGTCAAAGTTATAGCGCCACCAACTGGCAGCAGGAAGTGTGTCACTTTCAAAATGCTTTGAAATCACCCTCTTGTTTTTACCCGATTTGCTTCAAACTTTACGTGTATAATGTAAACACACGGCAGATTTAGACCTGTGAAAGGATTATTGATATCTTAGATACTGTTGCCGTGGCAACGCTTCAAACTTTACTTTTCTTTATTGATGCTTTTGAGACTCTTAACATACTTGAAATTGCATGAAACTCGACAGAGACGTCACATTTATTAGCCAGTAGACATGTGCAAAGTTTCAGAAATGGGTGTGGTGAGGGGCTCAGTAGCGCCACCTTTTGACAAAAAAGTGGGGGGTTAGTTTCATCTACAGGTACAAAAATTGGTATTGATATAGTTCTCCTCAAGCCGGACAACTTTCTAATTTACAGTCATTAGCTCCGACCAACAGAAAGTCAGATATTTTGGTTTGAATGTGGAGAAAATGTCAGAATTTTGCAAGTCACTCTCTGAGACTCTGTGAGTTTGTAGGGGAGGGGGGACGTTGGGTCTTGTGAAGTAATACATAGGGCTATACTGCCCTCTTGTGTTCAACATAGTATGGGTTACATTAACTTTTGCACGATATTCTAATTTTTCGAGTTTCACCTGTATGCAGAGTTGACAGAAAAATGTTACACACGCCGTAGCAGGTGAATACAACAAAGAACTAAAGCCTAAAAAACTAAAATTTAATCCACTGTCTGTTCATTCTCTGAGTGGCAATTACAAGAAATGTCCAATAGATGGCATCCAAGCCTCATTGTTCTATTATTTACAACAGGCTGAGTCCAGAATGGGCAGGGACTGAGTTCAACAGTTGCTTGAGCTCTTTTGCCGTCGAATCCCAGAAAAAAGGCAAACACTGTGTCCCCACTCACTATATACATCAACTGAGTGGCGGATACAATTTTTAACAACCTTTAACCATTTACAGCCAGAGCGTTCAAATTTGGGAACAATTATTCCCATAGTTTCTGTCTCAGTGTCATCGTCGTCCAATCACCGATTTTATTTCTGAAATCTGCCCAGATACTCATGACAATACAAGCTAAAGGCACATGTGATTGGTTAAGGGGTTACTGGGCAAGAATAATAACTGTATCGTCATCACCGTCTTCCTTCATTTCAATGGGACGGTGATATCACGAGAGATTTACTCCAGTGTTGGATTTACTGCTTCAAATTAAATACTGAGGCGATTTTTGCAAGGTAAGAACGTGTTGTCTATATTTTCTATAGAAAGTCAAAACGTTTTAGTTACGAAGCATTTATTTGTAGGAGTATTGCTTGTTATTTCTGGAAAAAAAATGACGAAACAACTCAAATAAATGTTTGTGAGCAGTTTTGTGTGAAACCGCGAGCAGCGTCACGTCTAACTCACGAGCCCCGATGAGAGATCGCATTCGCTTCTTCTTGCGTTTGAACGGACAATTTCATAACAACAAAATGTCAAAATACATGATATATTGTCTGTTTTGTCTCAAGTGACCATAAACAGTTGATGAAGAAATCGCGAATCTAAATCTAGTATCAACACTTCCGAGAATGATTATCAGCTTTGTGTCTGACAGCGCGAGGAATCTCATTTTTACTCGCATCTTCATGGAGGTTTGTCGGTTGTATGTAGTTTCACAATCTCAATCAATTAATCTCTGAAATGAATACAGATGTAACAGCACGAAAATAATGAGATTCACAGTTCTCAAAAGATTATATCTCAATAAAACAAGCCGCAAAGACGGCTTGACGGCTTGAATGAAATGCGTTTAAAATCCTCTTAAAGAGACAGTAACAATTTTCCAAGTAAATAAAAAGTAGCCTACAAATGGTTTTCACCCCCAAAATAAATTTCTCTCATCGTATACTCACCCTCATTCCATCCCAGATGTGTATTATTTTCTTTCTTCTAGTGAACACAAATTAAGCTTTTTAGAAGATTATCTCAACCCTGTTGGACCTTTCAATGACTTGAATGGTGATCAGAACTCAGAAGCTACAAAAATCACATAAATGCAGCATAAAAGTAATCCATACCACTCCTGTGGTTTAATCCATGCCTTCAGAAGTGATATTATAGGTGTGGGTTAGATACAGACCTATATATATATATACTTAAAGATGACATCACTCTGAAGTACTGCGTAAAGAATATCCCACATTCGCCCTAAGGGGGCGCTACAGGCCATGCCCAAAATTCCCATTTTCTGGTCAAAAATGTTCTAATTTTGTATATTGATACTACAGGCCAACAGGAATCCACAAACCAAGAATGGCCCACATTCGCCCTTAGGGGGCGCTACAGGCCATACCCAAAATTCCCATTTTCTGGTCAAAAATGTTCTAATTTTGTAGATTGATACTACAGGCCAACAGGAATCCACAAACCAAGAATGGCCCACATTCGCCCTTAGGGGGCGCTACAGGCCATGCCCTAAATTCCCATTTGCTGGTCAAAAATGTTCTAATTTGGTATATTGACACTACAGGCCAACAGAAATCCACAAACCAAGAATGTCTCACATTCGCCCTTAGGGGGCGCTAAAGGCCATTCCCAAATTGCACATTTTTTTGTCAAATACTTTCTAAATTGGTAAATTAATACTACAGGCCAACAGGAACCTACAAACCAAGAATGGCTCACATTCACCCTTAGGGGGAGCTACAGGCCATGCCCAAATGTCATTTTTTCAAAGTGTTTGTATTTCCAACACATTTATTTAGTTTTTCTGAAACCTGGTGAACAAACCTCATTTCTCATTGTAAACAAAAAACCCTACAGGATCCATAAGGTCCGACATGATGGATTTTCCTGTACACTGAAAATGTTTAGTTTAGGATTCTGACAGAAAGACATGTTTTTTGGATTTTTTCATTGGGAGGGTTTAACCCCAACCCTCTATTGATCAATTTTAAATGATTTGCCATTTTGAGGAGGAATCGCATTGCTGCTTGCAGCTATATTTTTGAGTTGTTGCTGTGTCCATCATCCTTTGTTTTCCGAAAGCCACCAAGTGGAAATGAGCCCGGTAACTAAAGGCACCAGGGTTGCGGTGCCACCGGCTTGGGCCCTTCATCGCTGCTTGCAGCTTTAATTATTATTATTATTATTATTATTATTATTATTTTATCGACTATTCGGGCACTTTTGGGGGCCTTAACATGCTCTAAAACTCTTGAAACTTTGCACACGGGTCAGAACCTGCGGCCATCAGGGCTGGGCTGAAGATGGTACCCGGGCGTGACAGGGGGGCTCAGCAGCGCCCCCTGGAACGGGGTCCGAAACCTTGGTCCATAAATCAAACACACTTGCATGTAATAATATGAAAGTCGGTACACATATAGATCTCATCGTTTCATATATACTTCATGCTCTTACTTTTTACCTCAGCCCAACAGGAAGTCGGCTATTTAGGGTTGTTTGGAAAACGTATACAATGGAATTTGAAATACTCCTCCTAGAGAAATCATTTAATCGCCACGAATCTCAGTCAGCATGAAGTCAAGACATTGAGGATGAAAAATTGCCAGCGGATTTTTGATATCTCGAACGGTTTGGCCGTGGCGAGGAAACAAATTTATGGCGAGAAAAGTGAGACAGGAAGTGTGTTATAACTTCTGCATAAATTAACAGATCTTGATGAAACTTCAGCAGTGTGTTCGTTGTAAGAGGCCGATCACATGGATGTGACTATTGTGAGTCAAAGTTATAGCGCCACCAACTGGCAGCAGGAAGTGTGTCACTTTCAAAATGCTTTGAAATCACCCTCTTGTTTTTACCCGATTTGCTTCAAACTTTACGTGTATAATGTAAACACACGGCAGATTTAGACCTGTGAAAGGATTATTGATATCTTAGATACTGTTGCCGTGGCAACGCTTCAAACTTTACTTTTCTTTATTGATGCTTTTGAGACTCTTAACATACTTGAAATTGCATGAAACTCGACAGAGACGTCACATTTATTAGCCAGTAGACATGTGCAAAGTTTCAGAAATGGGTGTGGTGAGGGGCTCAGTAGCGCCACCTTTTGACAAAAAAGTGGGGGGTTAGTTTCATCTACAGGTACAAAAATTGGTATTGATATAGTTCTCCTCAAGCCGGACAACTTTCTAATTTACAGTCATTAGCTCCGACCAACAGAAAGTCAGATATTTTGGTTTGAATGTGGAGAAAATGTCAGAATTTTGCAAGTCACTCTCTGAGACTCTGTGAGTTTGTAGGGGAGGGGGGACGTTGGGTCTTGTGAAGTAATACATAGGGCTATACTGCCCTCTTGTGTTCAACATAGTATGGGTTACATTAACTTTTGCACGATATTCTAATTTTTCGAGTTTCACCTGTATGCAGAGTTGACAGAAAAATGTTACACACGCCGTAGCAGGTGAATACAACAAAGAACTAAAGCCTAAAAAACTAAAATTTAATCCACTGTCTGTTCATTCTCTGAGTGGCAATTACAAGAAATGTCCAATAGATGGCATCCAAGCCTCATTGTTCTATTATTTACAACAGGCTGAGTCCAGAATGGGCAGGGACTGAGTTCAACAGTTGCTTGAGCTCTTTTGCCGTCGAATCCCAGAAAAAAGGCAAACACTGTGTCCCCACTCACTATATACATCAACTGAGTGGCGGATACAATTTTTAACAACCTTTAACCATTTACAGCCAGAGCGTTCAAATTTGGGAACAATTATTCCCATAGTTTCTGTCTCAGTGTCATCGTCGTCCAATCACCGATTTTATTTCTGAAATCTGCCCAGATACTCATGACAATACAAGCTAAAGGCACATGTGATTGGTTAAGGGGTTACTGGGCAAGAATAATAACTGTATCGTCATCACCGTCTTCCTTCATTTCAATGGGACGGTGATATCACGAGAGATTTACTCCAGTGTTGGATTTACTGCTTCAAATTAAATACTGAGGCGATTTTTGCAAGGTAAGAACGTGTTGTCTATATTTTCTATAGAAAGTCAAAACGTTTTAGTTACGAAGCATTTATTTGTAGGAGTATTGCTTGTTATTTCTGGAAAAAAAATGACGAAACAACTCAAATAAATGTTTGTGAGCAGTTTTGTGTGAAACCGCGAGCAGCGTCACGTCTAACTCACGAGCCCCGATGAGAGATCGCATTCGCTTCTTCTTGCGTTTGAACGGACAATTTCATAACAACAAAATGTCAAAATACATGATATATTGTCTGTTTTGTCTCAAGTGACCATAAACAGTTGATGAAGAAATCGCGAATCTAAATCTAGTATCAACACTTCCGAGAATGATTATCAGCTTTGTGTCTGACAGCGCGAGGAATCTCATTTTTACTCGCATCTTCATGGAGGTTTGTCGGTTGTATGTAGTTTCACAATCTCAATCAATTAATCTCTGAAATGAATACAGATGTAACAGCACGAAAATAATGAGATTCACAGTTCTCAAAAGATTATATCTCAATAAAACAAGCCGCAAAGACGGCTTGACGGCTTGAATGAAATGCGTTTAAAATCCTCTTAAAGAGACAGTAACAATTTTCCAAGTAAATAAAAAGTAGCCTACAAATGGTTTTCACCCCCAAAATAAATTTCTCTCATCGTATACTCACCCTCATTCCATCCCAGATGTGTATTATTTTCTTTCTTCTAGTGAACACAAATTAAGCTTTTTAGAAGATTATCTCAACCCTGTTGGACCTTTCAATGACTTGAATGGTGATCAGAACTCAGAAGCTACAAAAATCACATAAATGCAGCATAAAAGTAATCCATACCACTCCTGTGGTTTAATCCATGCCTTCAGAAGTGATATTATAGGTGTGGGTTAGATACAGACCTATATATATATATACTTAAAGATGACATCACTCTGAAGTACTGCGTAAAGAATATCCCACATTCGCCCTAAGGGGGCGCTACAGGCCATGCCCAAAATTCCCATTTTCTGGTCAAAAATGTTCTAATTTTGTATATTGATACTACAGGCCAACAGGAATCCACAAACCAAGAATGGCCCACATTCGCCCTTAGGGGGCGCTACAGGCCATACCCAAAATTCCCATTTTCTGGTCAAAAATGTTCTAATTTTGTAGATTGATACTACAGGCCAACAGGAATCCACAAACCAAGAATGGCCCACATTCGCCCTTAGGGGGCGCTACAGGCCATGCCCTAAATTCCCATTTGCTGGTCAAAAATGTTCTAATTTGGTATATTGACACTACACGCCAACAGAAATCCGCAAACCAAGAATGTCTCACATTCGCCCTTAGGGGGCGCTAAAGGCCATTCCCAAATTGCACATTTTTTTGTCAAATACTTTCTAAATTGGTAAATTAATACTACAGGCCAACAGGAACCTACAAACCAAGAATGGCTCACATTCACCCTTAGGGGGAGCTACAGGCCATGCCCAAATGTCATTTTTTCAAAGTGTTTGTATTTCCAACACATTTATTTAGTTTTTCTGAAACCTGGTGAACAAACCTCATTTCTCATTGTAAACAAAAAACCCTACAGGATCCATAAGGTCCGACATGATGGATTTTCCTGTACACTGAAAATGTTTAGTTTAGGATTCTGACAGAAAGACATGTTTTTTGGATTTTTTCATTGGGAGGGTTTAACCCCAACCCTCTATTGATCAATTTTAAATGATTTGCCATTTTGAGGAGGAATCGCATTGCTGCTTGCAGCTATATTTTTGAGTTGTTGCTGTGTCCATCATCCTTTGTTTTCCGAAAGCCACCAAGTGGAAATGAGCCCGGTAACTAAAGGCACCAGGGTTGCGGTGCCACCGGCTTGGGCCCTTCATCGCTGCTTGCAGCTTTAATTATTATTATTATTATTATTATTATTATTATTTTATCGACTATTCGGGCACTTTTGGGGGCCTTAACATGCTCTAAAACTCTTGAAACTTTGCACACGGGTCAGAACCTGCGGCCATCAGGGCTGGGCTGAAGATGGTACCCGGGCGTGGCAGGGGGGCTCAGCAGCGCCCCCTGGAACGGGGTCCGAAACCTTGGTCCATAAATCAAACACACTTGCATGTAATAATATGAAAGTCGGTACACATATAGATCTCATCGTTTCATATATACTTCATGCTCTTACTTTTTACCTCAGCCCAACAGGAAGTCGGCTATTTAGGGTTGTTTGGAAAACGTATACAATGGAATTTGAAATACTCCTCCTAGAGAAATCATTTAATCGCCACGAATCTCAGTCAGCATGAAGTCAAGACATTGAGGATGAAAAATTGCCAGCGGATTTTTGATATCTCGAACGGTTTGGCCGTGGCGAGGAAACAAATTTATGGCGAGAAAAGTGAGACAGGAAGTGTGTTATAACTTCTGCATAAATTAACAGATCTTGATGAAACTTCAGCAGTGTGTTCGTTGTAAGAGGCCGATCACATGGATGTGACTATTGTGAGTCAAAGTTATAGCGCCACCAACTGGCAGCAGGAAGTGTGTCACTTTCAAAATGCTTTGAAATCACCCTCTTGTTTTTACCCGATTTGCTTCAAACTTTACGTGTATAATGTAAACACACGGCAGATTTAGACCTGTGAAAGGATTATTGATATCTTAGATACTGTTGCCGTGGCAACGCTTCAAACTTTACTTTTCTTTATTGATGCTTTTGAGACTCTTAACCTACTTGAAATTGCATGAAACTCGACAGAGACGTCACATTTATTAGCCAGTAGACATGTGCAAAGTTTCAGAAATGGGTGTGGTGAGGGGCTCAGTAGCGCCACCTTTTGACAAAAAAGTGGGGGGTTAGTTTCATCTACAGGTACAAAAATTGGTATTGATATAGTTCTCCTCAAGCCGGACAACTTTCTAATTTACAGTCATTAGCTCCGACCAACAGAAAGTCAGATATTTTGGTTTGAATGTGGAGAAAATGTCAGAATTTTGCAAGTCACTCTGTGAGCCTCTGTGTGTGAGGAGTAGGAAGGGAGGGGGTCTTGTGAAGTAATACATAGGGCTATACTGCCCTCTTGTGTTCAACATAGTATGGGTTACATTAACTTTTGCACGATATTCTAATTTTTCGAGTTTCACCTGTATGCAGAGTTGACAGAAAAATGTTACACACGCCGTAGCAGGTGAATACAACAAAGAACTAAAGCCTAAAAAACTAAAGTTTAATCCACTGTCTGTTCATTCTCTGAGTGGCAATTACAAGAAATGTCCAATAGAGGGCATCCAAGCCTCATTGTTCAATGATTTACAACAGGTCTGAGTCCAGAATGGGCAGGGACTGAGTTCAACAGTTGCTTGTGCTCTTTTGCAGTCGAATCCCAGAAAAAAGGCAAACAATGTGTCCCCACTCAATATATACATCAACTGAGTGGAGGATACAATTTTTAACAACCTTTAACCATTTACAGCCAGAGCGTTCAAATTTGGGAACAATTATTCCCATGGTTCCTGTCTCAGTGTCATCGTCGTCCGATCACCGATTTTATTTCTGAAATCTGCCCAGATACTCATGACAATACAAGCTAAAGGCACATGTGATTGGTTAAGGGGTTACTGGGCAAGAATAATAACTGTATCGTCATCACCGTCTTCCTTCATTTCAATGGAAAGGTGATATCACGAGAGATTTACTCCATTGTTGGATTTACTGCTTCAAATTAAATACTGAGGCGATTTTTGCAAGGTAAGAACGTGTTGTCTATATTTTCTATAGAAAGTCAAAACGTTTTAGTTACGAAGCATTTATTTGTAGGAGTATTGCTAGTTATTTCTGGAAAAAAATGACAAAACAACTCAAATAAATGTTTGTGAGCAGTTTTGTGTGAAACCGCGAGATGCGTCGCGTCTAACGCACGAGCCCCGATGAGAGATCGCATTCGCTTCATCTTGCGTTTGAACGGACAATTTCATAAACAAAATGTCAAATTACATGATATATTGTCTGTTTTGTCCCAAGTGAACATAAACAGTTGATGAAGAAATCGCGAATCTAAATCTAGTATCAACACTTCCGAGAATGATTATCAGCGTTGTGTCTGACAGCGCGAGGCATCTCATTTTTACTCGCATCTTCATGGAGGTTTGTCGGTTGTATGTAGTTTCACAATCTCAATCAAGTAATCTCTGAAATGAATACAGATGTAACAGCACGAAAATAATGAGACTTCACAGTTCTCAAAAGATTAAACTCAATAAAACAAGCCGCACAGACTGTGCCTTGAATGAAATGCGTTTAAAATCCTCTTAAAGAGACAGTAACAATTTTCCAAGTAAATAAAAAGTAGGCCTACAAATGGTTTTCACCCCCAAAATAAATTTCTCTCATCGTATACTCACCCTCATTCCATCCCAGATGTGTATTATTTTCTTTCTTCTAGTGAACACAAATTAAGCTTTTTAGAAGATTATCTCAACCCTGTTGGACCTTTCAATGACTTGAATGGTGATCAGAACTCAGAAGCTACAAAAATCAAATAAATGCAGCATAAAAGTAATCCATACCACTCCAGTGGTTAAATCCATGCCTTCAGAAGTGATATTATAGGTGTGGGTTAGAAACAGACCTATATATATATACTTCAAGATGACATCACTCTGAAGTACTGCGTAAAGAATATCCCACATTCGCCCTTAGGGGGCGCTACAGGCCATGCCCAAAATTCCCATTTTCTGGTCAAAAATGTTCTAATGTTGTATATTGATACTACAGGCCAACAGGAATTCACAAACCAAGAGTGGCCCACATTCGCCCTTATGGGGCGCTACAGGCCACGCCCTAAATTCCCATTTGCTGGTCAAAAATGTTCTAATTTGGTACATTGATACTACAGGCCAACAGGAACCCACAAACAAAGAATTGCCCATATTCGCCATTAGGGGGCGCTACAGGCTATGCCCAAAATTCCCATTTTATGGTCAAAAATTTTCTAATTTGGTATATTGACACTACAGGCCAACAGAAATCCACAAACCAAGAATGTCTCACATTTGCCCTTAGGGGGTGCTAAAGGACATTCCCAAATTGCACATTTTTTTGTCAAATACTTTCTAATTTGGTACATTAATACTACAGGCCAACAGGAACCTACAAACCAAGAATGGCTCACATTCGCCCTTAGGGGGCGGTACAGGCCATGCCCAAATGTCAATTTTTCAAAGTGATTGTATTTCCACCCCATTTATTTAGTTTTTCTGAAACCTGGTGAACATACCTCATTTCTCATTGTAAACAAAAAACCCTACAGGATCCATAAGGTCCGGCATGATGGATTTTCCTGTACACTGAAAATGTTTAGTTTAGGATTCAGACAGAAAGACATGTTTTTTGGATTTTTTCATTGGGAGGGTTTAACCCCAACCCTCTATTGATCAATTTTAAATGATTTGCCATTTTGAGGAGGAATCGCATTGCTGCTTGCAGCTATATTTTTGAGTTGTTGCTGTGTCCATCATCCTTTGTTTTCCGAAAGCCACCAAGTGGAAATGAGCCCGGTAACTAAAGGCACCAGGGTTGCGGTGCCACCGGCTTGGGCCCGTCATCGCTGCTTGCAGCTTTAATTATTATTATTATTATTATTATTATTATTATTATTAGGGCCCAAGCCTGAAAAGGCGAAGGCCCTATTGTTTTCCTTAGGATTATTATTATTATTATTATTATTAGGGCCCAAGCCTGAAAAGGCGAAGGCCCTATTGTTTTCCTTAGGATTATTATTATTATTATTATTATTATTATTATTATTATTATTATTATTAGGGCCCAAGCCTGAAAAGGCGAAGGCCCTATTGTTTTCCTTAGGATTATTATTATTATTATTATTATTATTATTATTATTATTATTATTATTATTATTTTATCGACTATTCGGGCACTTTTGGGGGCCTTAACATGCTCTAAAACTCTTGAAACTTTGCACACGGGTCAGAACCTGCGGCCATCAGGGCTGGGCTGAAGATGGTACCAGGGCGTGGCAGGGGGGCTCAGCAGCGCCCCCTGGAACGGGGTCCGAAACCTTGGTCCATAAATCAAACACACTTGCATGTAATAATATGAAAGTCGGTACACATATAGATCTCATCGTTTCATATATACTTCATGCTCTTACTTTTTACCTCAGCCCAACAGGAAGTCGGCTATTTAGGGTTGTTTGGAAAACGTATACAATGGAATTTGAAATACTCCTCCTAGAGAAATCATTTAATCGCCACGAATCTCAGTCAGCATGAAGTCAAGACATTGAGGATGAAAAATTGCCAGCGGATTTTTGATATCTCGAACGGTTTGGCCGTGGCGAGGAAACAAATTTATGGCGAGAAAAGTGAGACAGGAAGTGTGTTATAACTTCTGCATAAATTAACAGATCTTGATGAAACTTCAGCAGTGTGTTCGTTGTAAGAGGCCGATCACATGGATGTGACTATTGTGAGTCAAAGTTATAGCGCCACCAACTGGCAGCAGGAAGTGTGTCACTTTCAAAATGCTTTGAAATCACCCTCTTGTTTTTACCCGATTTGCTTCAAACTTTACGTGTATAATGTAAACACACGGCAGATTTAGACCTGTGAAAGGATTATTGATATCTTAGATACTGTTGCCGTGGCAACACTTCAAACTTTACTTTTCTTTATTGATGCTTTTGAGACTCTTAACATACTTGAAATTGCATGAAACTCGACAGAGACGTCACATTTATTAGCCAGTAGACATGTGCAAAGTTTCAGAAATGGGTGTGGTGAGGGGCTCAGTAGCGCCACCTTTTGACAAAAAAGTGGGGGGTTAGTTTCATCTACAGGTACAAAAATTGGTATTGATATAGTTCTCCTCAAGCCGGACAACTTTCTAATTTACAGTCATTAGCTCCGACCAACAGAAAGTCAGATATTTTGGTTTGAATGTGGAGAAAATGTCAGAATTTTGCAAGTCACTCTCTAAGACTTTGTGTGTGAGGAGTAGGAAGGGAGGGGGGCTTGTGAAGTAATACATAGGGCTATACTGCCCTCTTGTGTTCAACATAGTATGGGTTACATTAACTTTTGCACGATATTCTAATTTTTCGAGTTTCACCTGTATGCAGAGTTGACAGAAAAATGTTACACACGCCGTAGCAGGTGAATACAACAAAGAACTAAAGCCTAAAAAACTAAAGTTTAATCCACTGTCTGTTCATTCTCTGAGTGGCAATTACAAGAAATGTCCAATAGATGGCATCCAAGCCTCATTGTTCAATGATTTACAACAGGTCTGAGTCCAGAATGGGCAGGGACTGAGTTCAACAGTTGCTTGAGCTCTTTTGCAGTCGAATCCCAGAAAAAAGGCAAACAATGTGTCCCCACTCAATATATACATCAACTGAGTGGAGGATACAATTTTTAACAACCTTTAACCATTTACAGCCAGAGCGTTCAAATTTGGGAACAATTATTCCCATGGTTCCTGTCTCAGTGTCATCGTCGTCCGATCACCGATTTTATTTCTGAAGTCTGCCCAGATACTCATGACAATACAAGCTAAAGGCACATGTGATTGGTTAAGGGGTTACTGGGCAAGAATAATAACTGTATCGTCATCACCGTCTTCCTTCATTTCAATGGAAAGGTGATATCACGAGAGATTTACTCCAGTGTTGGATTTACTGCTTCAAATTAAATACTGAGGCGATTTTTGCAAGGTAAGAACGTGTGTTGTCTATATTTTCTATAGAAAGTCAAAACGTTTTAGTGACGAAGCATTTATTTGTAGGAGTATTGCTAGTTATTTCTGGAAAAAAATGACAAAATAACTCAAATAAATGTTTGTGAGCAGTTTTGTGTGAAACCGCGAGATGCGTCGCGTCTAACGCACGAGCCCCGATGAGAGATCGCATTCGCTTCTTCTTGCATTTGAACGGACAATTTCATACTACAAAATGTCAAATTACATGATATATTGTCTGTTTTGTCCCAAGTGAACATAAACAGTTGATGAAGAAATCGCGAATCGAAATCTAGTATCAACACTTCCGAGAATGATTATCAGCGTTGTGCCTGACAGCGCATCTCATTTTTACTCGCATCTTCATGGAGGTTTGTCGGTTGTATGTAGTTTCACAATCTCAATCAAGTAATCTCTGAAATGAATACAGATGTAACAGCACGAAAATATTGAGACTTCACAGTTCTCAAAAGATTAAACTCACTAAAACAAGCCGCACAGACTGTGCCTTGAATGAAATGCGTTTAAAATCCTCTTAAAGAGACAGTAACAATTTTCCAAGTAAATAAAAAGTAGGCCTACAAATGGTTTTCACCCCAAAAATAAATTTCTCTCATCGTATACTCACCCTCATTGCATCCCAGATGTGTATTGTTTTCTTTCTTCTAGTGAACACAAATTAAGCTTTTTAGAAGATTATCTCAACCCTGTTGGACCTTTCAATGACTTGAATGGTGATCAGAACTCAGAAGCTACAAAAATCAAATAAATGCAGCATAAAAGTAATCCATACCACTCCAGTGGTTAAATCCATGCCTTCAGAAGTGATATTATAGGTGTGGGTTAGAAATAGACCTATATATATATACTTAAAGATGACATCACTCTGAAGTACTGCGTAAAGAATATCCCACATTCGCCCTTAGGGGGCGCTACAGGCCATGCCCAAAATTCCCATTTTCTGGTCAAAAATGTTCTAATGTTGTATATTGATACTACAGGCCAACAGGAATTCACAAACCAAGAGTGGCCCACATTCGCCCTTATGGGGCGCTACAGGCCACGCCCTAAATTCCCATTTGCTGGTCAAAAATGTTCTAATTTGGTACATTGATACTACAGGCCAACAGGAACCCACAAACAAAGAATTGCCCATATTCGCCATTAGGGGGCGCTACAGGCTATGCCCAAAATTCCCATTTTATGGTCAAAAATTTTCTAATTTGGTATATTGACACTACAGGCCAACAGAAATCCACAAACCAAGAATGTCTCACATTCGCCCTTAGGGGGCGCTAAAGGCCATTCCCAAATTGCACATTTTTTTGTCAAATACTTTCTAATTTGGTACATTAATACTACAGGCCAACAGGAACCTACAAACCAAGAATGGCTCACATTCGCCCTTAGGGGGCGCTACATGCCATGCCCAAATGTCATTTTTTTAAAGTGATTGTATTTCCACCCCATTTATTTAGTTTTCTGAAACCTGGTGAACATACCTCATTTCTCATTGTAAACAAAAAACCCTACAGGATCCATAAGGTCCGGCATGATGGATTTTCCTGTACACTGAAAATGTTTAGTTTAGGATTCAGACAGAAAGACATGTTTTTTGGATTTTTTCATTGGGAGGGTTTAACCCCAACCCTCTATTGATCAATTTTAAATGATTTGCCATTTTGAGGAGGAATCGCATTGCTGCTTGCAGCTATATTTTTGAGTTGTTGCTGTGTCCATCATCCTTTGTTTTCCGAAAGCCACCAAGTGGAAATGAGCCCGGTAACTAAAGGCACCAGGGTTGCGGTGCCACCGGCTTGGGCCCGTCATCGCTGCTTGCAGCTTTAATTATTATTATTATTATTATTATTATTATTATTATTAGGGCCCAAGCCTGAAAAGGCGAAGGCCCTATTGTTTTCCTTAGGATTATTATTAGGGCCCAAGCCTGAAAAGGCGAAGGCCCTATTGTTTTCCTTAGGATTATTATTATTATTATTATTATTATTATTATTATTATTTTATCGACTATTCGGGCACTTTTGGGGGCCTTAACATGCTCTAAAACTCTTGAAACTTTGCACACGGGTCAGAACCTGCGGCCATCAGGGCTGGGCTGAAGATGGTACCCGGGCGTGGCAGGGGGGCTCAGCAGCGCCCCCTTGAACGGGGTCCGAAACCTTGGTCCATAAATCAAACACACTTGCATGTAATAATATGAAAGTCGGTACACATATAGATCTCATCGTTTCATATATACTTCATGCTCTTACTTTTTACCTCAGCCCAACAGGAAGTCGGCTATTTAGGGTTGTTTGGAAAACGTATACAATGGAATTTGAAATACTCCTCCTAGAGAAATCATTTAATCGGCACGAATCTCAGTCAGCATGAAGTCAAGACATTGAGGATGAAAAATTGCCAGCGGATTTTTGATATCTCGAACGGTTTGGCCGTGGCGAGGAAACAAATTTATGGCGAGAAAAGTGAGACAGGAAGTGTGTTATAACTTCTGCATAAATTAACAGATCTTGATGAAACTTCAGCAGTGTGTTCGTTGTAAGAGGCCGATCACATGGATGTGACTATTGTGAGTCAAAGTTATAGCGCCACCAACTGGCAGCAGGAAGTGTGTCACTTTCAAAATGCTTTGAAATCACCCTCTTGTTTTTACCCGATTTGCTTCAAACTTTACGTGTATAATGTAAACACACGGCAGATTTAGACCTGTGAAAGGATTATTGATATCTTAGATACTGTTGCCGTGGCAACGCTTCAAACTTTACTTTTCTTTATTGATGCTTTTGAGACTCTTAACCTACTTGAAATTGCATGAAACTCGACAGAGACGTCACATTTATTAGCCAGTAGACATGTGCAAAGTTTCAGAAATGGGTGTGGTGAGGGGCTCAGTAGCGCCACCTTTTGACAAAAAAGTGGGGGGTTAGTTTCATCTACAGGTACAAAAATTGGTATTGATATAGTTCTCCTCAAGCCGGACAACTTTCTAATTTACAGTCATTAGCTCCGACCAACAGAAAGTCAGATATTTTGGTTTGAATGTGGAGAAAATGTCAGAATTTTGCAAGTCACTCTGTGAGCCTCTGTGTGTGAGGAGTAGGAAGGGAGGGGGTCTTGTGAAGTAATACATAGGGCTATACTGCCCTCTTGTGTTCAACATAGTATGGGTTACATTAACTTTTGCACGATATTCTAATTTTTCGAGTTTCACCTGTATGCAGAGTTGACAGAAAAATGTTACACACGCCGTAGCAGGTGAATACAACAAAGAACTAAAGCCTAAAAAACTAAAGTTTAATCCACTGTCTGTTCATTCTCTGAGTGGCAATTACAAGAAATGTCCAATAGAGGGCATCCAAGCCTCATTGTTCAATGATTTACAACAGGTCTGAGTCCAGAATGGGCAGGGACTGAGTTCAACAGTTGCTTGAGCTCTTTTGCAGTCGAATCCCAGAAAAAAGGCAAACAATGTGTCCCCACTCAATATATACATCAACTGAGTGGAGGATACAATTTTTAACAACCTTTAACTATTTACAGCCAGAGCGTTCAAATTTGGGAACAATTATTCCCATGGTTCCTGTCTCAGTGTCATCGTCGTCCGATCACCGATTTTATTTCTGAAATCTGCCCAGATACTCATGACAATACAAGCTAAAGGCACATGTGATTGGTTAAGGGGTTACTGGGCAAGAATAATAACTGTATCGTCATCACCGTCTTCCTTCATTTCAATGGAAAGGTGATATCACGAGAGATTTACTCCATTGTTGGATTTACTGCTTCAAATTAAATACTGAGGCGATTTTTTCAAGGTAAGAACGTGTTGTCTATATTTTCTATAGAAAGTCAAAACGTTTTAGTTACGAAGCATTTATTTGTAGGAGTATTGCTAGTTATTTCTGGAAAAAAATGACAAAACAACTCAAATAAATGTTTGTGAGCAGTTTTGTGTGAAACCGCGAGATGCGTCGCGTCTAACGCACGAGCCCC
The DNA here is from genome assembly GCA_032164185.1 of Moxostoma hubbsi. NCBI lineage: Eukaryota > Metazoa > Chordata > Actinopteri > Cypriniformes > Catostomidae > Moxostoma > Moxostoma hubbsi. The sequence continues at coordinate 10,466,192 of JAVLUX010000125.1, read as the reverse complement.
GATGAGAGATCGCATTCGCTTCATCTTGCGTTTGAACGGACAATTTCATAAACAAAATGTCAAATTACATGATATATTGTCTGTTTTGTCCCAAGTGAACATAAACAGTTGATGAAGAAATCGCGAATCTAAATCTAGTATCAACACTTCCGAGAATGATTATCAGCGTTGTGTCTGACAGCGCGAGGCATCTCATTTTTACTCGCATCTTCATGGAGGTTTGTCGGTTGTATGTAGTTTCACAATCTCAATCAAGTAATCTCTGAAATGAATACAGATGTAACAGCACGAAAATAATGAGACTTCACAGTTCTCAAAAGATTAAACTCAATAAAACAAGCCGCACAGACTGTGCCTTGAATGAAATGCGTTTAAAATCCTCTTAAAGAGACAGTAACAATTTTCCAAGTAAATAAAAAGTAGGCCTACAAATGGTTTTCACCCCCAAAATAAATTTCTCTCATCGTATACTCACCCTCATTCCATCCCAGATGTGTATTATTTTCTTTCTTCTAGTGAACACAAATTAAGCTTTTTAGAAGATTATCTCAACCCTGTTGGACCTTTCAATGACTTGAATGGTGATCAGAACTCAGAAGCTACAAAAATCACATAAATGCAGCATAAAAGTAATCCATACCACTCCATTGGTTTAATCCATGCCTTCAGAAGTGATATTATAGGTGTGGGTTAGAAACAGACCTATATATATATATACTTCAAGATGACATCACTCTGAAGTACTGCGTAAAGAATATCCCACATTCGCCCTTAGGGGGCTCTACAGGCCATGCCCAAAATTCCCATTTTCTGGGCAAAAATGTTCTAATTTTGTATATTGATCCTACAGGCCAACAGTAATCCACAAACCAAGAATGGCCCACATTCGCCCTTAGGGGGCGCTACAGGCCACGCCCTAAATTCCCATTTGCTGGTCAAAAATGTTCTAATTTGGTACATTGATACTACAGGCCAACAGGAACCCACAAACAAAGAATTGCCCATATTCGCCATTAGGGGGCGCTACAGGCTATGCCCAAAATTCCCATTTTATGGTCAAAAATTTTCTAATTTGGTATATTGACACTACAGGCCAACAGAAATCCACAAACCAAGAATGTCTCACATTCGCCCTTAGGGGGCGCTAAAGGCCATTCCCAAATTGCACATTTTTTTGTCAAATACTTTCTAATTTGGTACATTAATACTACAGGCCAACAGGAACCTACAAACCAAGAATGGCTCACATTCGCCCTTAGGGGGCGCTACATGCCATGCCCAAATGTCATTTTTTTAAAGTGATTGTATTTCCACCCCATTTATTTAGTTTTCTGAAACCTGGTGAACATACCTCATTTCTCATTGTAAACAAAAAACCCTACAGGATCCATAAGGTCCGGCATGATGGATTTTCCTGTACACTGAAAATGTTTAGTTTAGGATTCAGACAGAAAGACATGTTTTTTGGATTTTTTCATTGGGAGGGTTTAACCCCAACCCTCTATTGATCAATTTTAAATGATTTGCCATTTTGAGGAGGAATCGCATTGCTGCTTGCAGCTATATTTTTGAGTTGTTGCTGTGTCCATCATCCTTTGTTTTCCGAAAGCCACCAAGTGGAAATGAGCCCGGTAACTAAAGGCACCAGGGTTGCGGTGCCACCGGCTTGGGCCCGTCATCGCTGCTTGCAGCTTTAATTATTATTATTATTATTAGGGCCCAAGCCTGAAAAGGCGAAGGCCCTATTGTTTTCCTTAGGATTATTATTATTATTATTATTATTAGGGCCCAAGCCTGAAAAGGCGAAGGCCCTATTGTTTTCCTTAGGATTATTATTATTATTATTATTATTATTATTATTATTATTAGGGCCCAAGCCTGAAAAGGCGAAGGCCCTATTGTTTTCCTTAGGATTATTATTATTATTATTATTATTATTATTATTATTATTATTATTATTATTATTATTTTATCGACTATTCGGGCACTTTTGGGGGCCTTAACATGCTCTAAAACTCTTGAAACTTTGCACACGGGTCAGAACCTGCGGCCATCAGGGCTGGGCTGAAGATGGTACCCGGGCGTGGCAGGGGGTTTCAGCAGCGCCCCCTGGAACGGGGCTCCGAAACCATGGTCCATAAATCAAACACACTTGCATGTAATAATATGAAAGTCGGTACACATATAGATCTCATCGTTTCATATATACTTCATGCTCTTACTTTTTACCTCAGCCCAACAGGAAGTCGGCTATTTAGGGTTGTTTGGAAAACGTATACAATGGAATTTGAAATACTCCTCCTAGAGAAATCATTTAATCGCCACGAATCTCAGTCAGCATGAAGTCAAGACATTGAGGATGAAAAATTGCCAGCGGATTTTTGATATCTCGAACGGTTTGGCCGTGGCGAGGAAACAAATTTATGGCGAGAAAAGTGAGACAGGAAGTGTGTTATAACTTCTGCATAAATTAACAGATCTTGATGAAACTTCAGCAGTGTGTTCGTTGTAAGAGGCCGATCACATGGATGTGACTATTGTGAGTCAAAGTTATAGCGCCACCAACTGGCAGCAGGAAGTGTGTCACTTTCAAAATGCTTTGAAATCACCCTCTTGTTTTTACCCGATTTGCTTCAAACTTTACGTGTATAATGTAAACACACGGCAGATTTAGACCTGTGAAAGGATTATTGATATCTTAGATACTGTTGCCGTGGCAACACTTCAAACTTTACTTTTCTTTATTGATGCTTTTGAGACTCTTAACATACTTGAAATTGCATGAAACTCGACAGAGACGTCACATTTATTAGCCAGTAGACATGTGCAAAGTTTCAGAAATGGGTGTGGTGAGGGGCTCAGTAGCGCCACCTTTTGACAAAAAAGTGGGGGGTTAGTTTCATCTACAGGTACAAAAATTGGTATTGATATAGTTCTCCTCAAGCCGGACAACTTTCTAATTTACAGTCATTAGCTCCGACCAACAGAAAGTCAGATATTTTGGTTTGAATGTGGAGAAAATGTCAGAATTTTGCAAGTCACTCTCTAAGACTTTGTGTGTGAGGAGTAGGAAGGGAGGGGGTCTTGTGAAGTAATACATAGGGCTATACTGCCCTCTTGTGTTCAACATAGTATGGGTTACATTAACTTTTGCACGATATTCTAATTTTTCGAGTTTCACCTGTATGCAGAGTTGACAGAAAAATGTTACACACGCCGTAGCAGGTGAATACAACAAAGAACTAAAGCCTAAAAAACTAAAGTTTAATCCACTGTCTGTTCATTCTCTGAGTGGCAATTACAAGAAATGTCCAATAGATGGCATCCAAGCCTCATTGTTCAATGATTTACAACAGGTCTGAGTCCAGAATGGGCAGGGACTGAGTTCAACAGTTGCTTGAGCTCTTTTGCAGTCGAATCCCAGAAAAAAGGCAAACAATGTGTCCCCACTCAATATATACATCAACTGAGTGGAGGATACAATTTTTAACAACCTTTAACCATTTACAGCCAGAGCGTTCAAATTTGGGAACAATTATTCCCATGGTTCCTGTCTCAGTGTCATCGTCGTCCGATCACCGATTTTATTTCTGAAATCTGCCCAGATACTCATGACAATACAAGCTAAAGGCACATGTGATTGGTTAAGGGGTTACTGGGCAAAAATAATAACTGTATCGTCATCACCGTCTTCCTTCATTTCAATGGAAAGGTGATATCACGAGAGATTTACTCCAGTGTTGGATTTACTGCTTCAAATTAAATACTGAGGCGATTTTTGCAAGGTAAGAACGTGTGTTGTCTATATTTTCTATAGAAAGTCAAAACGTTTTAGTGACGAAGCATTTATTTGTAGGAGTATTGCTAGTTATTTCTGGAAAAAAATGACAAAACAACTCAAATAAATGTTTGTGAGCAGTTTTGTGTGAAACCGCGAGATGCGTCGCGTCTAACGCACGAGCCCCGATGAGAGATCGCATTCGCTTCTTCTTGCGTTTGAACGGACAATTTCATACTACAAAATGTCAAATTACATGATATATTGTCTGTTTTGTCCCAAGTGAACATAAACAGTTGATGAAGAAATCGCGAATCGAAATCTAGTATCAACACTTCCGAGAATGATTATCAGCGTTGTGTCTGACAGCGCGAGGCATCTCATTTTTACTCGCATCTTCATGGAGGTTTGTCGGTTGTATGTAGTTTCACAATCTCAATCAAGTAATCTCTGAAATGAATACAGATGTAACAGCACGAAAATAATGAGACTTCACAGTTCTCAAAAGATTAAACTCACTAAAACAAGCCGCACAGACTGTGCCTTGAATGAAATGCGTTTAAAATCCTCTTAAAGAGACAGTAACAATTTTCCAAGTAAATAAAAAGTAGGCCTACAAATGGTTTTCACCCCAAAAATAAATTTCTCTCATCGTATACTCACCCTCATTGCATCCCAGATGTGTATTGTTTTCTTTCTTCTAGTGAACACAAATTAAGCTTTTTAGAAGATTATCTCAACCCTGTTGGACCTTTCAATGACTTGAATGGTGATCAGAACTCAGAAGCTGCAAAAATCAAATAAATGCAGCATAAAAGTAATCCATACCACTCCAGTGGTTAAATCCATGCCTTCAGAAGTGATATTATAGGTGTGGGTTAGAAATAGACCTATATATATATACTTCAAGATGACATCACTCTGAAGTACTGCGTAAAGAATATCCCACATTCGCCCTTAGGGGGCGCTACAGGCCATGCCCAAAATTCCCATTTTCTGGTCAAAAATGTTCTAATGTTGTATATTGATACTACAGGCCAACAGGAATTCACAAACCAAGAGTGGCCCACATTCGCCCTTATGGGGCGCTACAGGCCACGCCCTAAATTCCCATTTGCTGGTCAAAAATGTTCTAATTTGGTACATTGATACTACAGGCCAACAGGAACCCACAAACAAAGAATTGCCCATATTCGCCATTAGGGGGCGCTACAGGCTATGCCCAAAATTCCCATTTTATGGTCAAAAATTTTCTAATTTGGTATATTGACACTACAGGCCAACAGAAATCCACAAACCAAGAATGTCTCACATTTGCCCTTAGGGGGTGCTAAAGGACATTCCCAAATTGCACATTTTTTTGTCAAATACTTTCTAATTTGGTACATTAATACTACAGGCCAACAGGAACCTACAAACCAAGAATGGCTCACATTCGCCCTTAGGGGGCGGTACAGGCCATGCCCAAATGTCAATTTTTCAAAGTGATTGTATTTCCACCCCATTTATTTAGTTTTTCTGAAACCTGGTGAACATACCTCATTTCTCATTGTAAACAAAAAACCCTACAGGATCCATAAGGTCCGGCATGATGGATTTTCCTGTACACTGAAAATGTTTAGTTTAGGATTCAGACAGAAAGACATGTTTTTTGGATTTTTTCATTGGGAGGGTTTAACCCCAACCCTCTATTGATCAATTTTAAATGATTTGCCATTTTGAGGAGGAATCGCATTGCTGCTTGCAGCTATATTTTTGAGTTGTTGCTGTGTCCATCATCCTTTGTTTTCCGAAAGCCACCAAGTGGAAATGAGCCCGGTAACTAAAGGCACCAGGGTTGCGGTGCCACCGGCTTGGGCCCGTCATCGCTGCTTGCAGCTTTAATTATTATTATTATTATTATTTTATCGACTATTCGGGCACTTTTGGGGGCCTTAACATGCTCTAAAACTCTTGAAACTTTGCACACGGGTCAGAACCTGCGGCCATCAGGGCTGGGCTGAAGATGGTACCCGGGCGTGGCAGGGGGTTTCAGCAGCGCCCCCTGGAACGGGGTCCGAAACCATGGTCCATAAATCAAACACACTTGCATGTAATAATATGAAAGTCGGTACACATATAGATCTCATCGTTTCATATATACTTCATGCTCTTACTTTTTACCTCAGCCCAACAGGAAGTCGGCTATTTAGGGTTGTTTGGAAAACGTATACAATGGAATTTGAAATACTCCTCCTAGAGAAATCATTTAATCGCCACGAATCTCAGTCAGCATGAAGTCAAGACATTGAGGATGAAAAATTGCCAGCGGATTTTTGATATCTCGAACGGTTTGGCCGTGGCGAGGAAACAAATTTATGGCGAGAAAAGTGAGACAGGAAGTGTGTTATAACTTCTGCATAAATTAACAGATCTTGATGAAACTTCAGCAGTGTGTTCGTTGTAAGAGGCCGATCACATGGATGTGACTATTGTGAGTCAAAGTTATAGCGCCACCAACTGGCAGCAGGAAGTGTGTCACTTTCAAAATGCTTTGAAATCACCCTCTTGTTTTTACCCGATTTGCTTCAAACTTTACGTGTATAATGTAAACACACGGCAGATTTAGACCTGTGAAAGGATTATTGATATCTTAGATACTGTTGCCGTGGCAACACTTCAAACTTTACTTTTCTTTATTGATGCTTTTGAGACTCTTAACATACTTGAAATTGCATGAAACTCGACAGAGACGTCACATTTATTAGCCAGTAGACATGTGCAAAGTTTCAAAAATGGGTGTGGTGAGGGGCTCAGTAGCGCCACCTTTTGACAAAAAAGTGGGGGGTTAGTTTCATCTACAGGTACAAAAATTGGTATTGATATAGTTCTCCTCAAGCCGGACAACTTTCTAATTTACAGTCATTAGCTCCGACCAACAGAAAGTCAGATATTTTGGTTTGAATGTGGAGAAAATGTCAGAATTTTGCAAGTCACTCTCTAAGACTTTGTGTGTGAGGAGTAGGAAGGGAGGGGGGCTTGTGAAGTAATACATAGGGCTATACTGCCCTCTTGTGTTCAACATAGTATGGGTTACATTAACTTTTGCACGATATTCTAATTTTTCGAGTTTCACCTGTATGCAGAGTTGACAGAAAAATGTTACACACGCCGTAGCAGGTGAATACAACAAAGAACTAAAGCCTAAAAAACTAAAGTTTAATCCACTGTCTGTTCATTCTCTGAGTGGCAATTACAAGAAATGTCCAATAGATGGCATCCAAGCCTCATTGTTCAATGATTTACAACAGGTCTGAGTCCAGAATGGGCAGGGACTGAGTTCAACAGTTGCTTGAGCTCTTTTGCAGTCGAATCCCAGAAAAAAGGCAAACAATGTGTCCCCACTCAATATATACATCAACTGAGTGGAGGATACAATTTTTAACAACCTTTAACCATTTACAGCCAGAGCGTTCAAATTTGGGAACAATTATTCCCATGGTTCCTGTCTCAGTGTCATCGTCGTCCGATCACCGATTTTATTTCTGAAGTCTGCCCAGATACTCATGACAATACAAGCTAAAGGCACATGTGATTGGTTAAGGGGTTACTGGGCAAGAATAATAACTGTATCGTCATCACCGTCTTCCTTCATTTCAATGGAAAGGTGATATCACGAGAGATTTACTCCAGTGTTGGATTTACTGCTTCAAATTAAATACTGAGGCGATTTTTGCAAGGTAAGAACGTGTGTTGTCTATATTATCTATAGAAAGTCAAAACGTTTTAGTGACGAAGCATTTATTTGTAGGAGTATTGCTAGTTATTTCTGGAAAAAAATGACAAAACAACTCAAATAAATGTTTGTGAGCAGTTTTGTGTGAAACCGCGAGATGCGTCGCGTCTAACGCACGAGCCCCGATGAGAGATCGCATTCGCTTCTTCTTGCGTTTGAACGGACAATTTCATACTACAAAATGTCAAATTACATGATATATTGTCTGTTTTGTCCCAAGTGAACATAAACAGTTGATGAAGAAATCGCGAATCGAAATCTAGTATCAACACTTCCGAGAATGATTATCAGCGTTGTGTCTGACAGCGCGAGGCATCTCATTTTTACTCGCATCTTCATGGAGGTTTGTCGGTTGTATGTAGTTTCACAATCTCAATCAAGTAATCTCTGAAATGAATACAGATGTAACAGCACGAAAATAATGAGACTTCACAGTTCTCAAAAGATTAAACTCACTAAAACAAGCCGCACAGACTGTGCCTTGAATGAAATGCGTTTAAAATCCTCTTAAAGAGACAGTAACAATTTTCCAAGTAAATAAAAAGTAGGCCTACAAATGGTTTTCACCCCAAAAATAAATTTCTCTCATCGTATACTCACCCTCATTGCATCCCAGATGTGTATTGTTTTCTTTCTTCTAGTGAACACAAATTAAGCTTTTTAGAAGATTATCTCAACCCTGTTGGACCTTTCAATGACTTGAATGGTGATCAGAACTCAGAAGCTGCAAAAATCAAATAAATGCAGCATAAAAGTAATCCATACCACTCCAGTGGTTAAATCCATGCCTTCAGAAGTGATATTATAGGTGTGGGTTAGAAATAGACCTATATATATATACTTCAAGATGACATCACTCTGAAGTACTGCGTAAAGAATATCCCACATTCGCCCTTAGGGGGCGCTACAGGCCATGCCCAAAATTCCCATTTTCTGGTCAAAAATGTTCTAATGTTGTATATTGATACTACAGGCCAACAGGAATTCACAAACCAAGAGTGGCCCACATTCGCCCTTATGGGGCGCTACAGGCCATGCCCTAAATTCCCATTTGCTGGTCAAAAATGTTCTAATTTGGTACATTGATACTACAGGCCAACAGGAACCCACAAACAAAGAATTGCCCATATTCGCCATTAGGGGGCGCTACAGGCTATGCCCAAAATTCCCATTTTATGGTCAAAAATTTTCTAATTTGGTATATTGACACTACAGGCCAACAGAAATCCACAAACCAAGAATGTCTCACATTTGCCCTTAGGGGGTGCTAAAGGACATTCCCAAATTGCACATTTTTTTGTCAAATACTTTCTAATTTGGTACATTAATACTACAGGCCAACAGGAACCTACAAACCAAGAATGGCTCACATTCGCCCTTAGGGGGCGGTACAGGCCATGCCCAAATGTCAATTTTTCAAAGTGATTGTATTTCCACCCCATTTATTTAGTTTTTCTGAAACCTGGTGAACATACCTCATTTCTCATTGTAAACAAAAAACCCTACAGGATCCATAAGGTCCGGCATGATGGATTTTCCTGTACACTGAAAATGTTTAGTTTAGGATTCAGACAGAAAGACATGTTTTTTGGATTTTTTCATTGGGAGGGTTTAACCCCAACCCTCTATTGATCAATTTTAAATGATTTGCCATTTTGAGGAGGAATCGCATTGCTGCTTGCAGCTATATTTTTGAGTTGTTGCTGTGTCCATCATCCTTTGTTTTCCGAAAGCCACCAAGTGGAAATGAGCCCGGTAACTAAAGGCACCAGGGTTGCGGTGCCACCGGCTTGGGCCCGTCATCGCTGCTTGCAGCTTTAATTATTATTATTATTATTATTATTATTATTTTATCGACTATTCGGGCACTTTTGGGGGCCTTAACATGCTCTAAAACTCTTGAAACTTTGCACACGGGTCAGAACCTGCGGCCATCAGGGCTGGGCTGAAGATGGTACCCGGGCGTGGCAGGGGGTTTCAGCAGCGCCCCCTGGAACGGGGTCCGAAACCATGGTCCATAAATCAAACACACTTGCATGTAATAATATGAAAGTCGGTACACATATAGATCTCATCGTTTCATATATACTTCATGCTCTTACTTTTTACCTCAGCCCAACAGGAAGTCGGCTATTTAGGGTTGTTTGGAAAACGTATACAATGGAATTTGAAATACTCCTCCTAGAGAAATCATTTAATCGCCACGAATCTCAGTCAGCATGAAGTCAAGACATTGAGGATGAAAAATTGCCAGCGGATTTTTGATATCTCGAACGGTTTGGCCGTGGCGAGGAAACAAATTTATGGCGAGAAAAGTGAGACAGGAAGTGTGTTATAACTTCTGCATAAATTAACAGATCTTGATGAAACTTCAGCAGTGTGTTCGTTGTAAGAGGCCGATCACATGGATGTGACTATTGTGAGTCAAAGTTATAGCGCCACCAACTGGCAGCAGGAAGTGTGTCACTTTCAAAATGCTTTGAAATCACCCTCTTGTTTTTACCCGATTTGCTTCAAACTTTACGTGTATAATGTAAACACACGGCAGATTTAGACCTGTGAAAGGATTATTGATATCTTAGATACTGTTGCCGTGGCAACACTTCAAACTTTACTTTTCTTTATTGATGCTTTTGAGACTCTTAACCTACTTGAAATTGCATGAAACTCGACAGAGACGTCACATTTATTAGCCAGTAGACATGTGCAAAGTTTCAGAAATGGGTGTGGTGAGGGGCTCAGTAGCGCCACCTTTTGACAAAAAAGTGGGGGGTTAGTTTCATCTACAGGTACAAAAATTGGTATTGATATAGTTCTCCTCAAGCCGGACAACTTTCTAATTTACAGTCATTAGCTCCGACCAACAGAAAGTCAGATATTTTGGTTTGAATGTGGAGAAAATGTCAGAATTTTGCAAGTCACTCTCTAAGACTTTGTGTGTGAGGAGTAGGAAGGGAGGGGGTCTTGTGAAGTAATACATAGGGCTATACTGCCCTCTTGTGTTCAACATAGTATGGGTTACATTAACTTTTGCACGATATTCTAATTTTTCGAGTTTCACCTGTATGCAGAGTTGACAGAAAAATGTTACACACGCCGTAGCAGGTGAATACAACAAAGAACTAAAGCCTAAAAAACTAAAGTTTAATCCACTGTCTGTTCATTCTCTGAGTGGCAATTACAAGAAATGTCCAATAGAGGGCATCCAAGCCTCATTGTTCAATGATTTACAACAGGTCTGAGTCCAGAATGGGCAGGGACTGAGTTCAACAGTTGCTTGTGCTCTTTTGCAGTCGAATCCCAGAAAAAAGGCAAACAATGTGTCCCCACTCAATATATACATCAACTGAGTGGAGGATACAATTTTTAACAACCTTTAACCATTTACAGCCAGAGCGTTCAAATTTGGGAACAATTATTCCCATGGTTCCTGTCTCAGTGTCATCGTCGTCCGATCACCGATTTTATTTCTGAAATCTGCCCAGATACTCATGACAATACAAGCTAAAGGCACATGTGATTGGTTAAGGGGTTACTGGGCAAGAATAATAACTGTATCGTCATCACCGTCTTCCTTCATTTCAATGGAAAGGTGATATCACGAGAGATTTACTCCATTGTTGGATTTACTGCTTCAAATTAAATACTGAGGCGATTTTTGCAAGGTAAGAACGTGTTGTCTATATTTTCTATAGAAAGTCAAAACGTTTTAGTTACGAAGCATTTATTTGTAGGAGTATTGCTAGTTATTTCTGGAAAAAAATGACAAAACAACTCAAATAAATGTTTGTGAGCAGTTTTGTGTGAAACCGCGAGATGCGTCGCGTCTAACGCACGAGCCCCGATGAGAGATCGCATTCGCTTCATCTTGCGTTTGAACGGACAATTTCATAAACAAAATGTCAAATTACATGATATATTGTCTGTTTTGTCCCAAGTGAACATAAACAGTTGATGAAGAAATCGCGAATCTAAATCTAGTATCAACACTTCCGAGAATGATTATCAGCGTTGTGTCTGACAGCGCGAGGCATCTCATTTTTACTCGCATCTTCATGGAGGTTTGTCGGTTGTATGTAGTTTCACAATCTCAATCAAGTAATCTCTGAAATGAATACAGATGTAACAGCACGAAAATAATGAGACTTCACAGTTCTCAAAAGATTAAACTCAATAAAACAAGCCGCACAGACTGTGCCTTGAATGAAATGCGTTTAAAATCCTCTTAAAGAGACAGTAACAATTTTCCAAGTAAATAAAAAGTAGGCCTACAAATGGTTTTCACCCCAAAAATAAATTTCTCTCATCGTATACTCACCCACATTCCATCCCAGATGTGTATTATTTTCTTTCTTCTAGTGAACACAAATTAAGCTTTTTAGAAGATTATCTCAACCCTGTTGGACCTTTCAATGACTTGAATGGTGATCAGAACTCAGAAGCTACAAAAATCAAATAAATGCAGCATAAAAGTAATCCATACCACTCCAGTGGTTAAATCCATGCCTTCAGAAGTGATATTATAGGTGTGGGTTAGAAACAGACCTATATATATATACTTCAAGATGACATCACTCTGAAGTACTGCGTAAAGAATATCCCACATTCGCCCTTAGGGGGCGCTACAGGCCATGCCCAAAATTCCCATTTTCTGGTCAAAAATGTTCTAATGTTGTATATTGATACTACAGGCCAACAGGAATTCACAAACCAAGAGTGGCCCACATTCGCCCTTATGGGGCGCTACAGGCCACGCCCTAAATTCCCATTTGCTGGTCAAAAATGTTCTAATTTGGTACATTGATACTACAGGCCAACAGGAACCCACAAACAAAGAATTGCCCATATTCGCCATTAGGGGGCGCTACAGGCTATGCCCAAAATTCCCATTTTATGGTCAAAAATTTTCTAATTTGGTATATTGACACTACAGGCCAACAGAAATCCACAAACCAAGAATGTCTCACATTTGCCCTTAGGGGGTGCTAAAGGACATTCCCAAATTGCACATTTTTTTGTCAAATACTTTCTAATTTGGTACATTAATACTACAGGCCAACAGGAACCTACAAACCAAGAATGGCTCACATTCGCCCTTAGGGGGCGGTACAGGCCATGCCCAAATGTCAATTTTTCAAAGTGATTGTATTTCCACCCCATTTATTTAGTTTTTCTGAAACCTGGTGAACATACCTCATTTCTCATTGTAAACAAAAAACCCTACAGGATCCATAAGGTCCGGCATGATGGATTTTCCTGTACACTGAAAATGTTTAGTTTAGGATTCAGACAGAAAGACATGTTTTTTGGATTTTTTCATTGGGAGGGTTTAACCCCAACCCTCTATTGATCAATTTTAAATGATTTGCCATTTTGAGGAGGAATCGCATTGCTGCTTGCAGCTATATTTTTGAGTTGTTGCTGTGTCCATCATCCTTTGTTTTCCGAAAGCCACCAAGTGGAAATGAGCCCGGTAACTAAAGGCACCAGGGTTGCGGTGCCACCGGCTTGGGCCCGTCATCGCTGCTTGCAGCTTTAATTATTATTATTATTATTAGGGCCCAAGCCTGAAAAGGCGAAGGCCCTATTGTTTTCCTTAGGATTATTATTATTATTATTATTATTATTATTATTATTATTATTTTATCGACTATTCGGGCACTTTTGGGGGCCTTAACATGCTCTAAAACTCTTGAAACTTTGCACACGGGTCAGAACCTGCGGCCATCAGGGCTGGGCTGAAGATGGTACCCGGGCGTGGCAGGGGGGCTCAGCAGCGCCCCCTGGAACGGGGTCCGAAACCTTGGTCCATAAATCAAACACACTTGCATGTAATAATATGAAAGTCGGTACACATATAGATCTCATCGTTTCATATATACTTCATGCTCTTACTTTTTACCTCAGCCCAACAGGAAGTCGGCTATTTAGGGTTGTTTGGAAAACGTATACAATGGAATTTGAAATACTCCTCCTAGAGAAATCATTTAATCGCCACGAATCTCAGTCAGCATGAAGTCAAGACATTGAGGATGAAAAATTGCCAGCGGATTTTTGATATCTCGAACGGTTTGGCCGTGGCGAGGAAACAAATTTATGGCGAGAAAAGTGAGACAGGAAGTGTGTTATAACTTCTGCATAAATTAACAGATCTTGATGAAACTTCAGCAGTGTGTTCGTTGTAAGAGGCCGATCACATGGATGTGACTATTGTGAGTCAAAGTTATAGCGCCACCAACTGGCAGCAGGAAGTGTGTCACTTTCAAAATGCTTTGAAATCACCCTCTTGTTTTTACCCGATTTGCTTCAAACTTTACGTGTATAATGTAAACACACGGCAGATTTAGACCTGTGAAAGGATTATTGATATCTTAGATACTGTTGCCGTGGCAACGCTTCAAACTTTACTTTTCTTTATTGATGCTTTTGAGACTCTTAACATACTTGAAATTGCATGAAACTCGACAGAGACGTCACATTTATTAGCCAGTAGACATGTGCAAAGTTTCAGAAATGGGTGTGGTGAGGGGCTCAGTAGCGCCACCTTTTGACAAAAAAGTGGGGGGTTAGTTTCATCTACAGGTACAAAAATTGGTATTGATATAGTTCTCCTCAAGCCGGACAACTTTCTAATTTACAGTCATTAGCTCCGACCAACAGAAAGTCAGATATTTTGGTTTGAATGTGGAGAAAATGTCAGAATTTTGCAAGTCACTCTCTGAGACTCTGTGAGTTTGTAGGGGAGGGGGGACGTTGGGTCTTGTGAAGTAATACATAGGGCTATACTGCCCTCTTGTGTTCAACATAGTATGGGTTACATTAACTTTTGCACGATATTCTAATTTTTCGAGTTTCACCTGTATGCAGAGTTGACAGAAAAATGTTACACACGCCGTAGCAGGTGAATACAACAAAGAACTAAAGCCTAAAAAACTAAAATTTAATCCACTGTCTGTTCATTCTCTGAGTGGCAATTACAAGAAATGTCCAATAGATGGCATCCAAGCCTCATTGTTCTATTATTTACAACAGGCTGAGTCCAGAATGGGCAGGGACTGAGTTCAACAGTTGCTTGAGCTCTTTTGCCGTCGAATCCCAGAAAAAAGGCAAACACTGTGTCCCCACTCACTATATACATCAACTGAGTGGCGGATACAATTTTTAACAACCTTTAACCATTTACAGCCAGAGCGTTCAAATTTGGGAACAATTATTCCCATAGTTTCTGTCTCAGTGTCATCGTCGTCCAATCACCGATTTTATTTCTGAAATCTGCCCAGATACTCATGACAATACAAGCTAAAGGCACATGTGATTGGTTAAGGGGTTACTGGGCAAGAATAATAACTGTATCGTCATCACCGTCTTCCTTCATTTCAATGGAAAGGTGATATCACGAGAGATTTACTCCAGTGTTGGATTTACTGCTTCAAATTAAATACTGAGGCGATTTTTGCAAGGTAAGAACGTGTTGTCTATATTTTCTATAGAAAGTCAAAACGTTTTAGTTACGAAGCATTTATTTGTAGGAGTATTGCTAGTTATTTCTGGAAAAAAAATGACGAAACAACTCAAATAAATGTTTGTGAGCAGTTTTGTGTGAAACCGCGAGCAGCGTCACGTCTAACTCACGAGCCCCGATGAGAGATCGCATTCGCTTCTTCTTGCGTTTGAACGGACAATTTCATAACAACAAAATGTCAAAATACATGATATATTGTCTGTTTTGTCTCAAGTGACCATAAACAGTTGATGAAGAAATCGCGAATCTAAATCTAGTATCAACACTTCCGAGAATGATTATCAGCTTTGTGTCTGACAGCGCGAGGAATCTCATTTTTACTCGCATCTTCATGGAGGTTTGTCGGTTGTATGTAGTTTCACAATCTCAATCAATTAATCTCTGAAATGAATACAGATGTAACAGCACGAAAATAATGAGATTCACAGTTCTCAAAAGATTATATCTCAATAAAACAAGCCGCAAAGACGGCTTGACGGCTTGAATGAAATGCGTTTAAAATCCTCTTAAAGAGACAGTAACAATTTTCCAAGTAAATAAAAAGTAGCCTACAAATGGTTTTCACCCCCAAAATAAATTTCTCTCATCGTATACTCACCCTCATTCCATCCCAGATGTGTATTATTTTCTTTCTTCTAGTGAACACAAATTAAGCTTTTTAGAAGATTATCTCAACCCTGTTGGACCTTTCAATGACTTGAATGGTGATCAGAACTCAGAAGCTACAAAAATCACATAAATGCAGCATAAAAGTAATCCATACCACTCCAGTGGTTAAATCCATGCCTTCAGAAGTGATATTATAGGTGTGGGTTAGATACAGACCTATATATATATATACTTAAAGATGACATCACTCTGAAGTACTGCGTAAAGAATATCCCACATTCGCCCTAAGGGGGCGCTACAGGCCATGCCCAAAATTCCCATTTTCTGGTCAAAAATGTTCTAATTTTGAAAATTGATACTACAGGCCAACAGGAATCCACAAACCAAGAATGGCCCACATTCGCCCTTAGGGGGCGCTACAGGCCATACCCAAAATTCCCATTTTCTGGTCAAAAATGTTCTAATTTTGTAGATTGATACTACAGGCCAACAGGAATCCACAAACCAAGAATGGCCCACATTCGCCCTTAGGGGGCGCTACAGGCCATGCCCTAAATTCCCATTTGCTGGTCAAAAATGTTCTAATTTGGTATATTGACACTACAGGCCAACAGAAATCCACAAACCAAGAATGTCTCACATTCGCCCTTAGGGGGCGCTAAAGGCCATTCCCAAATTGCACATTTTTTTGTCAAATACTTTCTAAATTGGTACATTAATACTACAGGCCAACAGGAACCTACAAACCAAGAATGGCTCACATTCACCCTTAGGGGGAGCTACAGGCCATGCCCAAATGTCATTTTTTCAAAGTGTTTGTATTTCCAACACATTTATTTAGTTTTTCTGAAACCTGGTGAACATACCTCATTTCTCATTGTAAACAAAAAACCCTACAGGATCCATAAGGTCCGACATGATGGATTTTCCTGTACACTGAAAATGTTTAGTTTAGGATTCTGACAGAAAGACATGTTTTTTGGATTTTTTCATTGGGAGGGTTTAACCCCAACCCTCTATTGATCAATTTTAAATGATTTGCCATTTTGAGGAGGAATCGCATTGCTGCTTGCAGCTATATTTTTGAGTTGTTGCTGTGTCCATCATCCTTTGTTTTCCGAAAGCCACCAAGTGGAAATGAGCCCGGTAACTAAAGGCACCAGGGTTGCGGTGCCACCGGCTTGGGCCCTTCATCGCTGCTTGCAGCTTTAATTATTATTATTATTATTATTAGGGCCCAAGCCTGAAAAGGCGAAGGCCCTATTGTTTTCCTTAGGATTATTATTATTATTATTATTATTATTATTATTAGGCCCAAGCCTGAAAAGGCGAAGGCCCTATTGTTTTCCTTAGGATTATTATTATTATTATTATTATTATTATTATTATTATTATTATTATTTTATCGACTATTCGGGCACTTTTGGGGGCCTTAACATGCTCTAAAACTCTTGAAACTTTGCACACGGGTCAGAACCTGCGGCCATCAGGGCTGGGCTGAAGATGGTACCCGGGCGTGGCAGGGGGGCTCAGCAGCGCCCCCTGGAACGGGGTCCGAAACCTTGGTCCATAAATCAAACACACTTGCATGTAATAATATGAAAGTCGGTACACATATAGATCTCATCGTTTCATATATACTTCATGCTCTTACTTTTTACCTCAGCCCAACAGGAAGTCGGCTATTTAGGGTTGTTTGGAAAATGTATACAATGGAATTTGAAATACTCCTCCTAGAGAAATCATTTAATCGCCACGAATCTCAGTCAGCATGAAGTCAAGACATTGAGGATGAAAAATTGCCAGCGGATTTTTGATATCTCGAACGGTTTGGCCGTGGCGAGGAAACAAATTTATGGCGAGAAAAGTGAGACAGGAAGTGTGTTATAACTTCTGCATAAATTAACAGATCTTGATGAAACTTCAGCAGTGTGTTCGTTGTAAGAGGCCGATCACATGGATGTGACTATTGTGAGTCAAAGTTATAGCGCCACCAACTGGCAGCAGGAAGTGTGTCACTTTCAAAATGCTTTGAAATCACCCTCTTGTTTTTACCCGATTTGCTTCAAACTTTACGTGTATAATGTAAACACACGGCAGATTTAGACCTGTGAAAGGATTATTGATATCTTAGATACTGTTGCCGTGGCAACACTTCAAACTTTACTTTTCTTTATTGATGCTTTTGAGACTCTTAACATACTTGAAATTGCATGAAACTCGACAGAGACGTCACATTTATTAGCCAGTAGACATGTGCAAAGTTTCAGAAATGGGTGTGGTGAGGGGCTCAGTAGCGCCACCTTTTGACAAAAAAGTGGGGGGTTAGTTTCATCTACAGGTACAAAAATTGGTATTGATATAGTTCTCCTCAAGCCGGACAACTTTCTAATTTACAGTCATTAGCTCCGACCAACAGAAAGTCAGATATTTTGGTTTGAATGTGGAGAAAATGTCAGAATTTTGCAAGTCACTCTCTAAGACTTTGTGTGTGAGGAGTAGGAAGGGAGGGGGGCTTGTGAAGTAATACATAGGGCTATACTGCCCTCTTGTGTTCAACATAGTATGGGTTACATTAACTTTTGCACGATATTCTAATTTTTCGAGTTTCACCTGTATGCAGAGTTGACAGAAAAATGTTACACACGCCGTAGCAGGTGAATACAACAAAGAACTAAAGCCTAAAAAACTAAAGTTTAATCCACTGTCTGTTCATTCTCTGAGTGGCAATTACAAGAAATGTCCAATAGATGGCATCCAAGCCTCATTGTTCAATGATTTACAACAGGTCTGAGTCCAGAATGGGCAGGGACTGAGTTCAACAGTTGCTTGAGCTCTTTTGCAGTCGAATCCCAGAAAAAAGGCAAACAATGTGTCCCCACTCAATATATACATCAACTGAGTGGAGGATACAATTTTTAACAACCTTTAACCATTTACAGCCAGAGCGTTCAAATTTGGGAACAATTATTCCCATGGTTCCTGTCTCAGTGTCATCGTCGTCCGATCACCGATTTTATTTCTGAAGTCTGCCCAGATACTCATGACAATACAAGCTAAAGGCACATGTGATTGGTTAAGGGGTTCCTGGGCAAGAATAATAACTGTATCGTCATCACCGTCTTCCTTCATTTCAATGGGAAGGTGATATCACGAGAGATTTACTCCAGTGTTGGATTTACTGCTTCAAATTAAATACTGAGGCGATTTTTGCAAGGTAAGAACGTGTGTTGTCTATATTTTCTATAGAAAGTCAAAACGTTTTAGTTACGAAGCATTTATTTGTAGGAGTATTGCTAGTTATTTCTGGAAAAAAATGACAAAATAACTCAAATAAATGTTTGTGAGCAGTTTTGTGTGAAACCGCGAGATGCGTCGCGTCTAACGCACGAGCCCCGATGAGAGATCGCATTCGCTTCTTCTTGCGTTTGAACGGACAATTTCATACTACAAAATGTCAAATTACATGATATATTGTCTGTTTTGTCCCAAGTGAACATAAACAGTTGATGAAGAAATCGCGAATCGAAATCTAGTATCAACACTTCCGAGAATGATTATCAGCGTTGTGTCTGACAGCGCGAGGCATCTCATTTTTACTCGCATCTTCATGGAGGTTTGTCGGTTGTATGTAGTTTCACAATCTCAATCAAGTAATCTCTGAAATGAATACAGATGTAACAGCACGAAAATAATGAGACTTCACAGTTCTCAAAAGATTAAACTCACTAAAACAAGCCGCACAGACTGTGCCTTGAATGAAATGCGTTTAAAATCCTCTTAAAGAGACAGTAACAATTTTCCAAGTAAATAAAAAGTAGGCCTACAAATGGTTTTCACCCCAAAAATAAATTTCTCTCATCGTATACTCACCCTCATTGCATCCCAGATGTGTATTGTTTTCTTTCTTCTAGTGAACACAAATTAAGCTTTTTAGAAGATTATCTCAACCCTGTTGGACCTTTCAATGATTTGAATGGTGATCAGAACTCAGAAGCTACAAAAATCAAATAAATGCAGCATAAAAGTAATCCATACCACTCCAGTGGTTAAATCCATGCCTTCAGAAGTGATATTATAGGTGTGGGTTAGAAATAGACCTATATATATATACTTAAAGATGACATCACTCTGAAGTACTGCGTAAAGAATATCCCACATTCGCCCTTAGGGGGCGCTACAGGCCATGCCCAAAATTCCCATTTTCTGGTCAAAAATGTTCTAATGTTGTATATTGATACTACAGGCCAACAGGAATTCACAAACCAAGAGTGGCCCACATTCGCCCTTATGGGGCGCTACAGGCCACGCCCTAAATTCCCATTTGCTGGTCAAAAATGTTCTAATTTGGTACATTGATACTACAGGCCAACAGGAACCCACAAACAAAGAATTGCCCATATTCGCCATTAGGGGGCGCTACAGGCTATGCCCAAAATTCCCATTTTATGGTCAAAAATTTTCTAATTTGGTATATTGACACTACAGGCCAACAGAAATCCACAAACCAAGAATGTCTCACATTCGCCCTTAGGGGGCGCTAAAGGCCATTCCCAAATTGCACATTTTTTTGTCAAATACTTTCTAATTTGGTACATTAATACTACAGGCCAACAGGAACCTACAAACCAAGAATGGCTCACATTCGCCCTTAGGGGGCGCTACATGCCATGCCCAAATGTCATTTTTTTAAAGTGATTGTATTTCCACCCCATTTATTTAGTTTTCTGAAACCTGGTGAACATACCTCATTTCTCATTGTAAACAAAAAACCCTACAGGATCCATAAGGTCCGGCATGATGGATTTTCCTTTACACTGAAAATGTTTAGTTTAGGATTAAGACAGAAAGACATGTTTTTTGGATTTTTTCATTGGGAGGGTTTAACCCCAACCCTCTATTGATCAATTTTAAATGATTTGCCATTTTGAGGAGGAATCGCATTGCTGCTTGCAGCTATATTTTTGAGTTGTTGCTGTGTCCATCATCCTTTGTTTTCCGAAAGCCACCAAGTGGAAATGAGCCCGGTAACTAAAGGCACCAGGGTTGCGGTGCCACCGGCTTGGGCCCGTCATCGCTGCTTGCAGCTTTAATTATTATTATTATTATTATTATTATTATTATTATTAGGGCCCAAGCCTGAAAAGGCGAAGGCCCTATTGTTTTCCTTAGGATTATTATTATTATTATTATTATTAGGGCCCAAGCCTGAAAAGGCGAAGGCCCTATTGTTTTCCTTAGGATTATTATTATTATTATTATTATTATTATTATTATTTTATCGACTATTCGGGCACTTTTGGGGGCCTTAACATGCTCTAAAACTCTTGAAACTTTGCACACGGGTCAGAACCTGCGGCCATCAGGGCTGGGCTGAAGATGGTACCCGGGCGTGGCAGGGGGTTTCAGCAGCGCCCCCTGGAACGGGGTCCGAAACCATGGTCCATAAATCAAACACACTTGCATGTAATAATATGAAAGTCGGTACACATATAGATCTCATCGTTTCATATATACTTCATGCTCTTACTTTTTACCTCAGCCCAACAGGAAGTCGGCTATTTAGGGTTGTTTGGAAAACGTATACAATGGAATTTGAAATACTCCTCCTAGAGAAATCATTTAATCGCCACGAATCTCAGTCAGCATGAAGTCAAGACATTGAGGATGAAAAATTGCCAGCGGATTTTTGATATCTCGAACGGTTTGGCCGTGGCGAGGAAACAAATTTATGGCGAGAAAAGTGAGACAGGAAGTGTGTTATAACTTCTGCATAAATTAACAGATCTTGATGAAACTTCAGCAGTGTGTTCGTTGTAAGAGGCCGATCACATGGATGTGACTATTGTGAGTCAAAGTTATAGCGCCACCAACTGGCAGCAGGAAGTGTGTCACTTTCAAAATGCTTTGAAATCACCCTCTTGTTTTTACCCGATTTGCTTCAAACTTTACGTGTATAATGTAAACACACGGCAGATTTAGACCTGTGAAAGGATTATTGATATCTTAGATACTGTTGCCGTGGCAACACTTCAAACTTTACTTTTCTTTATTGATGCTTTTGAGACTCTTAACATACTTGAAATTGCATGAAACTCGACAGAGACGTCACATTTATTAGCCAGTAGACATGTGCAAAGTTTCAGAAATGGGTGTGGTGAGGGGCTCAGTAGCGCCACCTTTTGACAAAAAAGTGGGGGGTTAGTTTCATCTACAGGTACAAAAATTGGTATTGATATAGTTCTCCTCAAGCCGGACAACTTTCTAATTTACAGTCATTAGCTCCGACCAACAGAAAGTCAGATATTTTGGTTTGAATGTGGAGAAAATGTCAGAATTTTGCAAGTCACTCTCTAAGACTTTGTGTGTGAGGAGTAGGAAGGGAGGGGGTCTTGTGAAGTAATACATAGGGCTATACTGCCCTCTTGTGTTCAACATAGTATGGGTTACATTAACTTTTGCACGATATTCTAATTTTTCGAGTTTCACCTGTATGCAGAGTTGACAGAAAAATGTTACACACGCCGTAGCAGGTGAATACAACAAAGAACTAAAGCCTAAAAAACTAAAGTTTAATCCACTGTCTGTTCATTCTCTGAGTGGCAATTACAAGAAATGTCCAATAGATGGCATCCAAGCCTCATTGTTCAATGATTTACAACAGGTCTGAGTCCAGAATGGGCAGGGACTGAGTTCAACAGTTGCTTGAGCTCTTTTGCAGTCGAATCCCAGAAAAAAGGCAAACAATGTGTCCCCACTCAATATATACATCAACTGAGTGGAGGATACAATTTTTAACAACCTTTAACCATTTACAGCCAGAGCGTTCAAATTTGGGAACAATTATTCCCATGGTTCCTGTCTCAGTGTCATCGTCGTCCGATCACCGATTTTATTTCTGAAGTCTGCCCAGATACTCATGACAATACAAGCTAAAGGCACATGTGATTGGTTAAGGGGTTACTGGGCAAGAATAATAACTGTATCGTCATCACCGTCTTCCTTCATTTCAATGGAAAGGTGATATCACGAGAGATTTACTCCAGTGTTGGATTTACTGCTTCAAATTAAATACTGAGGCGATTTTTGCAAGGTAAGAACGTGTGTTGTCTATATTTTCTATAGAAAGTCAAAACGTTTTAGTGACGAAGCATTTATTTGTAGGAGTATTGCTAGTTATTTCTGGAAAAAAATGACAAAACAACTCAAATAAATGTTTGTGAGCAGTTTTGTGTGAAACCGCGAGATGCGTCGCGTCTAACGCACGAGCCCCGATGAGAGATCGCATTCGCTTCTTCTTGCGTTTGAACGGACAATTTCATACTACAAAATGTCAAATTACATGATATATTGTCTGTTTTGTCCCAAGTGAACATAAACAGTTGATGAAGAAATCGCGAATCGAAATCTAGTATCAACACTTCCGAGAATGATTATCAGCGTTGTGTCTGACAGCGCGAGGCATCTCATTTTTACTCGCATCTTCATGGAGGTTTGTCGGTTGTATGTAGTTTCACAATCTCAATCAAGTAATCTCTGAAATGAATACAGATGTAACAGCACGAAAATAATGAGACTTCACAGTTCTCAAAAGATTAAACTCACTAAAACAAGCCGCACAGACTGTGCCTTGAATGAAATGCGTTTAAAATCCTCTTAAAGAGACAGTAACAATTTTCCAAGTAAATAAAAAGTAGGCCTACAAATGGTTTTCACCCCAAAAATAAATTTCTCTCATCGTATACTCACCCTCATTGCATCCCAGATGTGTATTGTTTTCTTTCTTCTAGTGAACACAAATTAAGCTTTTTAGAAGATTATCTCAACCCTGTTGGACCTTTCAATGACTTGAATGGTGATCAGAACTCAGAAGCTGCAAAAATCAAATAAATGCAGCATAAAAGTAATCCATACCACTCCAGTGGTTAAATCCATGCCTTCAGAAGTGATATTATAGGTGTGGGTTAGAAATAGACCTATATATATATACTTCAAGATGACATCACTCTGAAGTACTGCGTAAAGAATATCCCACATTCGCCCTTAGTGGGCGCTACAGGCCATGCCCAAAATTCCCATTTTCTGGTCAAAAATGTTCTAATGTTGTATATTGATACTACAGGCCAACAGGAATTCACAAACCAAGAGTGGCCCACATTCGCCCTTATGGGGCGCTACAGGCCACGCCCTAAATTCCCATTTGCTGGTCAAAAATGTTCTAATTTGGTACATTGATACTACAGGCCAACAGGAACCCACAAACAAAGAATTGCCCATATTCGCCATTAGGGGGCGCTACAGGCTATGCCCAAAATTCCCATTTTATGGTCAAAAATTTTCTAATTTGGTATATTGACACTACAGGCCAACAGAAATCCACAAACCAAGAATGTCTCACATTTGCCCTTAGGGGGTGCTAAAGGACATTCCCAAATTGCACATTTTTTTGTCAAATACTTTCTAATTTGGTACATTAATACTACAGGCCAACAGGAACCTACAAACCAAGAATGGCTCACATTCGCCCTTAGGGGGCGGTACAGGCCATGCCCAAATGTCAATTTTTCAAAGTGATTGTATTTCCACCCCATTTATTTAGTTTTTCTGAAACCTGGTGAACATACCTCATTTCTCATTGTAAACAAAAAACCCTACAGGATCCATAAGGTCCGGCATGATGGATTTTCCTGTACACTGAAAATGTTTAGTTTAGGATTCAGACAGAAAGACATGTTTTTTGGATTTTTTCATTGGGAGGGTTTAACCCCAACCCTCTATTGATCAATTTTAAATGATTTGCCATTTTGAGGAGGAATCGCATTGCTGCTTGCAGCTATATTTTTGAGTTGTTGCTGTGTCCATCATCCTTTGTTTTCCGAAAGCCACCAAGTGGAAATGAGCCCGGTAACTAAAGGCACCAGGGTTGCGGTGCCACCGGCTTGGGCCCGTCATCGCTGCTTGCAGCTTTAATTATTATTATTATTATTATTATTATTATTATTATTAGGGCCCAAGCCTGAAAAGGCGAAGGCCCTATTGTTTTCCTTAGGATTATTATTATTATTATTATTATTAGGGCCCAAGCCTGAAAAGGCGAAGGCCCTATTGTTTTCCTTAGGATTATTATTATTATTATTATTATTATTATTATTATTATTATTATTTTATCGACTATTCGGGCACTTTTGGGGGCCTTAACATGCTCTAAAACTCTTGAAACTTTGCACACGGGTCAGAACCTGCGGCCATCAGGGCTGGGCTGAAGATGGTACCCGGGCGTGGCAGGGGGTTTCAGCAGCGCCCCCTGGAACGGGGTCCGAAACCATGGTCCATAAATCAAACACACTTGCATGTAATAATATGAAAGTCGGTACACATATAGATCTCATCGTTTCATATATACTTCATGCTCTTACTTTTTACCTCAGCCCAACAGGAAGTCGGCTATTTAGGGTTGTTTGGAAAACGTATACAATGGAATTTGAAATACTCCTCCTAGAGAAATCATTTAATCGCCACGAATCTCAGTCAGCATGAAGTCAAGACATTGAGGATGAAAAATTGCCAGCGGATTTTTGATATCTCGAACGGTTTGGCCGTGGCGAGGAAACAAATTTATGGCGAGAAAAGTGAGACAGGAAGTGTGTTATAACTTCTGCATAAATTAACAGATCTTGATGAAACTTCAGCAGTGTGTTCGTTGTAAGAGGCCGATCACATGGATGTGACTATTGTGAGTCAAAGTTATAGCGCCACCAACTGGCAGCAGGAAGTGTGTCACTTTCAAAATGCTTTGAAATCACCCTCTTGTTTTTACCCGATTTGCTTCAAACTTTACGTGTATAATGTAAACACACGGCAGATTTAGACCTGTGAAAGGATTATTGATATCTTAGATACTGTTGCCGTGGCAACACTTCAAACTTTACTTTTCTTTATTGATGCTTTTGAGACTCTTAACATACTTGAAATTGCATGAAACTCGACAGAGACGTCACATTTATTAGCCAGTAGACATGTGCAAAGTTTCAGAAATGGGTGTGGTGAGGGGCTCAGTAGCGCCACCTTTTGACAAAAAAGTGGGGGGTTAGTTTCATCTACAGGTACAAAAATTGGTATTGATATAGTTCTCCTCAAGCCGGACAACTTTCTAATTTACAGTCATTAGCTCCGACCAACAGAAAGTCAGATATTTTGGTTTGAATGTGGAGAAAATGTCAGAATTTTGCAAGTCACTCTCTAAGACTTTGTGTGTGAGGAGTAGGAAGGGAGGGGGTCTTGTGAAGTAATACATAGGGCTATACTGCCCTCTTGTGTTCAACATAGTATGGGTTACATTAACTTTTGCACGATATTCTAATTTTTCGAGTTTCACCTGTATGCAGAGTTGACAGAAAAATGTTACACACGCCGTAGCAGGTGAATACAACAAAGAACTAAAGCCTAAAAAACTAAAGTTTAATCCACTGTCTGTTCATTCTCTGAGTGGCAATTACAAGAAATGTCCAATAGATGGCATCCAAGCCTCATTGTTCAATGATTTACAACAGGTCTGAGTCCAGAATGGGCAGGGACTGAGTTCAACAGTTGCTTGAGCTCTTTTGCAGTCGAATCCCAGAAAAAAGGCAAACAATGTGTCCCCACTCAATATATACATCAACTGAGTGGAGGATACAATTTTTAACAACCTTTAACCATTTACAGCCAGAGCGTTCAAATTTGGGAACAATTATTCCCATGGTTCCTGTCTCAGTGTCATCGTCGTCCGATCACCGATTTTATTTCTGAAGTCTGCCCAGATACTCATGACAATACAAGCTAAAGGCACATGTGATTGGTTAAGGGGTTACTGGGCAAGAATAATAACTGTATCGTCATCACCGTCTTCCTTCATTTCAATGGAAAGGTGATATCACGAGAGATTTACTCCAGTGTTGGATTTACTGCTTCAAATTAAATACTGAGGCGATTTTTGCAAGGTAAGAACGTGTGTTGTCTATATTTTCTATAGAAAGTCAAAACGTTTTAGTGACGAAGCATTTATTTGTAGGAGTATTGCTAGTTATTTCTGGAAAAAAATGACAAAACAACTCAAATAAATGTTTGTGAGCAGTTTTGTGTGAAACCGCGAGATGCGTCGCGTCTAACGCACGAGCCCCGATGAGAGATCGCATTCGCTTCTTCTTGCGTTTGAACGGACAATTTCATACTACAAAATGTCAAATTACATGATATATTGTCTGTTTTGTCCCAAGTGAACATAAACAGTTGATGAAGAAATCGCGAATCGAAATCTAGTATCAACACTTCCGAGAATGATTATCAGCGTTGTGTCTGACAGCGCGAGGCATCTCATTTTTACTCGCATCTTCATGGAGGTTTGTCGGTTGTATGTAGTTTCACAATCTCAATCAAGTAATCTCTGAAATGAATACAGATGTAACAGCACGAAAATAATGAGACTTCACAGTTCTCAAAAGATTAAACTCACTAAAACAAGCCGCACAGACTGTGCCTTGAATGAAATGCGTTTAAAATCCTCTTAAAGAGACAGTAACAATTTTCCAAGTAAATAAAAAGTAGGCCTACAAATGGTTTTCACCCCAAAAATAAATTTCTCTCATCGTATACTCACCCTCATTGCATCCCAGATGTGTATTGTTTTCTTTCTTCTAGTGAACACAAATTAAGCTTTTTAGAAGATTATCTCAACCCTGTTGGACCTTTCAATGACTTGAATGGTGATCAGAACTCAGAAGCTGCAAAAATCAAATAAATGCAGCATAAAAGTAATCCATACCACTCCAGTGGTTAAATCCATGCCTTCAGAAGTGATATTATAGGTGTGGGTTAGAAATAGACCTATATATATATATACTTCAAGATGACATCACTCTGAAGTACTGCGTAAAGAATATCCCACATTCGCCCTTAGGGGGCGCTACAGGCCATGCCCAAAATTCCCATTTTCTGGTCAAAAATGTTCTAATGTTGTATATTGATACTACAGGCCAACAGGAATTCACAAACCAAGAGTGGCCCACATTCGCCCTTATGGGGCGCTACAGGCCACGCCCTAAATTCCCATTTGCTGGTCAAAAATGTTCTAATTTGGTACATTGATACTACAGGCCAACAGGAACCCACAAACAAAGAATTGCCCATATTCGCCATTAGGGGGCGCTACAGGCTATGCCCAAAATTCCCATTTTATGGTCAAAAATTTTCTAATTTGGTATATTGACACTACAGGCCAACAGAAATCCACAAACCAAGAATGTCTCACATTTGCCCTTAGGGGGTGCTAAAGGACATTCCCAAATTGCACATTTTTTTGTCAAATACTTTCTAATTTGGTACATTAATACTACAGGCCAACAGGAACCTACAAACCAAGAATGGCTCACATTCGCCCTTAGGGGGCGGTACAGGCCATGCCCAAATGTCAATTTTTCAAAGTGATTGTATTTCCACCCCATTTATTTAGTTTTTCTGAAACCTGGTGAACATACCTCATTTCTCATTGTAAACAAAAAACCCTACAGGATCCATAAGGTCCGGCATGATGGATTTTCCTGTACACTGAAAATGTTTAGTTTAGGATTCAGACAGAAAGACATGTTTTTTGGATTTTTTCATTGGGAGGGTTTAACCCCAACCCTCTATTGATCAATTTTAAATGATTTGCCATTTTGAGGAGGAATCGCATTGCTGCTTGCAGCTATATTTTTGAGTTGTTGCTGTGTCCATCATCCTTTGTTTTCCGAAAGCCACCAAGTGGAAATGAGCCCGGTAACTAAAGGCACCAGGGTTGCGGTGCCACCGGCTTGGGCCCGTCATCGCTGCTTGCAGCTTTAATTAGGGCCCAAGCCTGAAAAGGCGAAGGCCCTATTGTTTTCCTTAGGATTATTATTAGGGCCCAAGCCTGAAAAGGCGAAGGCCCTATTGTTTTCCTTAGGATTATTATTATTATTATTATTATTATTATTATTAGGGCCCAAGCCTGAAAAGGCGAAGGCCCTATTGTTTTCCTTAGGATTATTATTATTATTATTATTATTATTATTATTATTATTATTTTATCGACTATTCGGGCACTTTTGGGGGCCTTAACATGCTCTAAAACTCTTGAAACTTTGCACACGGGTCAGAACCTGCGGCCATCAGGGCTGGGCTGAAGATGGTACCCGGGCGTGGCAGGGGGGCTCAGCAGCGCCCCCTGGAACGGGGTCCGAAACCTTGGTCCATAAATCAAACACACTTGCATGTAATAATATGAAAGTCGGTACACATATAGATCTCATCGTTTCATATATACTTCATGCTCTTACTTTTTACCTCAGCCCAACAGGAAGTCGGCTATTTAGGGTTGTTTGGAAAACGTATACAATGGAATTTGAAATACTCCTCCTAGAGAAATCATTTAATCGCCACGAATCTCAGTCAGCATGAAGTCAAGACATTGAGGATGAAAAATTGCCAGCGGATTTTTGATATCTCGAACGGTTTGGCCGTGGCGAGGAAACAAATTTATGGCGAGAAAAGTGAGACAGGAAGTGTGTTATAACTTCTGCATAAATTAACAGATCTTGATGAAACTTCAGCAGTGTGTTCGTTGTAAGAGGCCGATCACATGGATGTGACTATTGTGAGTCAAAGTTATAGCGCCACCAACTGGCAGCAGGAAGTGTGTCACTTTCAAAATGCTTTGAAATCACCCTCTTGTTTTTACCCGATTTGCTTCAAACTTTACGTGTATAATGTAAACACACGGCAGATTTAGACCTGTGAAAGGATTATTGATATCTTAGATACTGTTGCCGTGGCAACGCTTCAAACTTTACTTTTCTTTATTGATGCTTTTGAGACTCTTAACCTACTTGAAATTGCATGAAACTCGACAGAGACGTCACATTTATTAGCCAGTAGACATGTGCAAAGTTTCAGAAATGGGTGTGGTGAGGGGCTCAGTAGCGCCACCTTTTGACAAAAAAGTGGGGGGTTAGTTTCATCTACAGGTACAAAAATTGGTATTGATATAGTTCTCCTCAAGCCGGACAACTTTCTAATTTACAGTCATTAGCTCCGACCAACAGAAAGTCAGATATTTTGGTTTGAATGTGGAGAAAATGTCAGAATTTTGCAAGTCACTCTGTGAGCCTCTGTGTGTGAGGAGTAGGAAGGGAGGGGGTCTTGTGAAGTAATACATAGGGCTATACTGCCCTCTTGTGTTCAACATAGTATGGGTTACATTAACTTTTGCACGATATTCTAATTTTTCGAGTTTCACCTGTATGCAGAGTTGACAGAAAAATGTTACACACGCCGTAGCAGGTGAATACAACAAAGAACTAAAGCCTAAAAAACTAAAGTTTAATCCACTGTCTGTTCATTATCTGAGTGGCAATTACAAGAAATGTCCAATAGAGGGCATCCAAGCCTCATTGTTCAATGATTTACAACAGGTCTGAGTCCAGAATGGGCAGGGACTGAGTTCAACAGTTGCTTGAGCTCTTTTGCAGTCGAATCCCAGAAAAAAGGCAAACAATGTGTCCCCACTCAATATATACATCAACTGAGTGGAGGATACAATTTTTAACAACCTTTAACTATTTACAGCCAGAGCGTTCAAATTTGGGAACAATTATTCCCATGGTTCCTGTCTCAGTGTCATCGTCGTCCGATCACCGATTTTATTTCTGAAATCTGCCCAGATACTCATGACAATACAAGCTAAAGGCACATGTGATTGGTTAAGGGGTTACTGGGCAAGAATAATAACTGTATCGTCATCACCGTCTTCCTTCATTTCAATGGAAAGGTGATATCACGAGAGATTTACTCCAGTGTTGGATTTACTGCTTCAAATTAAATACTGAGGCGATTTTTGCAAGGTAAGAACGTGTTGTCTATATTTTCTATAGAAAGTCAAAACGTTTTAGTTACGAAGCATTTATTTGTAGGAGTATTGCTAGTTATTTCTGGAAAAAATGACAAAACAACTCAAATAAATGTTTGTGAGCAGTTTTGTGTGAAACCGCGAGATGCGTCGCGTCTAACGCACGAGCCCCGATGAGAGATCGCATTCGCTTCATCTTGCGTTTGAACGGACAATTTCATAAACAAAATGTCAAATTACATGATATATTGTCTGTTTTGTCCCAAGTGAACATAAACAGTTGATGAAGAAATCGCGAATCTAAATCTAGTATCAACACTTCCGAGAATGATTATCAGCGTTGTGTCTGACAGCGCGAGGCATCTCATTTTTACTCGCATCTTCATGGAGGTTTGTCGGTTGTATGTAGTTTCACAATCTCAATCAAGTAATCTCTGAAATGAATACAGATGTAACAGCACGAAAATAATGAGACTTCACAGTTCTCAAAAGATTAAACTCAATAAAACAAGCCGCACAGACTGTGCCTTGAATGAAATGCGTTTAAAATCCTCTTAAAGAGACAGTAACAATTTTCCAAGTAAATAAAAAGTAGGCCTACAAATGGTTTTCACCCCCAAAATAAATTTCTCTCATCGTATACTCACCCTCATTCCATCCCAGATGTGTATTATTTTCTTTCTTCTAGTGAACACAAATTAAGCTTTTTAGAAGATTATCTCAACCCTGTTGGACCTTTCAATGACTTGAATGGTGATCAGAACTCAGAAGCTACAAAAATCACATAAATGCAGCATAAAAGTAATCCATACCACTCCATTGGTTTAATCCATGCCTTCAGAAGTGATATTATAGGTGTGGGTTAGAAACAGACCTATATATATATATACTTCAAGATGACATCACTCTGAAGTACTGCGTAAAGAATATCCCACATTCGCCCTTAGGGGGCGCTACAGGCCATGCCCAAAATTCCCATTTTCTGGGCAAAAATGTTCTAATTTTGTATATTGATCCTACAGGCCAACAGTAATCCACAAACCAAGAATGGCCCACATTCGCCCTTAGGGGGCGCTACAGGCCACGCCCTAAATTCCCATTTGCTGGTCAAAAATGTTCTAATTTGGTACATTGATACTACAGGCCAACAGGAACCCACAAACAAAGAATTGCCCATATTCGCCATTAGGGGGCGCTACAGGCTATGCCCAAAATTCCCATTTTATGGTCAAAAATTTTCTAATTTGGTCTATTGACACTACAGGCCAACAGAAATCCACAAACCAAGAATGTCTCACATTTGCCCTTAGGGGGCGCTAAAGGACATTCCCAAATTGCACATTTTTTTGTCAAATACTTTCTAATTTGGTACATTAATACTACAGGCCAACAGGAACCTACAAACCAAGAATGGCTCACATTCGCCCTTAGGGGGCGCTACAGGCCATGCCCAAATGTCAATTTTTCAAAGTGATTGTATTTCCACCCCATTTATTTAGTTTTTCTGAAACCTGGTGAACATACCTCATTTCTCATTGTAAACAAAAAACCCTCCAGGATCCATAAGGTCTGGCATGATGGATTTTCCTGTACACTGAAAATGTTTAGTTTAGGATTCAGACAGAAAGACATGTTTTTTGGATTTTTTCATTGGGAGGGTTTAACCCCAACCCTCTATTGATCAATTTTAAATGATTTGCCATTTTGAGGAGGAATCGCATTGCTGCTTGCAGCTATATTTTTGAGTTGTTGCTGTGTCCACCATCCTTTGTTTTCCGAAAGCCACCAAGTGGAAATGAGCCCGGTAACTAAAGGCACCAGGGTTGCGGTGCCACCGGCTTGGGCCCGTCATCGCTGCTTGCAGCTTTAATTATTATTATTATTATTATTATTATTATTATTTTATCGACTATTCGGGCACTTTTGGGGGCCTTAACATGCTCTAAAACTCTTGAAACTTTGCACACGGGTCAGAACCTGCGGCCATCAGGGCTGGGCTGAAGATGGTACCCGGGCGTGGCAGGGGGGCTCAGCAGCGCCCCCTGGAACGGGGTCCGAAACCTTGGTCCATAAATCAAACACACTTGCATGTAATAATATGAAAGTCGGTACACATATAGATCTCATCGTTTCATATATACTTCATGCTCTTACTTTTTACCTCAGCCCAACAGGAAGTCGGCTATTTAGGGTTGTTTGGAAAACGTATACAATGGAATTTGAAATACTCCTCCTAGAGAAATCATTTAATCGCCACGAATCTCAGTCAGCATGAAGTCAAGACATTGAGGATGAAAAATTGCCAGCGGATTTTTGATATCTCGAACGGTTTGGCCGTGGCGAGGAAACAAATTTATGGCGAGAAAAGTGAGACAGGAAGTGTGTTATAACTTCTGCATAAATTAACAGATCTTGATGAAACTTCAGCAGTGTGTTCGTTGTAAGAGGCCGATCACATGGATGTGACTATTGTGAGTCAAAGTTATAGCGCCACCAACTGGCAGCAGGAAGTGTGTCACTTTCAAAATGCTTTGAAATCACCCTCTTGTTTTTACCCGATTTGCTTCAAACTTTACGTGTATAATGTAAACACACGGCAGATTTAGACCTGTGAAAGGATTATTGATATCTTAGATACTGTTGCCGTGGCAACGCTTCAAACTTTACTTTTCTTTATTGATGCTTTTGAGACTCTTAACCTACTTGAAATTGCATGAAACTCGACAGAGACGTCACATTTATTAGCCAGTAGACATGTGCAAAGTTTCAGAAATGGGTGTGGTGAGGGGCTCAGTAGCGCCACCTTTTGACAAAAAAGTGGGGGGTTAGTTTCATCTACAGGTACAAAAATTGGTATTGATATAGTTCTCCTCAAGCCGGACAACTTTCTAATTTACAGTCATTAGCTCCGACCAACAGAAAGTCAGATATTTTGGTTTGAATGTGGAGAAAATGTCAGAATTTTGCAAGTCACTCTGTGAGCCTCTGTGTGTGAGGAGTAGGAAGGGAGGGGGTCTTGTGAAGTAATACATAGGGCTATACTGCCCTCTTGTGTTCAACATAGTATGGGTTACATTAACTTTTGCACGATATTCTAATTTTTCGAGTTTCACCTGTATGCAGAGTTGACAGAAAAATGTTACACACGCCGTAGCAGGTGAATACAACAAAGAACTAAAGCCTAAAAAACTAAAGTTTAATCCACTGTCTGTTCATTCTCTGAGTGGCAATTACAAGAAATGTCCAATAGAGGGCATCCAAGCCTCATTGTTCAATGATTTACAACAGGTCTGAGTCCAGAATGGGCAGGGACTGAGTTCAACAGTTGCTTGAGCTCTTTTGCAGTCGAATCCCAGAAAAAAGGCAAACAATGTGTCCCCACTCAATATATACATCAACTGAGTGGAGGATACAATTTTTAACAACCTTTAACTATTTACAGCCAGAGCGTTCAAATTTGGGAACAATTATTCCCATGGTTCCTGTCTCAGTGTCATCGTCGTCCGATCACCGATTTTATTTCTGAAATCTGCCCAGATACTCATGACAATACAAGCTAAAGGCACATGTGATTGGTTAAGGGGTTACTGGGCAAGAATAATAACTGTATCGTCATCACCGTCTTCCTTCATTTCAATGGAAAGGTGATATCACGAGAGATTTACTCCAGTGTTGGATTTACTGCTTCAAATTAAATACTGAGGCGATTTTTGCAAGGTAAGAACGTGTTGTCTATATTTTCTATAGAAAGTCAAAACGTTTTAGTTACGAAGCATTTATTTGTAGGAGTATTGCTAGTTATTTCTGGAAAAAAATGACAAAACAACTCAAATAAATGTTTGTGAGCAGTTTTGTGTGAAACCGCGAGATGCGTCGCGTCTAACGCACGAGCCCCGATGAGAGATCGCATTCGCTTCATCTTGCGTTTGAACGGACAATTTCATAAACAAAATGTCAAATTACATGATATATTGTCTGTTTTGTCCCAAGTGAACATAAACAGTTGATGAAGAAATCGCGAATCGAAATCTAGTATCAACACTTCCGAGAATGATTATCAGCGTTGTGTCTGACAGCGCGAGGCATCTCATTTTTACTCGCATCTTCATGGAGGTTTGTCGGTTGTATGTAGTTTCACAATCTCAATCAAGTAATCTCTGAAATGAATACAGATGTAACAGCACGAAAATAATGAGACTTCACAGTTCTCAAAAGATTAAACTCAATAAAACAAGCCGCACAGACTGTGCCTTGAATGAAATGCGTTTAAAATCCTCTTAAAGAGACAGTAACAATTTTCCAAGTAAATAAAAAGTAGGCCTACAAATGGTTTTCACCCCCAAAATAAATTTCTCTCATCGTATACTCACCCTCATTCCATCCCAGATGTGTATTATTTTCTTTCTTCTAGTGAACACAAATTAAGCTTTTTAGAAGATTATCTCAACCCTGTTGGACCTTTCAATGACTTGAATGGTGATCAGAACTCAGAAGCTACAAAAATCACATAAATGCAGCATAAAAGTAATCCATACCACTCCATTGGTTTAATCCATGCCTTCAGAAGTGATATTATAGGTGTGGGTTAGAAACAGACCTATATATATATATACTTCAAGATGACATCACTCTGAAGTACTGCGTAAAGAATATCCCACATTCGCCCTTAGGGGGCGCTACAGGCCATGCCCAAAATTCCCATTTTCTGGGCAAAAATGTTCTAATTTTGTATATTCATCCTACAGGCCAACAGTAATCCACAAACCAAGAATGGCCCACATTCGCCCTTAGGGGGCGCTACAGGCCACGCCCTAAATTCCCATTTGCTGGTCA
This sequence comes from Moxostoma hubbsi, assembly GCA_032164185.1. Lineage (NCBI taxonomy): Eukaryota > Metazoa > Chordata > Actinopteri > Cypriniformes > Catostomidae > Moxostoma > Moxostoma hubbsi. The sequence continues at coordinate 10,430,776 of JAVLUX010000125.1, read as the reverse complement.
AAAATGTTCTAATTTGGTACATTGATACTACAGGCCAACAGGAACCCACAAACAAAGAATTGCCCATATTCGCCATTAGGGGGCGCTACAGGCTATGCCCAAAATTCCCATTTTATGGTCAAAAATTTTCTAATTTGGTCTATTGACACTACAGGCCAACAGAAATCCACAAACCAAGAATGTCTCACATTTGCCCTTAGGGGGCGCTAAAGGACATTCCCAAATTGCACATTTTTTTGTCAAATACTTTCTAATTTGGTACATTAATACTACAGGCCAACAGGAACCTACAAACCAAGAATGGCTCACATTCGCCCTTAGGGGGCGCTACAGGCCATGCCCAAATGTCAATTTTTCAAAGTGATTGTATTTCCACCCCATTTATTTAGTTTTTCTGAAACCTGGTGAACATACCTCATTTCTCATTGTAAACAAAAAACCCTCCAGGATCCATAAGGTCTGGCATGATGGATTTTCCTGTACACTGAAAATGTTTAGTTTAGGATTCAGACAGAAAGACATGTTTTTTGGATTTTTTCATTGGGAGGGTTTAACCCCAACCCTCTATTGATCAATTTTAAATGATTTGCCATTTTGAGGAGGAATCGCATTGCTGCTTGCAGCTATATTTTTGAGTTGTTGCTGTGTCCACCATCCTTTGTTTTCCGAAAGCCACCAAGTGGAAATGAGCCCGGTAACTAAAGGCACCAGGGTTGCGGTGCCACCGGCTTGGGCCCGTCATCGCTGCTTGCAGCTTTAATTATTATTATTATTATTATTATTATTAGGGCCCAAGCCTGAAAAGGCGAAGGCCCTATTGTTTTCCTTAGGATTATTATTATTATTATTAGGGCCCAAGCCTGAAAAGGCGAAGGCCCTATTGTTTTCCTTAGGATTATTATTATTATTATTATTAATATTATTATTATTTTATCGACTATTCGGGCACTTTTGGGGGCCTTAACATGCTCTAAAACTCTTGAAACTTTGCACACGGGTCAGAACCTGCGGCCATCAGGGCTGGGCTGAAGATGGTACCCGGGCGTGGCAGGGGGGCTCAGCAGCGCCCCCTGGAACGGGGTCCGAAACCTTGGTCCATAAATCAAACACACTTGCATGTAATAATATGAAAGTCGGTACACATATAGATCTCATCGTTTCATATATACTTCATGCTCTTACTTTTTACCTCAGCCCAACAGGAAGTCGGCTATTTAGGGTTGTTTGGAAAACGTATACAATGGAATTTGAAATACTCCTCCTAGAGAAATCATTTAATCGCCACGAATCTCAGTCAGCATGAAGTCAAGACATTGAGGATGAAAAATTGCCAGCGGATTTTTGATATCTCGAACGGTTTGGCCGTGGCGAGGAAACAAATTTATGGCGAGAAAAGTGAGACAGGAAGTGTGTTATAACTTCTGCATAAATTAACAGATCTTGATGAAACTTCAGCAGTGTGTTCGTTGTAAGAGGCCGATCACATGGATGTGACTATTGTGAGTCAAAGTTATAGCGCCACCAACTGGCAGCAGGAAGTGTGTCACTTTCAAAATGCTTTGAAATCACCCTCTTGTTTTTACCTGATTTGCTTCAAACTTTACGTGTATAATGTAAACACACGGCAGATTTAGACCTGTGAAAGGATTATTGATATCTTAGATACTGTTGCCGTGGCAACGCTTCAAACTTTACTTTTCTTTATTGATGCTTTTGAGACTCTTAACATACTTGAAATTGCATGAAACTCGACAGAGACGTCACATTTATTAGCCAGTAGACATGTGCAAAGTTTCAGAAATGGGTGTGGTGAGGGGCTCAGTAGCGCCACCTTTTGACAAAAAAGTGGGGGGTTAGTTTCATCTACAGGTACAAAAATTGGTATTGATATAGTTCTCCTCAAGCCGGACAACTTTCTAATTTACAGTCATTAGCTCCGACCAACAGAAAGTCAGATATTTTGGTTTGAATGTGGAGAAAATGTCAGAATTTTGCAAGTCACTCTCTGAGACTCTGTGAGTTTGTAGGGGAGGGGGGACGTTGGGTCTTGTGAAGTAATACATAGGGCTATACTGCCCTCTTGTGTTCAACATAGTATGGGTTACATTAACTTTTGCACGATATTCTAATTTTTCGAGTTTCACCTGTATGCAGAGTTGACAGAAAAATGTTACACACGCCGTAGCAGGTGAATACAACAAAGAACTAAAGCCTAAAAAACTAAAATTTAATCCACTGTCTGTTCATTCTCTGAGTGGCAATTACAAGAAATGTCCAATAGATGGCATCCAAGCCTCATTGTTCTATTATTTACAACAGGCTGAGTCCAGAATGGGCAGGGACTGAGTTCAACAGTTGCTTGAGCTCTTTTGCCGTCGAATCCCAGAAAAAAGGCAAACACTGTGTCCCCACTCACTATATACATCAACTGAGTGGCGGATACAATTTTTAACAACCTTTAACCATTTACAGCCAGAGCGTTCAAATTTGGGAACAATTATTCCCATAGTTTCTGTCTCAGTGTCATCGTCGTCCAATCACCGATTTTATTTCTGAAATCTGCCCAGATACTCATGACAATACAAGCTAAAGGCACATGTGATTGGTTAAGGGGTTACTGGGCAAGAATAATAACTGTATCGTCATCACCGTCTTCCTTCATTTCAATGGGACGGTGATATCACGAGAGATTTACTCCAGTGTTGGATTTACTGCTTCAAATTAAATACTGAGGCGATTTTTGCAAGGTAAGAACGTGTTGTCTATATTTTCTATAGAAAGTCAAAACGTTTTAGTTACGAAGCATTTATTTGTAGGAGTATTGCTAGTTATTTCTGGAAAAAAAATGACGAAACAACTCAAATAAATGTTTGTGAGCAGTTTTGTGTGAAACCGCGAGCAGCGTCACGTCTAACTCACGAGCCCCGATGAGAGATCGCATTCGCTTCTTCTTGCGTTTGAACGGACAATTTCATAACAACAAAATGTCAAAATACATGATATATTGTCTGTTTTGTCTCAAGTGACCATAAACAGTTGATGAAGAAATCGCGAATCTAAATCTAGTATCAACACTTCCGAGAATGATTATCAGCTTTGTGTCTGACAGCGCGAGGAATCTCATTTTTACTCGCATCTTCATGGAGGTTTGTCGGTTGTATGTAGTTTCACAATCTCAATCAATTAATCTCTGAAATGAATACAGATGTAACAGCACGAAAATAATGAGATTCACAGTTCTCAAAAGATTATATCTCAATAAAACAAGCCGCAAAGACGGCTTGACGGCTTGAATGAAATGCGTTTAAAATCCTCTTAAAGAGACAGTAACAATTTTCCAAGTAAATAAAAAGTAGCCTACAAATGGTTTTCACCCCCAAAATAAATTTCTCTCATCGTATACTCACCCTCATTCCATCCCAGATGTGTATTATTTTCTTTCTTCTAGTGAACACAAATTAAGCTTTTTAGAAGATTATCTCAACCCTGTTGGACCTTTCAATGACTTGAATGGTGATCAGAACTCAGAAGCTACAAAAATCACATAAATGCAGCATAAAAGTAATCCATACCACTCCTGTGGTTTAATCCATGCCTTCAGAAGTGATATTATAGGTGTGGGTTAGATACAGACCTATATATATATATATACTTAAAGATGACATCACTCTGAAGTACTGCGTAAAGAATATCCCACATTCGCCCTAAGGGGGCGCTACAGGCCATGCCCAAAATTCCCATTTTCTGGTCAAAAATGTTCTAATTTTGTATATTGATACTACAGGCCAACAGGAATCCACAAACCAAGAATGGCCCACATTCGCCCTTAGGGGGCGCTACAGGCCATACCCAAAATTCCCATTTTCTGGTCAAAAATGTTCTAATTTTGTAGATTGATACTACAGGCCAACAGGAATCCACAAACCAAGAATGGCCCACATTCGCCCTTAGGGGGCGCTACAGGCCATGCCCTAAATTCCCATTTGCTGGTCAAAAATGTTCTAATTTGGTATATTGACACTACAGGCCAACAGAAATCCACAAACCAAGAATGTCTCACATTCGCCCTTAGGGGGCGCTAAAGGCCATTCCCAAATTTCACATTTTTTTGTCAAATACTTTCTAAATTGGTACATTAATACTACAGGCCAACAGGAACCTACAAACCAAGAATGGCTCACATTCACCCTTAGGGGGAGCTACAGGCCATGCCCAAATGTCATTTTTTCAAAGTGTTTGTATTTCCAACACATTTATTTAGTTTTTCTGAAACCTGGTGAACAAACCTCATTTCTCATTGTAAACAAAAAACCCTACAGGATCCATAAGGTCCGACATGATGGATTTTCCTGTACACTGAAAATGTTTAGTTTAGGATTCTGACAGAAAGACATGTTTTTTGGATTTTTTCATTGGGAGGGTTTAACCCCAACCCTCTATTGATCAATTTTAAATGATTTGCCATTTTGAGGAGGAATCGCATTGCTGCTTGTAGCTATATTTTTGAGTTGTTGCTGTGTCCATCATCCTTTGTTTTCCGAAAGCCACCAAGTGGAAATGAGCCCGGTAACTAAAGGCACCAGGGTTGCGGTGCCACCGGCTTGGGCCCTTCATCGCTGCTTGCAGCTTTAATTATTATTATTATTATTATTATTATTATTATTATTTTATCGACTATTCGGGCACTTTTGGGGGCCTTAACATGCTCTAAAACTCTTGAAACTTTGCACACGGGTCAGAACCTGCGGCCATCAGGGCTGGGCTGAAGATGGTACCCGGGCGTGGCAGGGGGGCTCAGCAGCGCCCCCTGGAACGGGGTCCGAAACCTTGGTCCATAAATCAAACACACTTGCATGTAATAATATGAAAGTCGGTACACATATAGATCTCATCGTTTCATATATACTTCATGCTCTTACTTTTTACCTCAGCCCAACAGGAAGTCGGCTATTTAGGGTTGTTTGGAAAACGTATACAATGGAATTTGAAATACTCCTCCTAGAGAAATCATTTAATCGCCACGAATCTCAGTCAGCATGAAGTCAAGACATTGAGGATGAAAAATTGCCAGCGGATTTTTGATATCTCGAACGGTTTGGCCGTGGCGAGGAAACAAATTTATGGCGAGAAAAGTGAGACAGGAAGTGTGTTATAACTTCTGCATAAATTAACAGATCTTGATGAAACTTCAGCAGTGTGTTCGTTGTAAGAGGCCGATCACATGGATGTGACTATTGTGAGTCAAAGTTATAGCGCCACCAACTGGCAGCAGGAAGTGTGTCACTTTCAAAATGCTTTGAAATCACCCTCTTGTTTTTACCCGATTTGCTTCAAACTTTACGTGTATAATGTAAACACACGGCAGATTTAGACCTGTGAAAGGATTATTGATATCTTAGATACTGTTGCCGTGGCAACACTTCAAACTTTACTTTTCTTTATTGATGCTTTTGAGACTCTTAACATACTTGAAATTGCATGAAACTCGACAGAGACGTCACATTTATTAGCCAGTAGACATGTGCAAAGTTTCAGAAATGGGTGTGGTGAGGGGCTCAGTAGCGCCACCTTTTGACAAAAAAGTGGGGGGTTAGTTTCATCTACAGGTACAAAAATTGGTATTGATATAGTTCTCCTCAAGCCGGACAACTTTCTAATTTACAGTCATTAGCTCCGACCAACAGAAAGTCAGATATTTTGGTTTGAATGTGGAGAAAATGTCAGAATTTTGCAAGTCACTCTCTGAGACTCTGTGAGTTTGTAGGGGAGGGGGGACGTTGGGTCTTGTGAAGTAATACATAGGGCTATACTGCCCTCTTGTGTTCAACATAGTATGGGTTACATTAACTTTTGCACGATATTCTAATTTTTCGAGTTTCACCTGTATGCAGAGTTGACAGAAAAATGTTACACACGCCGTAGCAGGTGAATACAACAAAGAACTAAAGCCTAAAAAACTAAAATTTAATCCACTGTCTGTTCATTCTCTGAGTGGCAATTACAAGAAATGTCCAATAGATGGCATCCAAGCCTCATTGTTCTATTATTTACAACAGGCTGAGTCCAGAATGGGCAGGGACTGAGTTCAACAGTTGCTTGAGCTCTTTTGCCGTCGAATCCCAGAAAAAAGGCAAACACTGTGTCCCCACTCACTATATACATCAACTGAGTGGCGGATACAATTTTTAACAACCTTTAACCATTTACAGCCAGAGCGTTCAAATTTGGGAACAATTATTCCCATAGTTTCTGTCTCAGTGTCATCGTCGTCCAATCACCGATTTTATTTCTGAAATCTGCCCAGATACTCATGACAATACAAGCTAAAGGCACATGTGATTGGTTAAGGGGTTACTGGGCAAGAATAATAACTGTATCGTCATCACCGTCTTCCTTCATTTCAATGGGACGGTGATATCACGAGAGATTTACTCCAGTGTTGGATTTACTGCTTCAAATTAAATACTGAGGCGATTTTTGCAAGGTAAGAACGTGTTGTCTATATTTTCTATAGAAAGTCAAAACGTTTTAGTTACGAAGCATTTATTTGTAGGAGTATTGCTAGTTATTTCTGGAAAAAAAATGACGAAACAACTCAAATAAATGTTTGTGAGCAGTTTTGTGTGAAACCGCGAGCAGCGTCACGTCTAACTCACGAGCCCCGATGAGAGATCGCATTCGCTTCTTCTTGCGTTTGAACGGACAATTTCATAACAACAAAATGTCAAAATACATGATATATTGTCTGTTTTGTCTCAAGTGACCATAAACAGTTGATGAAGAAATCGCGAATCTAAATCTAGTATCAACACTTCCGAGAATGATTATCAGCTTTGTGTCTGACAGCGCGAGGAATCTCATTTTTACTCACATCTTCATGGAGGTTTGTCGGTTGTATGTAGTTTCACAATCTCAATCAATTAATCTCTGAAATGAATACAGATGTAACAGCACGAAAATAATGAGATTCACAGTTCTCAAAAGATTATATCTCAATAAAACAAGCCGCAAAGACGGCTTGACGGCTTGAATGAAATGCGTTTAAAATCCTCTTAAAGAGACAGTAACAATTTTCCAAGTAAATAAAAAGTAGCCTACAAATGGTTTTCACCCCCAAAATAAATTTCTCTCATCGTATACTCACCCTCATTCCATCCCAGATGTGTATTATTTTCTTTCTTCTAGTGAACACAAATTAAGCTTTTTAGAAGATTATCTCAACCCTGTTGGACCTTTCAATGACTTGAATGGTGATCAGAACTCAGAAGCTACAAAAATCACATAAATGCAGCATAAAAGTAATCCATACCACTCCTGTGGTTTAATCCATGCCTTCAGAAGTGATATTATAGGTGTGGGTTAGATACAGACCTATATATATATATACTTAAAGATGACATCACTCTGAAGTACTGCGTAAAGAATATCCCACATTCGCCCTAAGGGGGCGCTACAGGCCATGCCCAAAATTCCCATTTTCTGGTCAAAAATGTTCTAATTTTGTATATTGATACTACAGGCCAACAGGAATCCACAAACCAAGAATGGCCCACATTCGCCCTTAGGGGGCGCTACAGGCCATACCCAAAATTCCCATTTTCTGGTCAAAAATGTTCTAATTTTGTAGATTGATACTACAGGCCAACAGGAATCCACAAACCAAGAATGGCCCACATTCGCCCTTAGGGGGCGCTACAGGCCATGCCCTAAATTCCCATTTGCTGGTCAAAAATTTTCTAATTTGGTATATTGACACTACAGGCCAACAGAAATCCACAAACCAAGAATGTCTCACATTCGCCCTTAGGGGGCGCTAAAGGCCATTCCCAAATTGCACATTTTTTTGTCAAATACTTTCTAAATTGGTACATTAATACTACAGGCCAACAGGAACCTACAAACCAAGAATGGCTCACATTCACCCTTAGGGGGAGCTACAGGCCATGCCCAAATGTCATTTTTTCAAAGTGTTTGTATTTCCAACACATTTATTTAGTTTTTCTGAAACCTGGTGAACAAACCTCATTTCTCATTGTAAACAAAAAACCCTACAGGATCCATAAGGTCCGACATGATGGATTTTCCTGTACACTGAAAATGTTTAGTTTAGGATTCTGACAGAAAGACATGTTTTTTGGATTTTTTCATTGGGAGGGTTTAACCCCAACCCTCTATTGATCAATTTTAAATGATTTGCCATTTTGAGGAGGAATTGCATTGCTGCTTGCAGCTATATTTTTGAGTTGTTGCTGTGTCCATCATCCTTTGTTTTCCGAAAGCCACCAAGTGGAAATGAGCCCGGTAACTAAAGGCACCAGGGTTGCGGTGCCACCGGCTTGGGCCCTTCATCGCTGCTTGCAGCTTTAATTATTATTATTATTATTATTATTATTATTATTATTATTTTATCGACTATTCGGGCACTTTTGGGGGCCTTAACATGCTCTAAAACTCTTGAAACTTTGCACACGGGTCAGAACCTGCGGCCATCAGGGCTGGGCTGAAGATGGTACCCGGGCGTGGCAGGGGGGCTCAGCAGCGCCCCCTGGAACGGGGTCCGAAACCTTGGTCCATAAATCAAACACACTTGCATGTAATAATATGAAATTCGGTACACATATAGATCTCATCGTTTCATATATACTTCATGCTCTTACTTTTTACCTCAGCCCAACAGGAAGTCGGCTATTTAGGGTTGTTTGGAAAACGTATACAATGGAATTTGAAATACTCCTCCTAGAGAAATCATTTAATCGCCACGAATCTCAGTCAGCATGAAGTCAAGACATTGAGGATGAAAAATTGCCAGCGGATTTTTGATATCTCGAACGGTTTGGCCGTGGCGAGGAAACAAATTTATGGCGAGAAAAGTGAGACAGGAAGTGTGTTATAACTTCTGCATAAATTAACAGATCTTGATGAAACTTCAGCAGTGTGTTCGTTGTAAGAGGCCGATCACATGGATGTGACTATTGTGAGTCAAAGTTATAGCGCCACCAACTGGCAGCAGGAAGTGTGTCACTTTCAAAATGCTTTGAAATCACCCTCTTGTTTTTACCCGATTTGCTTCAAACTTTACGTGTATAATGTAAACACACGGCAGATTTAGACCTGTGAAAGGATTATTGATATCTTAGATACTGTTGCCGTGGCAACACTTCAAACTTTACTTTTCTTTATTGATGCTTTTGAGACTCTTAACATACTTGAAATTGCATGAAACTCGACAGAGACGTCACATTTATTAGCCAGTAGACATGTGCAAAGTTTCAGAAATGGGTGTGGTGAGGGGCTCAGTAGCGCCACCTTTTGACAAAAAAGTGGGGGGTTAGTTTCATCTACAGGTACAAAAATTGGTATTGATATAGTTCTCCTCAAGCCGGACAACTTTCTAATTTACAGTCATTAGCTCCGACCAACAGAAAGTCAGATATTTTGGTTTGAATGTGGAGAAAATGTCAGAATTTTGCAAGTCACTCTCTAAGACTTTGTGTGTGAGGAGTAGGAAGGGAGGGGGTCTTGTGAAGTAATACATAGGGCTATACTGCCCTCTTGTGTTCAACATAGTATGGGTTACATTAACTTTTGCACGATATTCTAATTTTTCGAGTTTCACCTGTATGCAGAGTTGACAGAAAAATGTTACACACGCCGTAGCAGGTGAATACAACAAAGAACTAAAGCCTAAAAAACTAAAGTTTAATCCACTGTCTGTTCATTCTCTGAGTGGCAATTACAAGAAATGTCCAATAGATGGCATCCAAGCCTCATTGTTCAATGATTTACAACAGGTCTGAGTCCAGAATGGGCAGGGACTGAGTTCAACAGTTGCTTGAGCTCTTTTGCAGTCGAATCCCAGAAAAAAGGCAAACAATGTGTCCCCACTCAATATATACATCAACTGAGTGGAGGATACAATTTTTAACAACCTTTAACCATTTACAGCCAGAGCGTTCAAATTTGGGAACAATTATTCCCATGGTTCCTGTCTCAGTGTCATCGTCGTCCGATCACCGATTTTATTTCTGAAGTCTGCCCAGATACTCATGACAATACAAGCTAAAGGCACATGTGATTGGTTAAGGGGTTACTGGGCAAGAATAATAACTGTATCGTCATCACCGTCTTCCTTCATTTCAATGGAAAGGTGATATCACGAGAGATTTACTCCAGTGTTGGATTTACTGCTTCAAATTAAATACTGAGGCGATTTTTGCAAGGTAAGAACGTGTGTTGTCTATATTTTCTATAGAAAGTCAAAACGTTTTAGTGACGAAGCATTTATTTGTAGGAGTATTGCTAGTTATTTCTGGAAAAAAATGACAAAACAACTCAAATAAATGTTTGTGAGCAGTTTTGTGTGAAACCGCGAGATGCGTCGCGTCTAACGCACGAGCCCCGATGAGAGATCGCATTCGCTTCTTCTTGCGTTTGAACGGACAATTTCATACTACAAAATGTCAAATTACATGATATATTGTCTGTTTTGTCCCAAGTGAACATAAACAGTTGATGAAGAAATCGCGAATCGAAATCTAGTATCAACACTTCCGAGAATGATTATCAGCGTTGTGTCTGACAGCGCGAGGCATCTCATTTTTACTCGCATCTTCATGGAGGTTTGTCGGTTGTATGTAGTTTCACAATCTCAATCAAGTAATCTCTGAAATGAATACAGATGTAACAGCACGAAAATAATGAGACTTCACAGTTCTCAAAAGATTAAACTCACTAAAACAAGCCGCACAGACTGTGCCTTGAATGAAATGCGTTTAAAATCCTCTTAAAGAGACAGTAACAATTTTCCAAGTAAATAAAAAGTAGGCCTACAAATGGTTTTCACCCCAAAAATAAATTTCTCTCATCGTATACTCACCCTCATTGCATCCCAGATGTGTATTGTTTTCTTTCTTCTAGTGAACACAAATTAAGCTTTTTAGAAGATTATCTCAACCCTGTTGGACCTTTCAATGACTTGAATGGTGATCAGAACTCAGAAGCTGCAAAAATCAAATAAATGCAGCATAAAAGTAATCCATACCACTCCAGTGGTTAAATCCATGCCTTCAGAAGTGATATTATAGGTGTGGGTTAGAAATAGACCTATATATATATACTTCAAGATGACATCACTCTGAAGTACTGTGTAAAGAATATCCCACATTCGCCCTTAGGGGGCGCTACAGGCCATGCCCAAAATTCCCATTTTCTGGTCAAAAATGTTCTAATGTTGTATATTGATACTACAGGCCAACAGGAATTCACAAACCAAGAGTGGCCCACATTCGCCCTTATGGGGCGCTACAGGCCACGCCCTAAATTCCCATTTGCTGGTCAAAAATGTTCTAATTTGGTACATTGATACTACAGGCCAACAGGAACCCACAAACAAAGAATTGCCCATATTCGCCATTAGGGGGCGCTACAGGCTATGCCCAAAATTCCCATTTTATGGTCAAAAATTTTCTAATTTGGTATATTGACACTACAGGCCAACAGAAATCCACAAACCAAGAATGTCTCACATTTGCCCTTAGGGGGTGCTAAAGGACATTCCCAAATTGCACATTTTTTTGTCAAATACTTTCTAATTTGGTACATTAATACTACAGGCCAACAGGAACCTACAAACCAAGAATGGCTCACATTCGCCCTTAGGGGGCGGTACAGGCCATGCCCAAATGTCAATTTTTCAAAGTGATTGTATTTCCACCCCATTTATTTAGTTTTTCTGAAACCTGGTGAACATACCTCATTTCTCATTGTAAACAAAAAACCCTACAGGATCCATAAGGTCCGGCATGATGGATTTTCCTGTACACTGAAAATGTTTAGTTTAGGATTCAGACAGAAAGACATGTTTTTTGGATTTTTTCATTGGGAGGGTTTAACCCCAACCCTCTATTGATCAATTTTAAATGATTTGCCATTTTGAGGAGGAATCGCATTGCTGCTTGCAGCTATATTTTTGAGTTGTTGCTGTGTCCATCATCCTTTGTTTTCCGAAAGCCACCAAGTGGAAATGAGCCCGGTAACTAAAGGCACCAGGGTTGCGGTGCCACCGGCTTGGGCCCGTCATCGCTGCTTGCAGCTTTAATTATTATTATTATTATTATTTTATCGACTATTCGGGCACTTTTGGGGGCCTTAACATGCTCTAAAACTCTTGAAACTTTGCACACGGGTCAGAACCTGCGGCCATCAGGGCTGGGCTGAAGATGGTACCCGGGCGTGGCAGGGGGGCTCAGCAGCGCCCCCTGGAACGGGGTCCGAAACCTTGGTCCATAAATCAAACACACTTGCATGTAATAATATGAAAGTCGGTACACATATAGATCTCATCGTTTCATATATACTTCATGCTCTTACTTTTTACCTCAGCCCAACAGGAAGTCGGCTATTTAGGGTTGTTTGGAAAACGTATACAATGGAATTTGAAATACTCCTCCTAGAGAAATCATTTAATCGCCACGAATCTCAGTCAGCATGAAGTCAAGACATTGAGGATGAAAAATTGCCAGCGGATTTTTGATATCTCGAACGGTTTGGCCGTGGCGAGGAAACAAATTTATGGCGAGAAAAGTGAGACAGGAAGTGTGTTATAACTTCTGCATAAATTAACAGATCTTGATGAAACTTCAGCAGTGTGTTCGTTGTAAGAGGCCGATCACATGGATGTGACTATTGTGAGTCAAAGTTATAGCGCCACCAACTGGCAGCAGGAAGTGTGTCACTTTCAAAATGCTTTGAAATCACCCTCTTGTTTTTACCCGATTTGCTTCAAACTTTACGTGTATAATGTAAACACACGGCAGATTTAGACCTGTGAAAGGATTATTGATATCTTAGATACTGTTGCCGTGGCAACACTTCAAACTTTACTTTTCTTTATTGATGCTTTTGAGACTCTTAACATACTTGAAATTGCATGAAACTCGACAGAGACGTCACATTTATTAGCCAGTAGACATGTGCAAAGTTTCAGAAATGGGTGTGGTGAGGGGCTCAGTAGCGCCACCTTTTGACAAAAAAGTGGGGGGTTAGTTTCATCTACAGGTACAAAAATTGGTATTGATATAGTTCTCCTCAAGCCGGACAACTTTCTAATTTACAGTCATTAGCTCCGACCAACAGAAAGTCAGATATTTTGGTTTGAATGTGGAGAAAATGTCAGAATTTTGCAAGTCACTCTCTAAGACTTTGTGTGTGAGGAGTAGGAAGGGAGGGGGTCTTGTGAAGTAATACATAGGGCTATACTGCCCTCTTGTGTTCAACATAGTATGGGTTACATTAACTTTTGCACGATATTCTAATTTTTCGAGTTTCACCTGTATGCAGAGTTGACAGAAAAATGTTACACACGCCGTAGCAGGTGAATACAACAAAGAACTAAAGCCTAAAAAACTAAAGTTTAATCCACTGTCTGTTCATTCTCTGAGTGGCAATTACAAGAAATGTCCAATAGATGGCATCCAAGCCTCATTGTTCAATGATTTACAACAGGTCTGAGTCCAGAATGGGCAGGGACTGAGTTCAACAGTTGCTTGAGCTCTTTTGCAGTCGAATCCCAGAAAAAAGGCAAACAATGTGTCCCCACTCAATATATACATCAACTGAGTGGAGGATACAATTTTTAACAACCTTTAACCATTTACAGCCAGAGCGTTCAAATTTGGGAACAATTATTCCCATGGTTCCTGTCTCAGTGTCATCGTCGTCCGATCACCGATTTTATTTCTGAAGTCTGCCCAGATACTCATGACAATACAAGCTAAAGGCACATGTGATTGGTTAAGGGGTTACTGGGCAAGAATAATAACTGTATCGTCATCACCGTCTTCCTTCATTTCAATGGAAAGGTGATATCACGAGAGATTTACTCCAGTGTTGGATTTACTGCTTCAAATTAAATACTGAGGCGATTTTTGCAAGGTAAGAACGTGTGTTGTCTATATTTTCTATAGAAAGTCAAAACGTTTTAGTTACGAAGCATTTATTTGTAGGAGTATTGCTAGTTATTTCTGGAAAAAAATGACAAAATAACTCAAATAAATGTTTGTGAGCAGTTTTGTGTGAAACCGCGAGATGCGTCGCGTCTAACGCACGAGCCCCGATGAGAGATCGCATTCGCTTCTTCTTGCGTTTGAACGGACAATTTCATACTACAAAATGTCAAATTACATGATATATTGTCTGTTTTGTCCCAAGTGAACATAAACAGTTGATGAAGAAATCGCGAATCGAAATCTAGTATCAACACTTCCGAGAATGATTATCAGCGTTGTGCCTGACAGCGCATCTCATTTTTACTCGCATCTTCATGGAGGTTTGTCGGTTGTATGTAGTTTCACAATCTCAATCAAGTAATCTCTGAAATGAATACAGATGTAACAGCACGAAAATAATGAGACTTCACAGTTCTCAAAAGATTAAACTCACTAAAACAAGCCGCACAGAGTGTGCCTTGAATGAAATGCGTTTAAAATCCTCTTAAAGAGACAGTAACAATTTTCCAAGTAAATAAAAAGTAGGCCTACAAATGGTTTTCACCCCAAAAATAAATTTCTCTCATCGTATACTCACCCTCATTGCATCCCAGATGTGTATTGTTTTCTTTCTTCTAGTGAACACAAATTAAGCTTTTTAGAAGATTATCTCAACCCTGTTGGACCTTTCAATGACTTGAATGGTGATCAGAACTCAGAAGCTACAAAAATCAAATAAATGCAGCATAAAAGTAATCCATACCACTCCAGTGGTTAAATCCATGCCTTCAGAAGTGATATTATAGGTGTGGGTTAGAAATAGACCTATATATATATACTTAAAGATGACATCACTCTGAAGTACTGCGTAAAGAATATCCCACATTCGCCCTTAGGGGGCGCTACAGGCCATGCCCAAAATTCCCATTTTCTGGTCAAAAATGTTCTAATGTTGTATATTGATACTACAGGCCAACAGGAATTCACAAACCAAGAGTGGCCCACATTCGCCCTTATGGGGCGCTACAGGCCACGCCCTAAATTCCCATTTGCTGGTCAAAAATGTTCTAATTTGGTACATTGATACTACAGGCCAACAGGAACCCACAAACAAAGAATTGCCCATATTCGCCATTAGGGGGCGCTACAGGCTATGCCCAAAATTCCCATTTTATGGTCAAAAATTTTCTAATTTGGTATATTGACACTACAGGCCAACAGAAATCCACAAACCAAGAATGTCTCACATTCGCCCTTAGGGGGCGCTAAAGGCCATTCCCAAATTGCACTTTTTTTGTCAAATACTTTCTAATTTGGTACATTAATACTACAGGCCAACAGGAACCTACAAACCAAGAATGGCTCACATTCGCCCCTTAGGGGGCGCTACATGCCATGCCCAAATGTCATTTTTTTAAAGTGATTGTATTTCCACCCCATTTATTTAGTTTTCTGAAACCTGGTGAACATACCTCATTTCTCATTGTAAACAAAAAACCCTACAGGATCCATAAGGTCCGGCATGATGGATTTTCCTGTACACTGAAAATGTTTAGTTTAGGATTCAGACAGAAAGACATGTTTTTTGGATTTTTTCATTGGGAGGGTTTAACCCCAACCCTCTATTGATCAATTTTAAATGATTTGCCATTTTGAGGAGGAATCGCATTGCTGCTTGCAGCTATATTTTTGAGTTGTTGCTGTGTCCATCATCCTTTGTTTTCCGAAAGCCACCAAGTGGAAATGAGCCCGGTAACTAAAGGCACCAGGGTTGCGGTGCCACCGGCTTGGGCCCGTCATCGCTGCTTGCAGCTTTAATTATTATTATTATTATTAGGGCCCAAGCCTGAAAAGGCGAAGGCCCTATTGTTTTCCTTAGGATTATTATTATTATTATTATTATTATTATTATTATTATTTTATCGACTATTCGGGCACTTTTGGGGGCCTTAACATGCTCTAAAACTCTTGAAACTTTGCACACGGGTCAGAACCTACGGCCATCAGGGCTGGGCTGAAGATGGTACCCGGGCGTGGCAGGGGGGCTCAGCAGCGCCCCCTGGAACGGGGTCCGAAACCTTGGTCCATAAATCAAACACACTTGCATGTAATAATATGAAAGTCGGTACACATATAGATCTCATCGTTTCATATATACTTCATGCTCTTACTTTTTACCTCAGCCCAACAGGAAGTCGGCTATTTAGGGTTGTTTGGAAAACGTATACAATGGAATTTGAAATACTCCTCCTAGAGAAATCATTTAATCGCCACGAATCTCAGTCAGCATGAAGTCAAGACATTGAGGATGAAAAATTGCCAGCGGATTTTTGATATCTCGAACGGTTTGGCCGTGGCGAGGAAACAAATTTATGGCGAGAAAAGTGAGACAGGAAGTGTGTTATAACTTCTGCATAAATTAACAGATCTTGATGAAACTTCAGCAGTGTGTTCGTTGTAAGAGGCCGATCACATGGATGTGACTATTGTGAGTCAAAGTTATAGCGCCACCAACTGGCAGCAGGAAGTGTGTCACTTTCAAAATGCTTTGAAATCACCCTCTTGTTTTTACCCGATTTGCTTCAAACTTTACGTGTATAATGTAAACACACGGCAGATTTAGACCTGTGAAAGGATTATTGATATCTTAGATACTGTTGCCGTGGCAACACTTCAAACTTTACTTTTCTTTATTGATGCTTTTGAGACTCTTAACATACTTGAAATTGCATGAAACTCGACAGAGACGTCACATTTATTAGCCAGTAGACATGTGCAAAGTTTCAGAAATGGGTGTGGTGAGGGGCTCAGTAGCGCCACCTTTTGACAAAAAAGTGGGGGGTTAGTTTCATCTACAGGTACAAAAATTGGTATTGATATAGTTCTCCTCAAGCCGGACAACTTTCTAATTTACAGTCATTAGCTCCGACCAACAGAAAGTCAGATATTTTGGTTTGAATGTGGAGAAAATGTCAGAATTTTGCAAGTCACTCTCTAAGACTTTGTGTGTGAGGAGTAGGAAGGGAGGGGGGCTTGTGAAGTAATACATAGGGCTATACTGCCCTCTTGTGTTCAACATAGTATGGGTTACATTAACTTTTGCACGATATTCTAATTTTTCGAGTTTCACCTGTATGCAGAGTTGACAGAAAAATGTTACACACGCCGTAGCAGGTGAATACAACAAAGAACTAAAGCCTAAAAAACTAAAGTTTAATCCACTGTCTGTTCATTCTCTGAGTGGCAATTACAAGAAATGTCCAATAGATGGCATCCAAGCCTCATTGTTCAATGATTTACAACAGGTCTGAGTCCAGAATGGGCAGGGACTGAGTTCAACAGTTGCTTGAGCTCTTTTGCAGTCGAATCCCAGAAAAAAAGGCAAACAATGTGTCCCCACTCAATATATACATCAACTGAGTGGAGGATACAATTTTTAACAACCTTTAACCATTTACAGCCAGAGCGTTCAAATTTGGGAACAATTATTCCCATGGTTCCTGTCTCAGTGTCATCGTCGTCCGATCACCGATTTTATTTCTGAAGTCTGCCCAGATACTCATGACAATACAAGCTAAAGGCACATGTGATTGGTTAAGGGGTTACTGGGCAAGAATAATAACTGTATCGTCATCACCGTCTTCCTTCATTTCAATGGAAAGGTGATATCACGAGAGATTTACTCCAGTGTTGGATTTACTGCTTCAAATTAAATACTGAGGCGATTTTTGCAAGGTAAGAACGTGTGTTGTCTATATTTTCTATAGAAAGTCAAAACGTTTTAGTTACGAAGCATTTATTTGTAGGAGTATTGCTAGTTATTTTTGGAAAAAAATGACAAAACAACTCAAATAAATGTTTGTGAGCAGTTTTGTGTGAAACCGCGAGATGCGTCGCGTCTAACGCACGAGCCCCGATGAGAGATCGCATTCGCTTCTTCTTGCGTTTGAACGGACAATTTCATACTTCAAAATGTCAAATTACATGATATATTGTCTGTTTTGTCCCAAGTGAACATAAACAGTTGATGAAGAAATCGCAAATCGAAATCTAGTATCAACACTTCCTAGAATGATTATCAGCGTTGTGTCTGACAGCGCGAGGCATCTCATTTTTACTCGCATCTTCATGGAGGTTTGTCGGTTGTATGTAGTTTCACAATCTCAATCAAGTAATCTCTGAAATGAATACAGATGTAACAGCACGAAAATAATGAGACTTCACAGTTCTCAAAAGATTAAACTCACTAAAACAAGCCGCACAGACTGTGCCTTGAATGAAATTCGTTTAAAATCCTCTTAAAGAGACAGTAACAATTTTCCAAGTAAATAAAAAGTAGGCCTACAAATGGTTTTCACCCCAAAAATAAATTTCTCTCATCGTATACTCACCCTCATTGCATCCCAGATGTGTATTGTTTTCTTTCTTCTAGTGAACACAAATTAAGCTTTTTAGAAGATTATCTCAACCCTGTTGGACCTTTCAATGACTTGAATGGTGATCAGAACTCAGAAGCTACAAAAATCAAATAAATGCAGCATAAAAGTAATCCATACCACTCCAGTGGTTAAATCCATGCCTTCAGAAGTGATATTATAGGTGTGGGTTAGAAATAGACCTATATATATATACTTCAAGATGACATCACTCTGAAGTACTGTGTAAAGAATATCCCACATTCGCCCTTAGGGGGCGCTACAGGCCATGCCCAAAATTCCCATTTTCTGGTCAAAAATGTTCTAATGTTGTATATTGATACTACAGGCCAACAGGAATTCACAAACCAAGAGTGGCCCACATTCGCCCTTATGGGGCGCTACAGGCCACGCCCTAAATTCCCATTTGCTGGTCAAAAATGTTCTAATTTGGTACATTGATACTACAGGCCAACAGGAACCCACAAACAAAGAATTGCCCATATTCGCCATTAGGGGGCGCTACAGGCTATGCCCAAAATTCCCATTTTATGGTCAAAAATTTTCTAATTTGGTATATTGACACTATAGGCCAACAGAAATCCACAAACCAAGAATGTCTCACATTTGCCCTTAGGGGGTGCTAAAGGACATTCCCAAATTGCACATTTTTTTGTCAAATACTTTCTAATTTGGTACATTAATACTACAGGCCAACAGGAACCTACAAACCAAGAATGGCTCACATTCGCCCTTAGGGGGCGGTACAGGCCATGCCCAAATGTCAATTTTTCAAAGTGATTGTATTTCCACCCCATTTATTTAGTTTTTCTGAAACCTGGTGAACATACCTCATTTCTCATTGTAAACAAAAAACCCTACAGGATCCATAAGGTCCGGCATGATGGATTTTCCTGTACACTGAAAATGTTTAGTTTAGGATTCAGACAGAAAGACATGTTTTTTGGATTTTTTCATTGGGAGGGTTTAACCCCAACCCTCTATTGATCAATTTTAAATGATTTGCCATTTTGAGGAGGAATCGCATTGCTGCTTGCAGCTATATTTTTGAGTTGTTGCTGTGTCCATCATCCTTTGTTTTCCGAAAGCCACCAAGTGGAAATGAGCCCGGTAACTAAAGGCACCAGGGTTGCGGTGCCACCGGCTTGGGCCCGTCATCGCTGCTTGCAGCTTTAATTATTATTATTATTATTATTATTATTATTATTATTATTAGGGCCCAAGCCTGAAAAGGCGAAGGCCCTATTGTTTTCCTTAGGATTATTATTATTATTAGGGCCCAAGCCTGAAAAGGCGAAGGCCCTATTGTTTTCCTTAGGATTATTATTATTATTATTATTATTATTATTATTAGGGCCCAAGCCTGAAAAGGCGAAGGCCCTATTGTTTTCCTTAGGATTATTATTATTATTATTATTATTATTATTATTATTTTATCGACTATTCGGGCACTTTTGGGGGCCTTAACATGCTCTAAAACTCTTGAAACTTTGCACACGGGTCAGAACCTGCGGCCATCAGGGCTGGGCTGAAGATGGTACCCGGGCGTGGCAGGGGGGCTCAGCAGCGCCCCCTGGAACGGGGTCCGAAACCTTGGTCCATAAATCAAACACACTTGCATGTAATAATATGAAAGTCGGTACACATATAGATCTCATCGTTTCATATATACTTCATGCTCTTACTTTTTACCTCAGCCCAACAGGAAGTCGGCTATTTAGGGTTGTTTGGAAAACGTATACAATGGAATTTGAAATACTCCTCCTAGAGAAATCATTTAATCGCCACGAATCTCAGTCAGCATGAAGTCAAGACATTGAGGATGAAAAATTGCCAGCGGATTTTTGATATCTCGAACGGTTTGGCCGTGGCGAGGAAACAAATTTATGGCGAGAAAAGTGAGACAGGAAGTGTGTTATAACTTCTGCATAAATTAACAGATCTTGATGAAACTTCAGCAGTGTGTTCGTTGTAAGAGGCCGATCACATGGATGTGACTATTGTGAGTCAAAGTTATAGCGCCACCAACTGGCAGCAGGAAGTGTGTCACTTTCAAAATGCTTTGAAATCACCCTCTTGTTTTTACCCGATTTGCTTCAAACTTTACGTGTATAATGTAAACACACGGCAGATTTAGACCTGTGAAAGGATTATTGATATCTTAGATACTGTTGCCGTGGCAACGCTTCAAACTTTACTTTTCTTTATTGATGCTTTTGAGACTCTTAACATACTTGAAATTGCATGAAACTCGACAGAGACGTCACATTTATTAGCCAGTAGACATGTGCAAAGTTTCAGAAATGGGTGTGGTGAGGGGCTCAGTAGCGCCACCTTTTGACAAAAAAGTGGGGGGTTAGTTTCATCTACAGGTACAAAAATTGGTATTGATATAGTTCTCCTCAAGCCGGACAACTTTCTAATTTACAGTCATTAGCTCCGACCAACAGAAAGTCAGATATTTTGGTTTGAATGTGGAGAAAATGTCAGAATTTTGCAAGTCACTCTCTAAGACTTTGTGTGTGAGGAGTAGGAAGGGAGGGGGGCTTGTGAAGTAATACATAGGGCTATACTGCCCTCTTGTGTTCAACATAGTATGGGTTACATTAACTTTTGCACGATATTCTAATTTTTCGAGTTTCACCTGTATGCAGAGTTGACAGAAAAATGTTACACACGCCGTAGCAGGTGAATACAACAAAGAACTAAAGCCTAAAAAACTAAAGTTTAATCCACTGTCTGTTCATTCTCTGAGTGGCAATTACAAGAAATGTCCAATAGATGGCATCCAAGCCTCATTGTTCAATGATTTACAACAGGTCTGAGTCCAGAATGGGCAGGGACTGAGTTCAACAGTTGCTTGAGCTCTTTTGCAGTCGAATCCCAGAAAAAAAGGCAAACAATGTGTCCCCACTCAATATATACATCAACTGAGTGGAGGATACAATTTTTAACAACCTTTAACCATTTACAGCCAGAGCGTTCAAATTTGGGAACAATTATTCCCATGGTTCCTGTCTCAGTGTCATCGTCGTCCGATCACCGATTTTATTTCTGAAGTCTGCCCAGATACTCATGACAATACAAGCTAAAGGCACATGTGATTGGTTAAGGGGTTACTGGGCAAGAATAATAACTGTATCGTCATCACCGTCTTCCTTCATTTCAATGGAAAGGTGATATCACGAGAGATTTACTCCAGTGTTGGATTTACTGCTTCAAATTAAATACTGAGGCGATTTTTGCAAGGTAAGAACGTGTGTTGTCTATATTTTCTATAGAAAGTCAAAACGTTTTAGTTACGAAGCATTTATTTGTAGGAGTATTGCTAGTTATTTTTGGAAAAAAATGACAAAACAACTCAAATAAATGTTTGTGAGCAGTTTTGTGTGAAACCGCGAGATGCGTCGCGTCTAACGCACGAGCCCCGATGAGAGATCGCATTCGCTTCTTCTTGCGTTTGAACGGACAATTTCATACTACAAAATGTCAAATTACATGATATATTGTCTGTTTTGTCCCAAGTGAACATAAACAGTTGATGAAGAAATCGCGAATCGAAATCTAGTATCAACACTTCCGAGAATGATTATCAGCGTTGTGCCTGACAGCGCGAGGCATCTCATTTTTACTCGCATCTTCATGGAGGTTTGTCGGTTGTATGTAGTTTCACAATCTCAATCAAGTAATCTCTGAAATGAATACAGATGTAACAGCACGAAAATAATGAGACTTCACAGTTCTCAAAAGATTAAACTCACTAAAACAAGCCGCACAGAGTGTGCCTTGAATGAAATGCGTTTAAAATCCTCTTAAAGAGACAGTAACAATTTTCCAAGTAAATAAAAAGTAGGCCTACAAATGGTTTTCACCCCAAAAATAAATTTCTCTCATCGTATACTCACCCTCATTGCATCCCAGATGTGTATTGTTTTCTTTCTTCTAGTGAACACAAATTAAGCTTTTTAGAAGATTATCTCAACCCTGTTGGACCTTTCAATGACTTGAATGGTGATCAGAACTCAGAAGCTACAAAAATCAAATAAATGCAGCATAAAAGTAATCCATACCACTCCAGTGGTTAAATCCATGCCTTCAGAAGTGATATTATAGGTGTGGGTTAGAAATAGACCTATATATATATACTTCAAGATGACATCACTCTGAAGTACTGCGTAAAGAATATCCCACATTCGCCCTTAGGGGGCGCTACAGGCCATGCCCAAAATTCCCATTTTCTGGTCAAAAATGTTCTAATGTTGTATATTGATACTACAGGCCAACAGGAATTCACAAACCAAGAGTGGCCCACATTCGCCCTTATGGGGCGCTACAGGCCACGCCCTAAATTCCCATTTGCTGGTCAAAAATGTTCTAATTTGGTACATTGATACTACAGGCCAACAGGAACCCACAAACAAAGAATTGCCCATATTCGCCATTAGGGGGCGCTACAGGCTATGCCCAAAATTCCCATTTTATGGTCAAAAATTTTCTAATTTGGTATATTGACACTACAGGCCAACAGAAATCCACAAACCAAGAATGTCTCACATTTGCCCTTAGGGGGTGCTAAAGGACATTCCCAAATTGCACATTTTTTTGTCAAATACTTTCTAATTTGGTACATTAATACTACAGGCCAACAGGAACCTACAAACCAAGAATGGCTCACATTCGCCCTTAGGGGGCAGTACAGGCCATGCCCAAATGTCAATTTTTCAAAGTGATTGTATTTCCACCCCATTTATTTAGTTTTTCTGAAACCTGGTGAACATACCTCATTTCTCATTGTAAACAAAAAACCCTACAGGATCCATAAGGTCCGGCATGATGGATTTTCCTGTACACTGAAAATGTTTAGTTTAGGATTCAGACAGAAAGACATGTTTTTTGGATTTTTTCATTGGGAGGGTTTAACCCCAACCCTCTATTGATCAATTTTAAATGATTTGCCATTTTGAGGAGGAATCGCATTGCTGCTTGCAGCTATATTTTTGAGTTGTTGCTGTGTCCATCATCCTTTGTTTTCCGAAAGCCACCAAGTGGAAATGAGCCCGGTAACTAAAGGCACCAGGGTTGCGGTGCCACCGGCTTGGGCCCGTCATCGCTGCTTGCAGCTTTAATTATTATTATTATTATTATTTTATCGACTATTCGGGCACTTTTGGGGGCCTTAACATGCTCTAAAACTCTTGAAACTTTGCACACGGGTCAGAACCTGCGGCCATCAGGGCTGGGCTGAAGATGGTACCCGGGCGTGGCAGGGGGTTTCAGCAGCGCCCCCTGGAACGGGGTCCGAAACCATGGTCCATAAATCAAACACACTTGCATGTAATAATATGAAAGTCGGTACACATATAGATCTCATCGTTTCATATATACTTCATGCTCTTACTTTTTACCTCAGCCCAACAGGAAGTCGGCTATTTAGGGTTGTTTGGAAAACGTATACAATGGAATTTGAAATACTCCTCCTAGAGAAATCATTTAATCGCCACGAATCTCAGTCAGCATGAAGTCAAGACATTGAGGATGAAAAATTGCCAGCGGATTTTTGATATCTCGAACGGTTTGGCCGTGGCGAGGAAACAAATTTATGGCGAGAAAAGTGAGACAGGAAGTGTGTTATAACTTCTGCATAAATTAACAGATCTTGATGAAACTTCAGCAGTGTGTTCGTTGTAAGAGGCCGATCACATGGATGTGACTATTGTGAGTCAAAGTTATAGCGCCACCAACTGGCAGCAGGAAGTGTGTCACTTTCAAAATGCTTTGAAATCACCCTCTTGTTTTTACCCGATTTGCTTCAAACTTTACGTGTATAATGTAAACACACGGCAGATTTAGACCTGTGAAAGGATTATTGATATCTTAGATACTGTTGCCGTGGCAACACTTCAAACTTTACTTTTCTTTATTGATGCTTTTGAGACTCTTAACATACTTGAAATTGCATGAAACTCGACAGAGACGTCACATTTATTAGCCAGTAGACATGTGCAAAGTTTCAGAAATGGGTGTGGTGAGGGGCTCAGTAGCGCCACCTTTTGACAAAAAAAGTGGGGGGTTAGTTTCATCTACAGGTACAAAAATTGGTATTGATATAGTTCTCCTCAAGCCGGACAACTTTCTAATTTACAGTCATTAGCTCCGACCAACAGAAAGTCAGATATTTTGGTTTGAATGTGGAGAAAATGTCAGAATTTTGCAAGTCACTCTCTAAGACTTTGTGTGTGAGGAGTAGGAAGGGAGGGGGTCTTGTGAAGTAATACATAGGGCTATACTGCCCTCTTGTGTTCAACATAGTATGGGTTACATTAACTTTTGCACGATATTCTAATTTTTCGAGTTTCACCTGTATGCAGAGTTGACAGAAAAATGTTACACACGCCGTAGCAGGTGAATACAACAAAGAACTAAAGCCTAAAAAACTAAAGTTTAATCCACTGTCTGTTCATTCTCTGAGTGGCAATTACAAGAAATGTCCAATAGATGGCATCCAAGCCTCATTGTTCAATGATTTACAACAGGTCTGAGTCCAGAATGGGCAGGGACTGAGTTCAACAGTTGCTTGAGCTCTTTTGCAGTCGAATCCCAGAAAAAAGGCAAACAATGTGTCCCCACTCAATATATACATCAACTGAGTGGAGGATACAATTTTTAACAACCTTTAACCATTTACAGCCAGAGCGTTCAAATTTGGGAACAATTATTCCCATGGTTCCTGTCTCAGTGTCATCGTCGTCCGATCACCGATTTTATTTCTGAAGTCTGCCCAGATACTCATGACAATACAAGCTAAAGGCACATGTGATTGGTTAAGGGGTTACTGGGCAAGAATAATAACTGTATCGTCATCACCGTCTTCCTTCATTTCAATGGAAAGGTGATATCACGAGAGATTTACTCCAGTGTTGGATTTACTGCTTCAAATTAAATACTGAGGCGATTTTTGCAAGGTAAGAACGTGTGTTGTCTATATTTTCTATAGAAAGTCAAAACGTTTTAGTGACGAAGCATTTATTTGTAGGAGTATTGCTAGTTATTTCTGGAAAAAAATGACAAAACAACTCAAATAAATGTTTGTGAGCAGTTTTGTGTGAAACCGCGAGATGCGTCGCGTCTAACGCACGAGCCCCGATGAGAGATCGCATTCGCTTCTTCTTGCGTTTGAACGGACAATTTCATACTACAAAATGTCAAATTACATGATATATTGTCTGTTTTGTCCCAAGTGAACATAAACAGTTGATGAAGAAATCGCGAATCGAAATCTAGTATCAACACTTCCGAGAATGATTATCAGCGTTGTGTCTGACAGCGCGAGGCATCTCATTTTTACTCGCATCTTCATGGAGGTTTGTCGGTTGTATGTAGTTTCACAATCTCAATCAAGTAATCTCTGAAATGAATACAGATGTAACAGCACGAAAATAATGAGACTTCACAGTTCTCAAAAGATTAAACTCACTAAAACAAGCCGCACAGACTGTGCCTTGAATGAAATGCGTTTAAAATCCTCTTAAAGAGACAGTAACAATTTTCCAAGTAAATAAAAAGTAGGCCTACAAATGGTTTTCACCCCAAAAATAAATTTCTCTCATCGTATACTCACCCTCATTGCATCCCAGATGTGTATTGTTTTCTTTCTTCTAGTGAACACAAATTAAGCTTTTTAGAAGATTATCTCAACCCTGTTGGACCTTTCAATGACTTGAATGGTGATCAGAACTCAGAAGCTGCAAAAATCAAATAAATGCAGCATAAAAGTAATCCATACCACTCCAGTGGTTAAATCCATGCCTTCAGAAGTGATATTATAGGTGTGGGTTAGAAATAGACCTATATATATATACTTCAAGATGACATCACTCTGAAGTACTGCGTAAAGAATATCCCACATTCGCCCTTAGGGGGCGCTACAGGCCATGCCCAAAATTCCCATTTTCTGGTCAAAAATGTTCTAATGTTGTATATTGATACTACAGGCCAACAGGAATTCACAAACCAAGAGTGGCCCACATTCGCCCTTATGGGGCGCTACAGGCCACGCCCTAAATTCCCATTTGCTGGTCAAAAATGTTCTAATTTGGTACATTGATACTACAGGCCAACAGGAACCCACAAACAAAGAATTGCCCATATTCGCCATTAGGGGGCGCTACAGGCTATGCCCAAAATTCCCATTTTATGGTCAAAAATTTTCTAATTTGGTATATTGACACTACAGGCCAACAGAAATCCACAAACCAAGAATGTCTCACATTTGCCCTTAGGGGGTGCTAAAGGACATTCCCAAATTGCACATTTTTTTGTCAAATACTTTCTAATTTGGTACATTAATACTACAGGCCAACAGGAACCTACAAACCAAGAATGGCTCACATTCGCCCTTAGGGGGCGGTACAGGCCATGCCCAAATGTCAATTTTTCAAAGTGATTGTATTTCCACCCCATTTATTTAGTTTTTCTGAAACCTGGTGAACATACCTCATTTCTCATTGTAAACAAAAAACCCTACAGGATCCATAAGGTCCGGCATGATGGATTTTCCTGTACACTGAAAATGTTTAGTTTAGGATTCAGACAGAAAGACATGTTTTTTGGATTTTTTCATTGGGAGGGTTTAACCCCAACCCTCTATTGATCAATTTTAAATGATTTGCCATTTTGAGGAGGAATCGCATTGCTGCTTGCAGCTATATTTTTGAGTTGTTGCTGTGTCCATCATCCTTTGTTTTCCGAAAGCCACCAAGTGGAAATGAGCCCGGTAACTAAAGGCACCAGGGTTGCGGTGCCACCGGCTTGGGCCCGTCATCGCTGCTTGCAGCTTTAATTATTATTATTATTTTATCGACTATTCGGGCACTTTTGGGGGCCTTAACATGCTCTAAAACTCTTGAAACTTTGCACACGGGTCAGAACCTGCGGCCATCAGGGCTGGGCTGAAGATGGTACCCGGGCGTGGCAGGGGGGCTCAGCAGCGCCCCCTGGAACGGGGTCCGAAACCTTGGTCCATAAATCAAACACACTTGCATGTAATAATATGAAAGTCGGTACACATATAGATCTCATCGTTTCATATATACTTCATGCTCTTACTTTTTACCTCAGCCCAACAGGAAGTCGGCTATTTAGGGTTGTTTGGAAAACGTATACAATGGAATTTGAAATACTCCTCCTAGAGAAATCATTTAATCGCCACGAATCTCAGTCAGCATGAAGTCAAGACATTGAGGATGAAAAATTGCCAGCGGATTTTTGATATCTCGAACGGTTTGGCCGTGGCGAGGAAACAAATTTATGGCGAGAAAAGTGAGACAGGAAGTGTGTTATAACTTCTGCATAAATTAACAGATCTTGATGAAACTTCAGCAGTGTGTTCGTTGTAAGAGGCCGATCACATGGATGTGACTATTGTGAGTCAAAGTTATAGCGCCACCAACTGGCAGCAGGAAGTGTGTCACTTTCAAAATGCTTTGAAATCACCCTCTTGTTTTTACCCGATTTGCTTCAAACTTTACGTGTATAATGTAAACACACGGCAGATTTAGACCTGTGAAAGGATTATTGATATCTTAGATACTGTTGCCGTGGCAACACTTCAAACTTTACTTTTCTTTATTGATGCTTTTGAGACTCTTAACATACTTGAAATTGCATGAAACTCGACAGAGACGTCACATTTATTAGCCAGTAGACATGTGCAAAGTTTCAGAAATGGGTGTGGTGAGGGGCTCAGTAGCGCCACCTTTTGACAAAAAAGTGGGGGGTTAGTTTCATCTACAGGTACAAAAATTGGTATTGATATAGTTCTCCTCAAGCCGGACAACTTTCTAATTTACAGTCATTAGCTCCGACCAACAGAAAGTCAGATATTTTGGTTTGAATGTGGAGAAAATGTCAGAATTTTGCAAGTCACTCTCTAAGACTTTGTGTGTGAGGAGTAGGAAGGGAGGGGGGCTTGTGAAGTAATACATAGGGCTATACTGCCCTCTTGTGTTCAACATAGTATGGGTTACATTAACTTTTGCACGATATTCTAATTTTTCGAGTTTCACCTGTATGCAGAGTTGACAGAAAAATGTTACACACGCCGTAGCAGGTGAATACAACAAAGAACTAAAGCCTAAAAAACTAAAGTTTAATCCACTGTCTGTTCATTCTCTGAGTGGCAATTACAAGAAATGTCCAATAGATGGCATCCAAGCCTCATTGTTCAATGATTTACAACAGGTCTGAGTCCAGAATGGGCAGGGACTGAGTTCAACAGTTGCTTGAGCTCTTTTGCAGTCGAATCCCAGAAAAAAGGCAAACAATGTGTCCCCACTCAATATATACATCAACTGAGTGGAGGATACAATTTTTAACAACCTTTAACCATTTACAGCCAGAGCGTTCAAATTTGGGAACAATTATTCCCATGGTTCCTGTCTCAGTGTCATCGTCGTCCGATCACCGATTTTATTTCTGAAGTCTGCCCAGATACTCATGACAATACAAGCTAAAGGCACATGTGATTGGTTAAGGGGTTACTGGGCAAGAATAATAACTGTATCGTCATCACCGTCTTCCTTCATTTCAATGGAAAGGTGATATCACGAGAGATTTACTCCAGTGTTGGATTTACTGCTTCAAATTAAATACTGAGGCGATTTTTGCAAGGTAAGAACGTGTGTTGTCTATATTTTCTATAGAAAGTCAAAACGTTTTAGTTACGAAGCATTTATTTGTAGGAGTATTGCTAGTTATTTCTGGAAAAAAATGACAAAATAACTCAAATAAATGTTTGTGAGCAGTTTTGTGTGAAACCGCGAGATGCGTCGCGTCTAACGCACGAGCCCCGATGAGAGATCGCATTCGCTTCTTCTTGCGTTTGAACGGACAATTTCATACTACAAAATGTCAAATTACATGATATATTGTCTGTTTTGTCCCAAGTGAACATAAACAGTTGATGAAGAAATCGCGAATCGAAATCTAGTATCAACACTTCCGAGAATGATTATCAGCGTTGTGCCTGACAGCGCATCTCATTTTTACTCGCATCTTCATGGAGGTTTGTCGGTTGTATGTAGTTTCACAATCTCAATCAAGTAATCTCTGAAATGAATACAGATGTAACAGCACGAAAATAATGAGACTTCACAGTTCTCAAAAGATTAAACTCACTAAAACAAGCCGCACAGAGTGTGCCTTGAATGAAATGCGTTTAAAATCCTCTTAAAGAGACAGTAACAATTTTCCAAGTAAATAAAAAGTAGGCCTACAAATGGTTTTCACCCCAAAAATAAATTTCTCTCATCGTATACTCACCCTCATTGCATCCCAGATGTGTATTGTTTTCTTTCTTCTAGTGAACACAAATTAAGCTTTTTAGAAGATTATCTCAACCCTGTTGGACCTTTCAATGACTTGAATGGTGATCAGAACTCAGAAGCTACAAAAATCAAATAAATGCAGCATAAAAGTAATCCATACCACTCCAGTGGTTAAATCCATGCCTTCAGAAGTGATATTATAGGTGTGGGTTAGAAATAGACCTATATATATATACTTAAAGATGACATCACTCTGAAGTACTGCGTAAAGAATATCCCACATTCGCCCTTAGGGGGCGCTACAGGCCATGCCCAAAATTCCCATTTTCTGGTCAAAAATGTTCTAATGTTGTATATTGATACTACAGGCCAACAGGAATTCACAAACCAAGAGTGGCCCACATTCGCCCTTATGGGGCGCTACAGGCCACGCCCTAAATTCCCATTTGCTGGTCAAAAATGTTCTAATTTGGTACATTGATACTACAGGCCAACAGGAACCCACAAACAAAGAATTGCCCATATTCGCCATTAGGGGGCGCTACAGGCTATGCCCAAAATTCCCATTTTATGGTCAAAAATTTTCTAATTTGGTATATTGACACTACAGGCCAACAGAAATCCACAAACCAAGAATGTCTCACATTCGCCCTTAGGGGGCGCTAAAGGCCATTCCCAAATTGCACATTTTTTTGTCAAATACTTTCTAATTTGGTACATTAATACTACAGGCCAACAGGAACCTACAAACCAAGAATGGCTCACATTCGCCCTTAGGGGGCGCTACATGCCATGCCCAAATGTCATTTTTTTAAAGTGATTGTATTTCCACCCCATTTATTTAGTTTTCTGAAACCTGGTGAACATACCTCATTTCTCATTGTAAACAAAAAACCCTACAGGATCCATAAGGTCCGGCATGATGGATTTTCCTGTACACTGAAAATGTTTAGTTTAGGATTCAGACAGAAAGACATGTTTTTTGGATTTTTTCATTGGGAGGGTTTAACCCCAACCCTCTATTGATCAATTTTAAATGATTTGCCATTTTGAGGAGGAATCGCATTGCTGCTTGCAGCTATATTTTTGAGTTGTTGCTGTGTCCATCATCCTTTGTTTTCCGAAAGCCACCAAGTGGAAATGAGCCCGGTAACTAAAGGCACCAGGGTTGCGGTGCCACCGGCTTGGGCCCGTCATCGCTGCTTGCAGCTTTAATTATTATTATTATTATTATTTTATCGACTATTCGGGCACTTTTGGGGGCCTTAACATGCTCTAAAACTCTTGAAACTTTGCACACGGGTCAGAACCTGCGGCCATCAGGGCTGGGCTGAAGATGGTACCCGGGCGTGGCAGGGGGGCTCAGCAGCGCCCCCTGGAACGGGGTCCGAAACCTTGGTCCATAAATCAAACACACTTGCATGTAATAATATGAAAGTCGGTACACATATAGATCTCATCGTTTCATATATACTTCATGCTCTTACTTTTTACCTCAGCCCAACAGGAAGTCGGCTATTTAGGGTTGTTTGGAAAACGTATACAATGGAATTTGAAATACTCCTCCTAGAGAAATCATTTAATCGCCACGAATCTCAGTCAGCATGAAGTCAAGACATTGAGGATGAAAAATTGCCAGCGGATTTTTGATATCTCGAACGGTTTGGCCGTGGCGAGGAAACAAATTTATGGCGAGAAAAGTGAGACAGGAAGTGTGTTATAACTTCTGCATAAATTAACAGATCTTGATGAAACTTCAGCAGTGTGTTCGTTGTAAGAGGCCGATCACATGGATGTGACTATTGTGAGTCAAAGTTATAGCACCACCAACTGGCAGAAGGAAGTGTGTCACTTTCAAAATGCTTTGAAATCACCCTCTTGTTTTTACCGGATTTGCTTCAAACTTTACGTGTATAATGTAAACACACGGCAGATTTAGACCTGTGAAAGGATTATTGATATCTTAGATACTGTTGCCGTGGCAACACTTCAAACTTTACTTTTCTTTATTGATGCTTTTGAGACTCTTAACATACTTGAAATTGCATGAAACTCGACAGAGACGTCACATTTATTAGCCAGTAGACATGTGCAAAGTTTCAGAAATGGGTGTGGTGAGGGGCTCAGTAGCGCCACCTTTTTACAAAAAAAGTGGGGGGTTAGTTTCATCTACAGGTACAAAAATTGGTATTGATATAGTTCTCCTCAAGCCGGACAACTTTCTAATTTACAGTCATTAGCTCCGACCAACAGAAAGTCAGATATTTTGGTTTGAATGTGGAGAAAATGTCAGAATTTTGCAAGTCACTCTCTAAGACTTTGTGTGTGAGGAGTAGGAAGGGAGGGGGTCTTGTGAAGTAATACATAGGGCTATACTGCCCTCTTGTGTTCAACATAGTATGGGTTACATTAACTTTTGCACGATATTCTAATTTTTCGAGTTTCACCTGTATGCAGAGTTGACAGAAAAATGTTACACACGCCGTAGCAGGTGAATACAACAAAGAACTAAAGCCTAAAAAACTAAAGTTTAATCCACTGTCTGTTCATTCTCTGAGTGGCAATTACAAGAAATGTCCAATAGATGGCATCCAAGCCTCATTGTTCAATGATTTACAACAGGTCTGAGTCCAGAATGGGCAGGGACTGAGTTCAACAGTTGCTTGAGCTCTTTTGCAGTCGAATCCCAGAAAAAAGGCAAACAATGTGTCCCCACTCAATATATACATCAACTGAGTGGAGGATACAATTTTTAACAACCTTTAACCATTTACAGCCAGAGCGTTCAAATTTGGGAACAATTATTCCCATGGTTCCTGTCTCAGTGTCATCGTCGTCCGATCACCGATTTTATTTCTGAAGTCTGCCCAGATACTCATGACAATACAAGCTAAAGGCACATGTGATTGGTTAAGGGGTTACTGGGCAAGAATAATAACTGTATCGTCATCACCGTCTTCCTTCATTTCAATGGAAAGGTGATATCACGAGAGATTTACTCCAGTGTTGGATTTACTGCTTCAAATTAAATACTGAGGCGATTTTTGCAAGGTAAGAACGTGTGTTGTCTATATTTTCTATAGAAAGTCAAAACGTTTTAGTGACGAAGCATTTATTTGTAGGAGTATTGCTAGTTATTTCTGGAAAAAAATGACAAAACAACTCAAATAAATGTTTGTGAGCAGTTTTGTGTGAAACCGCGAGATGCGTCGCGTCTAACGCACGAGCCCCGATGAGAGATCGCATTCGCTTCTTCTTGCGTTTGAACGGACAATTTCATACTACAAAATGTCAAATTACATGATATATTGTCTGTTTTGTCCCAAGTGAACATAAACAGTTGATGAAGAAATCGCGAATCGAAATCTAGTATCAACACTTCCGAGAATGATTATCAGCGTTGTGTCTGACAGCGCGAGGCATCTCATTTTTACTCGCATCTTCATGGAGGTTTGTCGGTTGTATGTAGTTTCACAATCTCAATCAAGTAATCTCTGAAATGAATACAGATGTAACAGCACGAAAATAATGAGACTTCACAGTTCTCAAAAGATTAAACTCACTAAAACAAGCCGCACAGACTGTGCCTTGAATGAAATGCGTTTAAAATCCTCTTAAAGAGACAGTAACAATTTTCCAAGTAAATAAAAAGTAGGCCTACAAATGGTTTTCACCCCAAAAATAAATTTCTCTCATCGTATACTCACCCTCATTGCATCCCAGATGTGTATTGTTTTCTTTCTTCTAGTGAACACAAATTAAGCTTTTTAGAAGATTATCTCAACCCTGTTGGACCTTTCAATGACTTGAATGGTGATCAGAACTCAGAAGCTGCAAAAATCAAATAAATGCAGCATAAAAGTAATCCATACCACTCCAGTGGTTAAATCCATGCCTTCAGAAGTGATATTATAGGTGTGGGTTAGAAATAGACCTATATATATATACTTCAAGATGACATCACTCTGAAGTACTGCGTAAAGAATATCCCACATTCGCCCTTAGGGGGCGCTACAGGCCATGCCCAAAATTCCCATTTTCTGGTCAAAAATGTTCTAATGTTGTATATTGATACTACAGGCCAACAGGAATTCACAAACCAAGAGTGGCCCACATTCGCCCTTATGGGGCGCTACAGGCCACGCCCTAAATTCCCATTTGCTGGTCAAAAATGTTCTAATTTGGTACATTGATACTACAGGCCAACAGGAACCCACAAACAAAGAATTGCCCATATTCGCCATTAGGGGGCGCTACAGGCTATGCCCAAAATTCCCATTTTATGGTCAAAAATTTTCTAATTTGGTATATTGACACTACAGGCCAACAGAAATCCACAAACCAAGAATGTCTCACATTTGCCCTTAGGGGGTGCTAAAGGACATTCCCAAATTGCACATTTTTTTGTCAAATACTTTCTAATTTGGTACATTAATACTACAGGCCAACAGGAACCTACAAACCAAGAATGGCTCACATTCGCCCTTAGGGGGCGGTACAGGCCATGCCCAAATGTCAATTTTTCAAAGTGATTGTATTTCCACCCCATTTATTTAGTTTTTCTGAAACCTGGTGAACATACCTCATTTCTCATTGTAAACAAAAAACCCTACAGGATCCATAAGGTCCGGCATGATGGATTTTCCTGTACACTGAAAATGTTTAGTTTAGGATTCAGACAGAAAGACATGTTTTTTGGATTTTTTCATTGGGAGGGTTTAACCCCAACCCTCTATTGATCAATTTTAAATGATTTGCCATTTTGAGGAGGAATCGCATTGCTGCTTGCAGCTATATTTTTGAGTTGTTGCTGTGTCCATCATCCTTTGTTTTCCGAAAGCCACCAAGTGGAAATGAGCCCGGTAACTAAAGGCACCAGGGTTGCGGTGCCACCGGCTTGGGCCCGTCATCGCTGCTTGCAGCTTTAATTATTATTATTATTTTATCGACTATTCGGGCACTTTTGGGGGCCTTAACATGCTCTAAAACTCTTGAAACTTTGCACACGGGTCAGAACCTGCGGCCATCAGGGCTGGGCTGAAGATGGTACCCGGGCGTGGCAGGGGGGCTCAGCAGCGCCCCCTGGAACGGGGTCCGAAACCTTGGTCCATAAATCAAACACACTTGCATGTAATAATATGAAAGTCGGTACACATATAGATCTCATCGTTTCATATATACTTCATGCTCTTACTTTTTACCTCAGCCCAACAGGAAGTCGGCTATTTAGGGTTGTTTGGAAAACGTATACAATGGAATTTGAAATACTCCTCCTAGAGAAATCATTTAATCGCCACGAATCTCAGTCAGCATGAAGTCAAGACATTGAGGATGAAAAATTGCCAGCGGATTTTTGATATCTCGAACGGTTTGGCCGTGGCGAGGAAACAAATTTATGGCGAGAAAAGTGAGACAGGAAGTGTGTTATAACTTCTGCATAAATTAACAGATCTTGATGAAACTTCAGCAGTGTGTTCGTTGTAAGAGGCCGATCACATGGATGTGACTATTGTGAGTCAAAGTTATAGCGCCACCAACTGGCAGCAGGAAGTGTGTCACTTTCAAAATGCTTTGAAATCACCCTCTTGTTTTTACCCGATTTGCTTCAAACTTTACGTGTATAATGTAAACACACGGCAGATTTAGACCTGTGAAAGGATTATTGATATCTTAGATACTGTTGCCGTGGCAACACTTCAAACTTTACTTTTCTTTATTGATGCTTTTGAGACTCTTAACATACTTGAAATTGCATGAAACTCGACAGAGACGTCACATTTATTAGCCAGTAGACATGTGCAAAGTTTCAGAAATGGGTGTGGTGAGGGGCTCAGTAGCGCCACCTTTTGACAAAAAAGTGGGGGGTTAGTTTCATCTACAGGTACAAAAATTGGTATTGATATAGTTCTCCTCAAGCCGGACAACTTTCTAATTTACAGTCATTAGCTCCGACCAACAGAAAGTCAGATATTTTGGTTTGAATGTGGAGAAAATGTCAGAATTTTGCAAGTCACTCTCTAAGACTTTGTGT